>JAINUW010000261.1:0-441214 GCA_020205615.1 Panax quinquefolius
AGTTGGCCTCATGTAGATTCAAATGGGCTGAGATCAGTTGTCTAAAGGTGGGCTAAAGAAAATATGAAAAATATGTAATATTATATTCAATTTTACCTTTTGGTGTTACAAGCGTTTTCTTATAAAATAGGTCTTAGGTTAGAATTGAAAAACACACGAAACTGAAGTTTCTCTCTATTTCTCTCTCGATATATTGCGTATTCTTGTGAGTATACTTTGAGTATTGTTGGCTGAGTTGCAAGTTCCTTGACACTTCTGGGTATTCGATTCAGAAGTCTTAATCTTTCGAGGTAAGGGATATTTTTTTTTGTAATGATATTATTTCTTGATATCATTATCTTTGAAATCATTGATCTGAAGTTTTTATCAAATTTGGAACTTTTTCATGTCGGAGTTCTTATTCATGGAGTTCTTATTCATGAGTTCTTATTCACGAGTTCTTATTAAGCGGAGTTCTTATTCACGATTCTTATTCACGAGTACTATTAAGTAAAAAGCGTGAAGATGTTTTTGTGAATTTCTATCTTTTGGTGTCGAGATTCTTATTCACGTATGGCGATTTATTCCGTATCATTATCTGACCTATTCATAGAAAAATAAAATTTCTTTTTTTTGTCCAAAATATCTAATACGGATACTAACTACGATTGTATCCATGTTTTGATCATTCTTGAATTTTACACCACTATAATTATTTTTTGAGGTATTATTTTTAGGCGTGGATAAAAAGAAATGCGAATCCTTAATCCTTAATCCTTGTCATTTTGTTTCCTTTGGATTCGTTTCTTTAAAATATATTTTCATCATCCTCGATGCTTAAATGATGATATTATTGAATATCTTTGGCACATGTAGTGCGAAGATGAATGATTCGAAGAAGAATATCTTTGGCACATAGTCGAAAGATGAGCAGTGTTAGAGATGAACATGGCCAGATTCCGATTAATATCTTTGGCACCTTGCGTGCAGATGAGCAGTATGTTTAAATGAACATTGTTGATGAATATCTTTGGCACATATGTCACGAAGATGAATATTTGATTGAGTGATGATTGATTGATTAAAATATTGATGATGGATATGTAAGACCCAGAATTTAATAAAAAGAATTTCCTTTATTTTGAAATAGTAAGGGTTGATTTGATTAATGTGGATAGTTAAGGGTTAAATATGCAAATATTTCAAAATAAGCAAGTGGTTATAAAATATTCATTGTTGTCGGGGAATATTCGTTTGGTAAGTGGAATATTAAATCTTTGTCGGGAATATTAAATGCTGACTTGGTAGTAGCCTTGACCGTTAAATGTGTGAGCCCATGTGAAGCGATTGGATGAAGAAAGCGACAAATATAAGTTGTTTTTAAATAGCAGGTAGTTATTTGTACAGAAGTTAATCTTGTTGGAATACCGGTTGGTTAAAAAGCACTAATACGCGTTGTTGAGCGATAGCACTGCGGTATTGCACCAATTATTGATTCTTACGTGAAGGCCTACTCGATAATGGTTCTGATAATTCTTATTCGATTATTTTATTGAGTTAATAATTCTTTGCGTTGATATTTTATATTCTTTGTTGTTTTGATAATTGTCATTACGGTATCTTTCATTATCGAAGCAATAATTCATATTATCGAATAATATTATTAGATAACATTATTAGCGATGTCTAGAAAGTTACATCACAGGAGAGGTTTGGTCGTCTAATTGCGCGCATGATGAAGAAATTCTTATTGGAAGCCCCTCTTTCTCAGGAGGCTGCTTTTGGTTGTCGATATTGTGATTACGTAATATTATTTGTGAATAATTAATTATTGATTTATATGATGAGGAAAATATTGATTTTATGTGGATATAGATGGAAAATTTTTAAAATGACAATTGTTGAAAATTAATATTTTATCTTTTACGATAAAATAATTCATTTAAATATATTATTTTAATAATATATTAGCGGTGATATTTTACAATGAATGTGGGATATATGAGTATATGAGGAGGAAGAGTATTTTTGTGGCATTAAATGTTTTAACACATGTTTTGTGTGTTGGTGGACACTGATTATTGGTAGAAATTTGATTATAGCACTTTGTAAAATCGCTTGGTTTGTGGATTTTGGTCGATTTTTGTTTGGAATTTGGAAAAACTTTCTTCTGCAAAGTTGTAGAAATTGAATTTCCTATAAAAACTCGCGAGATTGAATTTTCTGATGAAAGGGCTATTTATTATGAATTATTGAAGTTAGAAGCTCAAAATAATTGATTTTTGGGAGTTTAAATTATTTTGTTAAGAAAAACGTTTTTTATATTTTTGGACATCATTAACATGTGTGGCTGGTGTTTTGACCAAAAGGTGGGCTAAGGAAAATTTGTATAATTATATTAATATTATATTAAATTTTACTGCTTTGGTATTCTAGCATTTTCTATAAATAGGGTCTTGGGTTAGAATTGAAAATCACACCCGGCTGAAGTTTCTCTCTATTTCTCTCTCGATATTTTGGCGTATTCTTGTGAGTATTTTGAGTATACTTTGAGTATTGCTTAGGCGGTCTGAAGTTCCTTGACCTTATACATTATTACAATTAGAAATCTTGATCTTTCGAGGTAAGGATATTATTTTTTTTGTAATGATATTATTTCTTGATATCATTATCTTTGAAATATTGATCTGAAGTTTTTATCAAATTTGGAACTTTTTTTCATGTCGGGGAGTTCTTATTCACGAGTTCTTATTCACGAGTTCTTATTCAGCGATTCTTATTCACGATTCTTATTCACGATTCTTATTCACGAGTCTTATTAAGCGTAAGCGTGAAGATGTTTTTGTGGAATTTCTATCTTTTGGTGTCAGATTCTTTATTCACGTATCTGCCTTTATTCGCGTATCTGACCTTATTCACGTATCTCTGGTCTTATTCATAGAAAAATAAAATTTCTTCTTTTAAGTCCAAAACATCTATACGGATCTAACTTTCTGATTGTATCCGTGTTTTGATCATTCTTGAATTTTACACCACTATGATTATTTTGAGGTATTTTTGGGCGTGGATAAAACCAAATCTGAATCCTTAATCCTTAATCCTTGTCATTTTGTTTCCTTTGGATTCGTTTCTTTAAAAATATTTTTCATCATCCTCGGTCTTAAATGATGATATTATTGAATATCTTTGGCTTTTGTAGTGCGAAGATGAATGATTCTGAAGAATATCTTTGGCACATGGTAGTGCGAAGATGAGCAGTGTTGAGATGAACATGGTGGAGATTGATTAATATCTTTGGCTGTGGTGCAAAGATGAGCAGTGTTTAAATGAACATATTGGTGATGAATATCTTTGGCTGTAGTGCGAAGATGAATATTTGATTCGGATGTATATTGATTGATGTTACGAGGATAAAATATTGATGATGGTATTAAATTCATAGATTATAGTAGATTTCATTCTCTACGTAACTCTTACATGAATTATTATTTCATTGCGAATATTGATGCGAAACTTGTTGTCTACATTGTATTCTATCAGATTTTTCCTGTTGAAGACTAACGATAATTTGTTGTATATTATCTTAGTCGTAATATTCTTCTTGGGCTAGTTGAGCTCACCCTTTTCCTTGTTGTTCCATTTTTCTTCTCGGGGAGGCGAGAATGTAGCGAGTCTTAGTGGGGTATGGAATGAAGATTTAGAGAGAGTTGTTTAGTAGTCCTCACCATTTTTGTAAAATAATGAATCGATAATGTGATGAGGATTTATTTGAGTATAGATATTATCTAGAAGATAATATTTGTATTCAAACTCACGCAGTTTCTTGTTGTAATAATAAAGTTGTAGTTGTTTACGTGCCATGTATTTGGCGACTCGAGAATGGGTGTTGTGTATACCTATTTTGGGGCGTCGCAGTTAATATCGAGCTTAGGGATATGATCTCTGGCGGAGATGGGGAATAGAACTAGGAGGAGAGGCGAGTAAATCCTTAGCTAGTGTGTCTACTAAGCTTATTTGTTAGTTAGTCGATATATAGGGATATTATGTGATATATTGATTTCCTTAATTAACCCTTATTTTATGGCGGTATTTGAGAATGTCATTTGAGAATATTATGATTGGAGTAAATGAGGCCGTGGAGATGCTGTCTCACCAGCGAGGAGAAGCATGACAGCAGTGGCAATGTTCCTCTGTGAGCAACACCCCTTGGCGAGATGATGAGCGAGGGGATGTTTAGAAGCTTTTTGCGGTTCATGCAAAATCGGGCGAGGAGACTTCGTGTTCAAAATCTGAGGAGAAATGATAGCAATTCACAGTGGTCACGCGTGAGCGGTTCAAAAAGTTGGGACCACGAGTGCAGGGAAGCGGATCCGATTAAAGGCGGAGGCGTGGGTCAAACAAATTACAAGATATTCGATGTCTTGGGATGCGGAGAGAAGAAAGTTCCATTCGCCACCTTTATGTTAAAAGTGGCGAGGCGATTCTTGGTGGGAATCGTGAAGCGTACCCATCATTTGCTTTTCGGCATGTCGTGGGAGCGTTTGAAGCAGTTCGATGACAAGTACTTACGAAAGTATTCGTCGTATGAAGGAAGTGGAGTTTATTAGACTAGAAGCGAGAATAACATGGCGGTGTCGATGCGGCGAAGTTCGGCGGAGTTATCGAGTTGCACCTCATTTGGTGGAGAATGAGAGCATATATGGCGGATGTTTACGAGAGGTTTGAAACCGACGTCGTCGGTATCTCATTTCTCGTAAATTTTCTCTCTGACCGGATGTTGTCAGCGAGGGCTCGGTTGTTAGGCGAGATAGCGAAATGCGTTTAATGGGGACCGTAACCGAGGATCATCTAGAAGATAGCGATCATCGAATAGCGATAACCGGCGGAGAAAGAAGAATCTGAGACAATGGCGGTAACCACTCTGGGGTAATCGTGGCCGTGAAAATAGAAAAGCGAGTGGGAGGAGATTTTAAAAAGGAGATTCAACAGCGACCGTGTGAAGGCGTCGGCGCCTATAGCAACTAGTTTTAAGGGAGGAGAAGCGACCCACCGGTCGTATGTTACAAATCTTGGGAAGAGGGATATATCATTAAGCGCCCTGACAGTTTAAGGTATCTTGTATAGTTGTGGAAAGGAAGGACATATCGCTCGAGATTATGCAGTAGCGAAACCTAGTTCGGTGAGGACGGTGACTCGAAAAGCATCCCGAGAAAAGTCGAAAGTCAGCGATTTGGGAAAGGCGTTTGTCGTGGCCGGTCAAAATCTGAGGAAACGACGAAGTTAGCTTGGGTTAGTCGATTATAAATTCTTGCGAAGTATATACCTTACTAGATATCGGTTACACCCATTCTTTTATCTCTCTTACTTGCGCTCAGCGTTTAAACTTGACTCAGGAGAAATTAGACTTTGACTGTCTGTGGAAACTCAAGTTAGGAGAAACTTTCATCACATCCTTTGTTTATAAATCTTGCTTGATTGAGGTTGGCACTATCACATTACTGTTAACCTTATTTACTATAGAGATATTTGTTTTGATGTGATTTTAAGGTTAACTACTCATAAATGCGAAATTGATTATTTTTGTAAGGTTGTTAGTTTTCATATTCTAAGCAACTTTGTTATTGAATTCAAACAATCAAACCATTGTAGTCAAACATTTTCATATCAAGCCATGAAGTCATTCGTTTATTACGGATGTCAAATTTTCTTAGTCCGTGTTATGGATTTGAATAAAGACACGTCGATTTGAATAATATTCTGTTGTTATTGATTTTTTCTGGCGTATTTCACGAAGAATTTCTTGGCTTACTCCCAAGCACGATATTAAATTTTGTATCGACTTTGAAACGGTACAAAACTCATTTCTAAAATCTCATATCGAATGGCTCTATTGAACTTGAGGTTAAAAATTCAACTATAAATTTGGTACTGAGCCTTTATCTTGTGACTTCCTTTGTGGAATTCACTAAGCGAGACTCTCTGTAGGGGCGTCGTATTAGATGCGATAGTAAAGCGATAGGTGTCATTGTGACGTCTTTATCAAGATTGGGATATGAGTCATGAGTTGAGAAGCAACCTAAGTCGATAATATCGAAATCGTAGCTTTACAGGCTTAGTTGGTTATTATCGGAGATTCGTTGAAGGATATTCTCGAATCGCTATTAGATTAACTTAGGTGACTCGAAAGATACAAAATTCATATATGAAGCGAGGAATGCGAGAAGATTTTCGAAGAACTCGAGAGGAGACTCATTTGGCACATATTAACCATACCATCTTGGAAAAGCGAGCGTGGTAGGCGGCCAGCGTTGAGTAGAAGATCATATGCGGGAGCGAGTGCGATGATGTCAAGTATCGCGTAGAGCCGACTTTAATAGAAAAAGTTAAGGTTGCTCGAGCCACCAGGCCGGAGGTCGTATGAAGAAGAAAATCTGAAGAAGGAGCTATTAGGGCGAGAATTGATGAAGAAGGAATACTTGAGTCCACTCTAGACTTTGTGTTCTAACGACTCGATTTGAAGTACAAGATTATGATGGAGGCTACAATCGCCATTTGCTGATCCATCTGGAAGTACTAAAATGTATTATGATCTTGACATACATTTTGGTGGAAGCAATATGAGAGAGAGATTGCAAAGTTTATCTCGATGTGTTTAACTTACAAGCGTGTAAAGCGGAGCATCTTGTACCTAAGGGTCCGTTGCAACCACTTGAGATTTGGAATGGAAGTGGGAACACATTACTATGGATTTCATTACGGGTCTTCTACAGGGTTTCTCAAAGGCATCAATCTTTATTTGGGTTATTGTTGATAGATTAACCAAGATACGCTCATTTCTTACCAAATCTGAGAGACTTATTCCCTTGAGCGTCTTTCTCGTATATGCGTAAATGAGATTGTGAGATTGCATGGCATGTATCCATAGTTTTAGATCGTGACCCAAGATTCACTTCATGATTTTGGGTTAGTTTGTGAGAAAGCTATAGAGCGCAATTTACGATTTGGTTTGGCATACCATCCTCAAGCGGATGGGCAATCGAGAAAGGACTACTCAAACTCTTGAAGATATATTAAAACTACGTGTCCTAGATTTCAAAGGAAGTTGGGATAAGTACTTTGCCATTGGTGGAATTCTCATACAACAATAGTTATTAAACAAATATAGGCATGGTTCCATTGAAGCATTATATGGACAAAAATGTCGTTCTCGATATGTTGGGATGAGGTGGGTGAAGCAACATTGTTGGGACTAGAGGTTAATACGTATGACTAATGATTCGACGAAAGCGTATACAAAGCGGCACAAGATCGACAAAAGAGTTATGCGAATCTTCATCGAAAGGGCGTGGAATTTAGTGTAGGGGATCATGTATTATTGTTGCGAGTTGCTCCATGGAAGGGAGTTACAAGATTTGGGAAGAGAGGAAAGCTCGATCCACGATTTATCGGTCCATTTCAAATTCTTGATAGAAGTAGGAAATGTAGCCTATAGACTTGCGTTACCTCAAAAGTATGTCTCGTGTTCATAATGTGTTTCACATATCGTACTTAAATAAATATGTGAAAGACCGAACCACGTTATTGAGTTAGAAGCCAGGGACGAGATATAGAAGACTTAAGCGTATGAGGAGGTACTGTCAAGATTTTGGATAGGAAGGGCATGTCCTACTGCTATGAAAGGTTATACCACTGAGTTAAAGTTTTGTGGAGGAATCATCTTTATAGAGGAAATGACACAGGGAATTGGAAGCGAAAATGAAAGCGAGGTATCCTCACCTTTTGAAACACAGTCGTCGTCGATTTCGAGGGCGAAATTTCATAAGGAGGGAGGTTGTAAGACCAGAAATTTTTTAAATAAAAGGAATTTCCTTTATTTTGAAATAGTAAGGTTGATTTGATTAATGTGGATAGTTAAGGGTTAAATCATAAATATTTCAAAATAAGCAAGTGGTTATAAAATATTCATTGTTGTCGGGGAATATTCGTTTGGTCGTGGAATATTAAATCTTTGTCGGGGAATATTAAATGCTGACAGTAGTAGCGACCGTGTGTGGGCCCATGTGAAGCGATTGGATGAAGAAAGCGACGAATATAAGTTGTTTTTAAATACTTGGCGTAGTTATTCTGAGATTATCTTGTTGGAATACCCGGTGGTTAAAACACACTGTCTGGCGTTGTTGAGCGGTGGCGCGCGGTATTGCACCAATTATTGATTCTTACGTGAAGGCTTTACTCGATAATGGTTCTGATAATTCTTATTCGATTATTTTATTGAGTTAATAATTCTTTGCGTTGATATTTTATATTCTTTGTTGTTTGATAATTGTCATTTACGGTATCTTTCATTATCGAAGCAATAATTCATATTATCTGAATAATATTATTAGATAACATTATTGGCAATGTCTAGAAAGTTACATCTAAGGAGAGGTTTGGTCATCTAATTGCGGCGCTTGATGAAGAAATTCTTATTGGAAGCCCCCTGCTTTCACAGAGGCTGCTGGTTGTCGATATTGTGATTACGTAATATTATTTGTGAATAATTAATTATTGATTTATATGATGAGGAAAATATTGATTTTATGTGGATATAGATGGAGAAAATTTTTAAAATGACAATTGTTGAAAATTAATATTTTATCTTTTACGATAAAATAATTCATTTAAATATATTATTTTAATAATATATTAGCGGTGATATTTTTACAATGAATGTGGGATATATGAGTATATGAGGAGGAAGAGTATTTTGTGGCATTAAATGTTTAACACATGTTTTGTGTGTTGGTGGACCTGATTATTGGTAGAAATTTGATTATAGCTTTTGTAAAATCGCTTGGTTTGTGGATTTGGTCGATTTTTGTTTGGAATTTGGAAAAACTTTCTTCTGCAAAGTTGTAGAGAATTGAATTTCCTATAAAAACTCGCGAGATTTGAATTTTCTGATGAAAGGGCTATTTATTATGAATTATTGAAGTTCCGAAGCTCCGAAATAATTGATTTTTGGAGTTTAAATTATTTTGTTAAGAAAAACGTTTTTTGTATTTTTTGGACATCATTAACATGTGTGGCTGGTGTTTTTGACCAAAAAAGGTGGGCTAAGGAAAATTTGTATAATTATATTAATATTATATTAAATTTTACTAACTTTGTGTATTCTAGCGTTTTCTATAAATAGGGTCTTGGGTTAGAATTGAAAATCACACGAAGCTGAAGTTTTCTCTCTATTTCTCTCTCGATATTTTGGCGTATTCTTGTGAGTATTTTGAGTATACTTTGAGTATTGCTAGGCGGTGCAAGTTCCTTGATACTATACGGTATTTCATTTAGAAATCTTGATCTTTCGAGGTAAGGGATATTATTTTTTTTTGTAATGATATTATTTCTTGATATCATTATCTTTGAAATATTGATCTGAAGTTTTTATCAAATTTGGAACTTTTTTCATATGGGGTTACTATTCATGAGATTCTTATTCACGAGTTCTTATTCACTGAGATTCTTATTCATGAGTTCTTATTCACGATTCTTATTCACGAGTACTATTCGTAAGCGTGAAGATGTTTTTGTGGAATTTCTATCTTTTGGTGTCGAGATTCTATTCACGTATCTGGCCTTATTCACGTATCTGACCTTTATTCACGTATATCGGTCTTATTCATAGAAAAATAAAATTTCTTCTTTTAGTCCAAAACATCTAATACGGATAACTTCTGATTGTATCCGTGTTTTGATCATTCTTGAATTTTACACCACTATGATTATTTTTGAGGTATTTTTTTGGGCGTGGATAAAACCAAGTCTGAATCCTTAATCCTTAATCCTTGTCATTTTGTTTCCTTTGGATTCGTTTCTTAAAAAATATTTTCATCATCCTCGGTCTTAAATGATGATATTATTGAATATCTTTGGCTTTTGTAGTGCGAGATGAATGATTTCTGAAGAATATCTTTGGCTGTAGTGCTGAAGATGAGCGGTGTTGAGATGAACATGTGGAGATTGATTAATATATTTTTGGCTGTAGTGCAAAGATGAGCAGTGTTTAAATGAACATGACGGTGATGAATATCTTTGGCTGTAGTGCAAAGATGAATATTTGATTCAGATGTATATTGATTGATGTTCTGAGGATAAAATATTGATGATGGTATTAAATTCATAGATTATAGTAGATTTCATTCTCTACGTAACTCTTACATGAATTATTATTTCCATTGCGAATATTGATGCGAAACTTGTTGTCTATTGTATTACATCAGATTTTTTCCTGTTGAAGACTAACGATAATTTGTTGTATATTATCTTAGTCATAATATTCTTCTCTTGGGCTAGTTGAGCTCACCCTTTTCCTTGTTGTTCCATTTTTCTTCTCGGGAGGCGAGAATGTAGCGAAGTCTTAGTCGGGGTATGGAATGAAGATTTAGAGAGAGTTGTTTAGTAGTCCTCACCATTTTTTGTAAAATAATGAATCAATAATGTGATGAGGATTTATTTGAGTATAGATATTATGCAGAAGATAATATTTGTATTCAAACTCACGATTTCTTGTTGTAATAATAAAGTTGTAGTTGTTTACATACCATGTATTTGGCGATTTCGAGAATGGGTTTTACCAATTTGATTCTTACGTGAAGCGCCTATTTTGATTAGTGATAATCTCATGTTGATGAATGTTTGATATTGAATATTGATATTGAAAGTTGTTTTTGATAGGTATTTTTATTGATTGTTGCGTTGATATTTTATATACATTGTTTGATAATTGTTATTACAATTATCTTTCATTATCGAAGCAATAATTCATATTATCCGAATAATATTATTAGATAACATTATTAGTGATGTCTAGAAAGTTACATACAAGGAGAGGTTTGGGTCATCTAATTGCGGATGATGTAAGAAGAAATTATTATTAAGCCCCTCTTTCTTGAGGAGGCTGCTTGGTTGTCGATATTGTGATTCTGTAATATTATTTGTGAATAATTAATTATTGATTTATATGATGAGGAAAATATTGATTTTATGTGGATATAGATGGAGAAAAATTTTTAATGACATGATTGTTGAAAATTAATATTTTATCTTTTACGATAAAATAATTCATTTAAATATATTATTTTAATAATATATAATGGTGATATTTTACAATGAATGTGGGATATATGAGTATATGAGGAGGAAGAGTATTTTGTGGCATTAAATGTTTAACACATATGTTTTGTGTGTTGGTGGACACAATTATTGGTAGAAATTTGATTATAGCACATAAAATCACTTGTTTGTGGATTTGGTTAATTTCTATTTGGAATTTGGAAAAACTTTCTTACGCAAAGTTGTAGAATTGAATTTCCTATAAAAACTCGCATGATTCAAAATTTTCTGATGAAAGGGCTATTTATTATGAATTATTGAAGTTAGAAGTTAAAATAATTGATTTTTGGAAGTTTTAAATAATTATTTTGAGAAAAACGTTTTTTCATTTTGAAGTTGGGTTTCACATGTGATTCAAATGGCTGAATTCAGATTGTCAAAAGGTGGGCTAAAGAAAATGTTAAAAATATATTAATATTATATTAAATTTTACTTGCTTTGGTGTTACAAGCATTTTTCTATAAATAGGGTCTTGGGTTAGAATTGAAAAATCACACGGCTGAAGTTTTCTCTCTATATTATCTCGTATTCTTGTGAGTATTTTTGAGTATACTTTGAGTATTGTTATCTGATTGCAAGTTCCCTTGACACTTATATCAGGTATTTTATTAAATCTTAATCTTTCGAGGTAGTGAGGATATTATTTTTTTGTAATGATATTATTTCTTGATATCATTATCTTTGAAATATTGATCTGAAAGTTTTATCAAATTTGGAACTTTTTCATATCGGGGTTACTATTCATGGGTTCTTATTCATGAGTTCTTATTCAGCGAGTTCTTATTAAGAGATTCTTATTCACGATTCTTATTCAAGTCTTATTCGTGAAGCGTGAAGATGTTTTTGTGGAATTTCTATCTTTTGGTGTAGAGTTACTATTCACGTATACGACCTTTATTCACGTATCTGACTTATTCACGTATCTGGCCTTATTCATAGAAAAATAAAATTTCTTCTTTTTGTCAAAATATCTAATACGGATACTAGCTTTGATTGTATCCATGTTTTGATCATTCTTGAATTTTACACCACTATGATTATTTTTGAGGTATTTTTGGGCGTGGATAAAACCAGAAATACGAATCCTTAATCCTTAATCCTTGTCATTTTGTTTCCTTTGGATTCGTTTCTTTAAAAATATTTTCATCATCCTCGGTCTTAAATGATGATATTATTGAATATCTTTGGCTTTGTAGTGCAAAGATGAATGATTTCTTGAAGAATATCTTTGGCTGTAGTGCAAAGATGAATGATGAACATTGATTGATTAATATCTTTGGCTGTAGTGCAAAGATGAGCAGTGTTTAGATGAACATGACGATTGATGAATATCTTTGGCTTTGTAGTGCAAAGATGAATATTTGATTCGAGATATATATTGATTGATATTGTTACGGGGATAAAATATTGATGATGAATTTTTAAATTCATAGATTATAGTAGATTTCATTCTCTACGTAACTCTTCTATGAATTATTATTTCATTGCGAATATTGATTTGGAAACTTGTTTATCTATTGTATTACATTAGATTTTTCCTGTTGAAGACTAACGATAATTTGTTGTATATTATCTTAGTCGTAATATTATTTTCTTGGGCTAGTTGAGCTCACCCTTTTCCTTGTTGTTCCATTTTTCTTCTCGGGAGGCGAGAATGTAGCGAGTCTTAGTCGAGGGGTATGGAATGAAGGTTCTAGAGAGAGTTGTTTAGTAGTCCTCACCATTTTGTAAAATAATGAATCAATAATTATGATGGGGATTTATTTGCGTGTGGATATTGTCTAGAAGATAATATTATATTTAAACTCTTGATATATATTGTTGTAACGACATTTGTATTATTAAAGTTGTAGTTGCTTCTTGTACCATGTATTTGGCGACTCGAGAATGGGTGTTGTGTATACCTATTTTGGGGGCGTCACGGTTAGTATCGAGCTTTGGGATATGATCTCTGGCGGAGATCGGGGAATAGAACTAGGAGGAGAGGCAGAGTAAATCCTTGTTAGTGTGTCTACTAAGCTTATTTGTTAGTTGGTCGATATATAGGGATATTATGTGATATATTGATTTCCTTAATTAACCCTTTATTTTATGGCGAGTATTTGAGAATGTCGATTGAGAATATTAATGATGGAGTAAATGGGCCAGAGTGGAGATGCTGTCTTCACCCAGCGAGGAGAGCGTGCTGACAAGTGGCAATGTTCTCTCTGTGAACAACACCTTTGGCGAGATGATGAGCGAGGATGTTTAGAAGCTTTTTGCGGTTCATGCAAAATCAGACGAGGAGACTTCGTGTTCAAAATCGAGGAGGAAATGATAGCAATTCACGGGTGGTCATGAATGAGCAGTTGAAGTTGGGACCACGAGTGCAGGAAAGCGGATCCGATTAAAGGCGGAGGCGTGGGTGAAACAAATTACCAAGATATTCGATGTCTTGGGATGCATGGAGGAACGAAAGTTCCATTCGCCACCTTTATGTTAAAGTGGCGGCTGATTCTTGGTGGGAATCGTGAAGCGTACCATCCATTTACATTTTCGGCGTGTCGTGGGAGAGCGTTTGAGAAGCAGTTCAATGACAAGTACTTCCACGAAAGTATTCGTCGTATGAAGGAAGTGGAGTTTATTAGACTAGAAGCGAATAACATGGCGGTGTCGATCTGGCGAAGTTAGCGGAGTTATCGGTTTGCACCTCATTTGGTGGAGAATGAGAGCGATGTATGTAGCGGATGTTTACGAGAGGTTTGAAACCCGTACGTCGGTATCTCATTTCTCGTAAATTTTCTCTCTATTAGGATGTTGTCATGAGGCTCGGTTGTTAGGCGAGATAACGAATACGTTCAAGCGAGGGACCATAACGAGGATCATCTAGAAGATAGCGATCATCGAATAACGATAACGGCGGAGAAAGAAGAATCTGAGACGAAAGCGGTAACCACTACTGGTGGTAATCGTAGCCATGAAAATAGAAAAAGCGAGTCGGGAGGAGATTTTAAAAGAGGAGATTCAACAAGCGACCATGTGAAGGCGTCGGGCCCGATGCAACTAGTTTTAAGGGAGGAGAAGCGACCACCGGTCGTATGTTACAAATCACGGGAAAGAGGGACATATCAGCCCAAAGCGCCCTAACAGTTTAAGGTATGCTATAATTGTGGAAAGAAGGACATATCGCTCGAGTTATGCGATATCGAAACCAGATCCGGTGAGAATGGTGACTCGAAAAGGATGTCCGAGAAAAGTCAAAGTCAGCGGATTCACGGAAGGCGTTTGTCGTGATCGGTCGAAAATCTGAGGAACCCGACGAAGTTAGCGGGTTAGTTAATTATAAATTCTTGCGAAGTTTATACCTTACTAGAATCTCGGTTTACCCATTCTTTTATCTCTCTTGCTTGCGCTCAGCGTTTGAACTTGACTACGGAGAAATTAGACTTTGACCTATTTATGGAGAATCCGTTAGGAGAAACTTTCATTACATCCGTTGTTTAGAAATCTTGCTTGATTGAGGTTGGCACTTTATCACATTACTGTTAACCTTATTTACATAGAGATATTTGCTTTTGATGTGATTTTAAGGTTAACTACTCATCATGCCAAAATTGATTATTTTTCGTAAGGTTGTTAGTTTTCATATTCTAAGCAACCTGTTGGCCGAATTCAAGCAATCAAACCATTGTAGTCAAACATTTTCATATCAAGCCATGAAGTCATTCGTTTATTACGGATGTCAAATTTTCTTAGTCCATGTTATGGATTTGAATAAAGACACGTCGATTTGAATAATATTCTGTTGTTATTGATTTTTCTGGCGTATTTCTGAAGAATTTCTTGGCTTACTCCCAAAGCTTTGATATTAAATTTTGTATCGACTTTGAACCGGTACAAAACTCATTTCTAAAATCTCATATCGAATGGCTCTATTGAACTTGGAGTTAAAAATTCAACTATAAATTTGGTACTGAGCCTTTATCTTGTGACTTCCTTTGTGGAATTCACTAAGCGAGACTCTCTGTAGGGGCGTCATATTAGATGCGATAGTAAAGCTGATAGGTGTCATTGTGACGTCTTATCAAGAGATTGGGATATGAGTCACGGTTGAGAGAAGGTTGAGAACAACCTAAGTCGATAATCGAAATCGTAGCTTTAGGCTTAGTTGGTTATTATCGGAGATTCGTTGAAGGATATTCTCGAATCGCTATTCCATTAACATGGTGACTCGTAGAGATACAAAATTCGAATGGAAGCGAGGAATGTGGGAAGAGCTTGAAGAACTCGAGAGGAGACTCATTTGATACATGTTACGATCATGCCATCTGGAAGCGAGCGTGGTAGGTGGCGCGTTGAGTAGAAGATCGTATCGGGAGAGCGAGTGCGATGATGTCAAGTATCTCGCGTAGAGCCAACTTTAATAGAAAAGTTAAGGTTGCTCGAGCCCGGCAAACCGAGTTGATGCGTATGAAGAAGAAGTCTGAAGGAGCTATTAGGAGCGAGAATTGATGAAGAAGGAATACTTGAGTCCACTCTAGACTTTGTGTTCTAATGACTACGATTTGAAGTACAAGATTATGATGGAGGCACACAATCGCCATTTGCAATCCATCCTGGAAGTACTAAAATGTATCGTGATCTTGACATACATTTTGGTGGAGCAATATGAGAGAGAGATCGCGTAGTTTATCTCGAGATGTTTAACTTGTCAACATGTAAAGGCGGAGCATCAAGTGCCAAAGGGTCCATTGCAACCACTTGAGATTTTGAAATGGAAGTAGGAACACATTACTTATGAATTTCATTACTAATCTTCCCAAGGTTTCTCAGAGCAGTAGATTTATTTGGGTTATTGTTGATAGATTAACCAAGTCTGCTCATTTCTTCACCCGTCTGAGAGACTTATTCCTTGAGCGTCTTTTCGTATATACGTAAATGAGATTGTGAGATTGCATGGCATGCCGATATCCATAGTTTTAGATCGTGACCCAAGATTCACTTCATGATTTTGGGTTAGTTTGCAGAAAGCTATGAGCGCGAATTTCTGATTCGATTTGGTATACCATCCTCGAAGCGGATGGGCAATCGAGAAAGGACTACTCAAACTCTTGAAGATATATTAAAACTACTATGTCCTAGATTTCAAAGGAAGTTGGGATAAGTACTTGCCATTGGTGGAATTCTCATACAACAATAGTTATTAAACAAATATAGGCATGGTTCCATTGAAGCATTATATGGACGAAAATGTCGTTCTCGATATGTTGGGATGAGGTGGGTGAAGCAACATTGTTGGGACAGAGTTAATACGTATGACTACTAATGATTCGACAGCGTATACAAAGCGGCACAAGATCGACAAAAGAGTTATGCGGATCTTCATCGAAAGGACGTGGAATTTAATGTAGGGGATCATGTATTATTGCGAGTTGCTCCGTGGAAGGGAGTTACAAGATTTGGGAAGAGGAAAGCTCGATCCACGATTTATTGGTCCATTTCAAATTCTTGGCCATGAGTAGGAAATGTAGCCTATAGACTTGCGTTACCTCAAAGAGTATGTCTCGTGTTCATAATGTGTTTCACATATCGTACCCTTAAATAAATCGTGAAAGACCAGAACCACGTTATAGAGTTAGAACCAGGACGAGATAGTAGAAGACTTAACGTGTGAGGAGGTACTGTCATGATTTTGGATAGGAAGGAGCATGTCCTACTGTGAAAGGTTATACCACAAGTTAAAGTTTGTGGAGGAATCATGCTATAGAGGAAATGACACAGGAATTGGAAGCGGAAAGTAAGCGAGGTATCCTCACCTTTTGAAACACCAGAATCGTCACGTCGATTTAGAGACGAAATTTCATAAGGAGGGAGGTTGTAAGACCAGAAATTTTTAAAATAAAAGGAATTTCCTTTATTTATTATTTTGAAATAGTAAGGGTTGATTTGATTAATGTGGATAGTTAAGGGTTAAATCGCAAATATTTCAAAATAAGCAAGTGGTTATAAAATATTCATTATTGTCCCAGAATATTCGTTTGGTCGTGGAATATTAAATCTTTGTCGGGGAATATTAAATGCTGACAGTATGACCATGTGTAGGCCCATGTGAAAGCGATTGGATGAAGAAAGCGAGCAAATATAAGTTGTTTTTAAATAACGGCGTAGTTATTCACAGATTATCTTTGTTGGAATACCCGGTGGTTAAAACACACTAATCTGGCGTTGTTGAGCGAACAGTAGCTTGCAGTATTGCACCAATTATTGATTCTTACGTGAAGAAGGCACTACTCGATAATGGTTACGATAATTCTTATTCGATATTTTATTGAGTTAATAATTCTTTGCGTTGATATTTTATATTCTTTGTTGTTTTGATAATTGTCATTTACAGTATCTTTCATTATCGAAGCAATAATTCATATTATCCGAATAATATTATTAGATAACATTATTGGCAATGTCTAGAAAGTTACATAAGGAGAGGTTTTGGTCATCTAATTGCGCTTGATGAAGAAGAAATTCTTATTGGAAAGCCCTCTTTCACAGGAAGCGCACTGGTTGTCGATATTGTGATTACGTAATATTATTTGTGAATAATTAATTATTGATTTATATGATGAGGAAAATATTGATTTTATGTGGATATAGATGGAGAAAATTTTAAAATGACAATTGTTGAAAATTAATATTTTATCTTTTACGATAAAATAATTCATTTAAATATATTATTTTAATAATATATTAACGGTGATATTTTACAATGAATGTGGGATATATGAGTATATGAGGAGGAAGAGTATTTTTGTGGCATTAAATGTTTAACACATGTTTTGTGTGTTGGTGGACACAATTATTGATGAGAAATTTGATTATAGCTTTTGTAAAATCACCCGTTTGTGGATTTGGTCAATTTCTATTTGGAATTTGGAAAAACTTTCTTCTGCAAAGTTGTAGAGAATTGAATTTCCTATAAAAACTCGCGTGATTCAAATTTTCTGATGAAAGGGCTATTTATTATGAATTATTGAAGTTCGAAGTTAGAAATAATTAATTTTGGGAGTTTTAGTTAATTATTTTGAGAAAAACGTTTTTGCAACTAAGTTGGCCTCACATGTGATTCAAATGGGCTGAGATCAGATTTGTCTAAGGTGGGCTAAAGAAAATGTGAAAAATATATTAATATTATATTCAATTTTACGCTTTGGTGTTATTCAAGCATTTTCCTATAAATAGGGTCTTAGGTTAGAATTGAAAAACACACCGGCTGAAGTTTTCTCTATTCTCTCTCGATATATTGAGCGTATTCTTGTGAGTATACTTTGAGTATTGTTAGGCGGTGCAAGTTCCTTGAGACTATATACGGTATTCCAAATTTAAATCTTAATCTTTCGAGGTAAGGGATATTATTTTTTTTGTAATGATATTATTTCTTCAATATCATTATCTTTGAAATATTGATCTAAAGTTTTTATCAAATTTGGAACTTTTTCATATCGGGGTTACTTATTCATGGGTTACTATTCATGATGAGTTACTATTCACGAGTTCTTATTCACGATTCTTATTCACGAAAGTACTATTAAGAAGGCGTGAAGATGTTTTTGTGGAATTTCTATCTTTTGGTGTCGGAGTTACTATTCACGATATATCGGCACTATTCACGTATATCTGCACTATTCAATTAGAAAAATAAAATTTCTTCTTTTTGTCCAAAATATCTATTACGGATACTAGCTTCGATTGTATCCATGTTTTGATCATTCTTGAATTTTACACCACTATGATTATTTTTGAGGTATTTTTGGGCGTGGATAAAACCAAATACGAATCCTTAATCCTTAATCCTTAATCCTTGTCATTTTGTTTCTTTGGATTCGTTTCTTTAAAAATATTTTCATCATCCTCGGTCTTAAATGATGATATTATGGAATATCTTTGGCTGTAGTGCAAAGATGAATGATTTCTTAAGAATATCTTTGGCTGTAGTGCAAAGATGAATGATGAGATGAACATATCGATGAATATCTTTGGCCTTTAGTACAAAGATGAGCAGTGTTTAAGATGAACATGACCAGATTGATGAATATCTTTGGCTGTAGTGCAAAGATGAATATTTGATTTGAGATGAATATTGATTGATGTTACGAGGATAAAATATTGATGATGAATTTATTAAATTCATAGATTATAGTAGATTTCATTCTCTCACGTAACTCTTCTATGAATTATTATTTCACTGCTGAATATTGATCGAAACTTGTTGTCTATTGTATTCTATCGATTTTTCCTGTTGAAGACTAACGATAATTTGTTGTATATTATCTTAGTCATAATATTCTTTCTCTTGGGCTAGTTGAGCTCACCTTTTCCTTGTTGTTCCATTTTTCTTCTCGGGAGGCGAGAATGTAGCAGTCTTAGTGGGGTATGGAATGAAGGTTCTAGAGAGAGTTGTTTAGTAGTCCTCACCATTTTGTAAAATAATGAATCAATAATTATGATGGGGATTTATTTGCGTGTGGATATTGTCTAGAAGACAATATTATATTTAAACTCACGATTATATATATTGTCGTATTTCACACGACATTTGTATTATTGAAGTTGTAGTTTGCTTTCTTGTACCATGTATTTGGCGATTTCAGAATGGGTGTTGTGTATACCTATTTTGGGGGCGTCACGCTTAAATTCGTAGATTATAGTAGATTTCATTCTCTACGTAACTCTTCTATGAATTATTATTTCGCTGCGAATATTGATCCGAAACTTGTTGTCTATTGTATTCTATCGATTTTCCTCGTTGAAGACTAACGATAATTTGTTGTATATTATCTTAGTCATAATATTCTTTCTTGGGCTAGTTGAGCTCACCCTTTTCCTTGTTGTTCCATTTTTCTTCTCGGGGAGGCGAGAATGTAGCGAGTACTAGTCGGGGTATGGAATGAAGGTTCTAGAGAGTTGTTTAGTAGTCCTCACCATTTTGTAAAATAATGAATCAATAATTATGATGGGGATTTATTTGCGTGTGGATATTGTCAGAAGACAATATTATATTAAAACTCATTAATATATATTGTCGTATTTTACCGACATTTGTATTATTGAAGTTGTAGTTTGCTTCTTGTACCATGTATTTGGCGACTCAGAATGGGTGTTGTGTATACCTATTTTGGGGGCGTCACAAGGATGGTATGCCGAACTAAATCGTAAATCCGTCCCCATAGCTTTTTGCAAGCTAACCCAAAATCTTGAAGTGAATCTTGGGTCATGATCCAAAAATATGGATACTGGCATGCCATGCAATCTCACAATCTCATTTACATATATATGAGCAAGTCGTTCAAGGGAATAAGTCTCTCGTATCGGCAAGAAATGAGCAGACTTGGTTAATCTATCAATAATAACCCAAATAGCATTTATGCCTTGAGAAACCGTGGGAAGACCCGTAACGAAATCCATGGTAATGTGTTCCCACTTCTATTTCGGAATCTCAAGTGGTTGCAATGGACCCTTAGGCACTTGATGTTCCACCTTTACACGTTGACAAGTTAAACACCTCGAGATAAACTTTACAATATCTCTCTTCATATTGTTCCACCAAAATGTATGTCGAAGATCACGATACATTTTGGTACTTCCAGGATGAATTGCAAATGGCGTATTGTGTGCCTCCATCATGATCTTATACTTCAAATCGTAATCGTTAGAACACAAAAGTGGAGTGGACTCAAGTATTCTTCTTCATCGATTCTGCTTCCGAATAGCACCTTCTTGCACTTTCTTCTTCATACGCATCGCCTCCGTGTCATTGCTTGAAAGCAACTTTAACTTTTCGATTAAAGTTGGTTCTATACGATACTTGACATCATTGCATGGGTCCCCTGAGTCTTGAATTCTATCTTCATCTTTTGTAAATCACATAAAATAGGCCTTTATTTTAACAACATCGCACTCGTTCCAGCATATGATCTTCTACTCAACGCGTCAGCTACCACGTTTGCTTTTCCAGGATGGTATTGAATGGTGTGGTCGTAGTCTTTCAACAGCTCAAGCCAATGTTGTTGCCACATGTTGAGTTCCTTTTGGGTGAAGAAATATTTGAGGCTTTTATGGTCTGAATATATCTCCACTTTCTCTTCATATAGATAGTGCCTCCAGATCTTTAGTGCGAAAACGACTACTGCCAACTCTATATCATGAGTAGGATAATTCCTCTCATATTATTTAAGTTGTCGCGAGGCATAGGCTATGACTTTCCCACGTTGCATGAGATCACATCCTAACCCTTTGCTCGAAGCATCAGAGATAACAAATCCATCCGAACCGGATGGTATTGTCAAAACAAAGCCGAAATGAGTCTCCTCTTGAGATCTTCAAGCTCTTCCCACATTCCTCGCTCCATTCAATTTTGTATCTCTATGATTCAAATTGAGTTAACTAAGTAGCGATTCGAGAAAATCCTTCAACGAAATCTCCGATAATAACCAACTAAGCCTAGAAAGCTACGATTTCGATTATCGACTTAGGTTGCTCTCAATCGTGACTTATATCCCAACCTTGGATAAGACGTCACAATGACACCTATCGCTTTACTATCGCACTAATATATGGCGCCCCCTACGAAGAGTCGGGTTTTGCATTCCACAAAAGAAGTCACCGGATAGAGGCTCTGGTTATCAACTTCTATAGTTGGTTTTTAACTCAAGTTCAATAGAGACATTCGATATGAGATTTTATAAATGGGTTATGTACCGGGTTCAAAGTCGATACAAAATTCAATATCACGCTCTGGGAGTAGGCCAGGAAATTTTTCAGGAAATATGTCAGGAAATTTACTAACAACAGAAATATCATTCAAATCTGACGTATTTTTGTTCAAGTCCATAACATGGCTAAGAAAGCTTGACATCTATTTTTCAATAAATGAATGACTTTACGGCTTGATATGATAGAGTTTGACTTCAATGGTTTGGTTGCTTAAATTCAAATAATAGGTTGCTTAGGAATATGAAAACTAACAACCTTACAAAAGCAATCAATTTGGCATGATGAGTAGTTAACCAATTAATCCCTAAAATCACATCAAACGCAAGTATCTTTAAGGAGATAAGATCAACAGGTAATTTGATGGTGCCAACTTGGATCAAACAAGATTTATAAACTAGTGGATGTGATGAAAGTTTCTCCTAACGGAGTTTCCACAGATAGGTCAAAGTCTAATTTCTCCGGAGTCAAGTTTAAACGTTGAGCACAAGCAGGAGAAATAAATGAATGGGTAGAACCAGTATCTAATAAGGTATAAACTTCATAAGAATTTATAATTAACTAACCCGTGCTAACTCCGTTCGGGTTACTCGCTTTCTGAGAAGTCACAAAAAACGCTCTTCCAGGAATCGTTGACTTTAACTTTTCTGGGACAGCCTTTTGAGTCACCATCCCCGCTGGACTTGGTTTCACTACAGGACAATCTCGAGCTATATGACCATCTTTTCCATAACTAAAACATACCTTGGAAGGTTGTGAATAGTTTGGACTTATGTGTCCCTCTTCTCCGCATCTGTAGCATCTAACTGGCGGTCTTTCTCCTCCCCTAGAATTCATTGTTGGTGGTCTTTGCCGACGTCTTCCCATCATTGTTGAATCTTCTCTTTTTGAAATTTCCACTTGACTCACCTTTCCTATTATCTTGGCCATGATTACCACCGAAGTGGTTACCATTTCTGGCTTGATAATTTCCTCCACGATGGTTATCATTGTTCTGATGACCGTTTCCACCGGTACGATTATCATCGAGTTGTTGGTCATTATTCTTCAGTTGAGCCGACTCATTATCGCGCTCCAATAACTGAGCCCTATTCACAACATCTGAATATAAACAAAGTTTGTGAGAAATGAGGTATTGATGTATTTTGGGTTTTAAACCTCGCAAAAACATTCGCGTCATTCTCTCCTCATTATCAACCAAATGGGATGCAAATCGAGACAACTCGGCAAACTTAGCTTCGTACTGTGACACGTTCATATTGTTTTGCTCCAGCTTGATGAACTCTACCTCCTTCATGTGACGAATACTTTCGGGAAAGTACTTGTCGTTGAATAATTCTTGGAACTTCTCCCAAGACATCTTCAGTGCGGCAGGCTGAGTACGCTTTACGGATTCCCACCAATAATCTGCCTCTCCTCGCAACATAAAGGTGGCGAAATGAACCTTTTGCTCCTCTGAGCATCCCAAGACATCAAATATTTTAGTGATTTGCTTTATCCACGTCTCTCACGCCGTAAGTGGTTCCGCTTTCCCAAAACTCTCAAGCGATCCTAAATCCTTGAACTGCTTAGCGGTGACCATCCGTGAGTTGCCAGTGTTTCCACCTGCATTTTGAACAATAGTCTCTCTCGTTTGGTTTTGCATGAATTCTAGAAAGTTCCTAAACATACCATCGTTCTTCATTTGGTTGGTGTTATTGTTTACAGGAGGAACATTGCCAGCCTGTTGCACGTTCTCCTTATTAGTGAACAAAGGTGTCTCCACAGTCTCAATTACTCCACTATTAACATTCTCAGTCGACATTCTCAAATACTTCCATAAAACAAGGGTTAATTTAACAAATTAATATATCACATAATATCCCTATATTATGACCGACCAACAAATAAGCTTAGGTAGGACACACTAGCGAAGGATTTACTGGTCTCTCCCCTCCTAGTTCTATTCCTCGATCTCCGCCAAAGATCATATCCCTAAGCTCTGATACCAACTATGACGCCCCCAAAATAGGTCCAATCCACAACCCATTCTGAGTTGCCAAATACATGGTACAAAAACAACTACAACTTTATTAATACAATTGTCGTGCAAAATACGACAACACTTAAACTGTGAGTTTAAATACAAATATTATCATCTAGACAATATTCACACTCAAATAAGTCCTCATTACAATTATTAATACACTATTTTACAGAATAGTGAGGACTACTAGAACCACTTCTAGAACCATCATTCCATACCCACTCAAGACTACATTACATTCCCGCCTCTTGAGAAAAAAATGGAACAACAAGGAAAAGGGTGAGCTCAACTAGCCTGAAGAGAAGAACATTATGACTAAGATAATATAAAATAAATTATCGTTAGTCTTCAACAGGAAAATCTAATAGAATACAATACAATAAGTTTTAAATCAATATTCGCAATGAAAATAATAATTCATTAGAAGAGTTAAGTAGAGAATGAAATCTACTATCTTCTATATATGAATTTAAAAGTTCATCGTCTATCTTTTATCCCTATAACATCAATCAATATATAACTAAAATCAAATATTAATCTTTGCACTACAGGCCAAAGATATTCATCAGTTGGTCATGTTCATCTAAACACCTGTTCATCTTTGCACTACGGGTCAAAGATATTCATCAGAAATCATTAATTTTTGCACTACAGGCCAAAGATATTCAATTATATCATCATTTAGGACGGAGGATGATGAAAAATATTTTAAAGAAAATGAATCCAGTGAAACAAAACAATAAATATTAAGGATTCGTATTTCAGCTATTCCATGTCCAAAAATACCTCATAAATAATCATAGTGGAGTAAAATTCAAGAATGATCAAAACATGGATACAATCAAAGCTAGTATCCACAATAGATATGTTGACTAAAAACGAAAATTTAATTTTTATGTGAATAGTGTCGATTCGTGAATAGTCAGTACACGTGAATAAGAATCTCGACACCAAAAGATAGAAATTCCACATGAAAATCATCATGCTTCATGAATAGTACTCGTGAATAGTAACTCATGAATAGTAACCCCGACATAAAAAAGAACCAAATTTGATAAAAAGTTCCAACCAATATTTCTAAGATAATGATATGAAGAAATAATATCATTTACTTAAGAAAATAACATCCCTTACCTCGAAAGACAATGATTTCCGATCGAAATACTAGATATAGTCAAGGAACTCACAAGAACACGCTCGATAATATAGAGAGAAAGAGAGAAAACTTCAGGTTTCGGTGTGATTTTCAATTCTAACCCAAGACCTATTTATAGGAAATCGCTTGAACACCAAAGTAGAAAATTGAATATAATACTAATATATATATATAAATTTTCAAGCCCACCTTTGAAATCAGATCTTAGCATTTCCCACATGCCAATCTTCTAGAAAAAGGTAAGAAAAACGCGTTTTCATAAATAAAATATTTAAAACTTCCAAAATCAATTATTTTGGAACTACTGGAACTTCAATAATTCATAATAAATAGCCATTTGTTAGAAAAGTCAAACCGCATGTCCTTTCCATAGGAAATTTCATTCTCTACAACTTTGCAGAAGAAAAGTTTTCCAAATTCCAAACATAAATTGACCGAAATCCACAAACGGACGATTTTACAGGCTATAATCAAATTTCAGTCAAGAAATGGGGTCCACCGACACACAAAACATGTGTTAATCATTTAATATAACAAAAATACTCTTTCTCCTCATATACTCATATATCCCATATTCATTGTAAAAATATTACCATTATTATATTACTGTAATATAATAATATATTTTATAAGAAAATATAAAATATCAATTTTTAACAATTGTCACTTTAAAAAATTTCTCCATCTATATCCACATAAAATTAATAATTTCCTCATCATATAAATCAATAATTAATTATTCACAAATAATATTACAGAATCACAAAGATCTTGCAACTGTGCCGCTCCTCAGAAAGAGGGCTTTCCAATTAGAATTTTCTTATCTTTGCCAAGCAATTAGGTGACCAAACCTCTCCTTAGACTGAACTTTCTAGGCATTGCCAATAATGTTATCTAATAATATTATTCAGATAATATGAATTATTTCTCCGATAATGGAAAATAATCGTAGTAGTGAGAATTATTGAAACAACGGTAGAATATAAAATATCAACGCAAGAATTATTGAACTAATAAAATAAAATAATCGAAACAGTAATTATCGTAAAAATTATTGAGTAGTGCCTTCACGTAAGAATTAATAATTGGTGCAATACTGTGTGCCATTGTGCAACAACGCCAGACATCGTGTTTTAACCACGGTATTCCAACAATGTGTTAACTCAGAATAACAATACCATTATTTATAAACAACTTATACTTATCATTTTCTTCATCCAATCGCTTTCCGTTATGGGCCCACATTAAGGCGCGCTACGTCGCATTTAATATTTCTCATTTAAAGAAGAATATTCCACGACCAAACGAATATTCTATAAACAACAATGAGTATTTTATAACCACTGCTTATTTGAAATATTTAAGATTTTACCCATAACTAACCACATTAATCAAATCAACCCTTACTATTTCAAAATGATAAATAGAGGAAATTAAATTTCATTTATTAATAATTTGGGGTCTTACATACTTACTAAAGTAACAAAGGCCCCGAAACAAGACTAGCCACGGTAATTATTCTTTTTTTTCCTGTTCTTTTCTTTTTTTTTTTTTTTTTATAAAGCAAGCATACCCATGTGTTCCCAAAACTTGAGTTTCAGTGTTTTCATAGTCATTACTCACTTCCTACACAATTTTATCATTAAAAACAACATTTTCCTCTCAAAGAGACAAGCATGCTAATCTTAACCAACAAGCAAATAGAACATTGTCGCATACCCTAAGAATATCTAAACAACATGTATAGATTACATCATGTATTAAATTATAACTAAGTTTAAGTTATCAACAGAAGTCAAAAATCTATCACATTTCTATTTTATCATTGGCAAAATTAGAATTCAACTAACTAAAAGTCTGGGATTATGCAATGTTATGCAACTAAACACATACTAAGTAAATAAGACAAAAGAAAACTAAAAACAAAAAATTTCCTGTAAAATTTAACTACAAAGATATTAAAATACCCCTACTATGCAATTTAAACATGCAATCAAACTATATGCAACTAACTATATGCAACAACTACTCACTACGACCTAATACCCCTAAACTTAAAATAAATAATGCCCTCATTGTAATTAAAAGTGAAAGAATACTCCCCTAAGTGGCAATGTCATCTCCGTCATTGCCTCCTCATGATCCGATGGTATATCAGGCGATGGCTAAGTCTGAGATATTCTATAGTTGGAAACTGAGTGTAGGCTTCTAACTTTCCGAATGCTTGAGTCAGAAATTCTAAAAATTTAGCAATTTTTTCTATGACTGAGCTATGGTGCGACCGTGCTGTGTTTGGGTTTTAATTGGGCGTGGCCGCGCTACCTTGTACTCTGGCAGCTTCAGTTTTGTTTGACTTCTATTTGATCCTGAATGCTTATAGCAATTGGATTGAACCTGAGAGGAGAAACAATAAAACTATTATTAAGACTTACAACTATCTAATATCTACTAAATATGGAAATGTAAATAAGAATTAAACAAGGAGGGAGAAAGATTGGATGGGGTGCCTCCCATCTAGCGCTCGGTTTATAGTCCGTTAGCTAGACTCTGTTCGTGACCGCTATCCAATTCCTCTACGAAAAGCTAAGAACCCTCCATCCATTATAACCGCTATGTGATTTGGTAGGTTCCCCATTATGAGAGTCTGTGAATTGAAACAACCTAGCATATTTCCTGTACATGATGCCCCCAGTTCTATTGCATAGCTAGGTGCTTCATCCGTTGTATTTGTGAATAAATTTTCGCATTGAGGCATGAAAGATACAACGGGCTTTTCCTCTTCTATTTTCTCTTCCTCGGCCCACTATGGTTTGTAAGAGGGCTCATAATCGCAGAAATTCTTGCTTTGAATGTGACTACCAAGGGGACATGGGTGTGCAAAGTTCATCGAATTTTCAACTCTAGCGAGAATGCACTTGGGGTATTATACAAGTCACTCATGTTCTTCATTTTCCATACCCCATTTATCTCCTCAATGTCCACTCCTTGATTCATTCAAAGGGCATGTACACTTACGCTCTCCATCGGTTTCATCGTCCATGTCATAGCACCAATTGTTTGGAGGGAGATTGTTCAAGGCTTTGAACATTTGATCCATCTGAGTCTGAAGATTTCGAATTGACCTCTCTTGCTCAATCATATTCTCCTCAGTTGATGCTACAAATTTGAACCACAAATCCTCCAACCTTGAATTTTCTTGTTCAGTTTCGAAATTTCTGTGTTGAGGGCCATTCATTGAAGAGTTAATGAGTTGTTCCATCTGTCGATAAAGATTTTGGGTTGATAACTCCTGACTCATTATCATCTCTTCCTTTTCTGCTATAATCCTTGACATGAATTCCTTCAACTCTGAATTTTCTTCTTGTTGCATTAGAGGTGGATATGAGAAATTCGATGGATATGTTGGACTTGGAATGCAGTCTTGGTCTTGATAGTTACAATTCCATTCATAATATGGGTGATACCCCCAACCTTAATGATAATTGGGATAAACATTATTGTTGAGGTAATCACCCCCAAACTGTACTTGTCCAACTCTGATGTCGCACAGATAACTCGGATGCTTGCCAACACAATATTCACATGTAACTACTATCTCTCGAGTGCGTTGGGCTGCAAGTACATCCAACCTCTCCAAAAGTGTGGCAATTTGTGCTGACAATGTAGAAAATACATTGAGTCCTTCGGTTCTTGTGTCCCTGGTTGAATCCTATTTCAGATAAGGCCATTGATAAGCAAAGTCATCCATGGTACACAAAAGAGAAAAATATAGGAAGATAATTAAAATAAAATAAAATGTTTAAATTAAGACTAATTTGATTGAAATTAATGTTGGAAAAAATTTATTAAGCTAATTCCCCGGCAACGGCGCCAAAAACTTGTTGGTCGTTTTTACCGATCAATATACGCGTGCAAGTATACACACAATCAACAAGTAATAAAGAGTAAGTAAAGTATCATTCCCATGGAGAATTAACTAATAAAGTTTACCAAGCACTAGCCCATAACCATTTCAGTCTTATTTAAACGAATGATTTGATATTTTATATTTAAACTATGAAATTAAATAAACCTAACTATTCCTGGAGTGAGACTAGATAATGAAGACCTGAGATCACAATTTCATCCATTAACTCATTCAAATCCACACATTTCATGTTAAGCCAAACTAATTGTACTGGATTGTTAGTCAAGAACACGAAAGTAAAGTATAGCTATCTCTCAATGTACCATACACATATCACATGTAATCCACAGTTGATAGAATACACATGAACACCCATATTACCTGAACCACTATATTTCTATGTGATTTACAAATAATTAGGGTTTAAGCCCAAGTTCTCAATTGACTATGAATGGTGCTTCGATATATGTTTATCCTAAACACAAATCATACATCTCACAATATAGAATATATCATCATAAACTATTAAGATCATCAAATCCAAACCCATACATCGTCTCTCAAGTCCATATGGATTATCACAGTAATTGATGGCCAATCAACTAAGCAAATAGCATGAATCTAAATAGACAATCCTATAGCAATCAATAAGGCTAACAATGAAATATATCATAATAAACTAATCCATAGAATCCATTACAATCTCATAATAGAGTTTATGTGACGCCCCCAAAATTAGGTATACGTCACCCATCTTGGGTCGCCACTTACATGGTACATAAATTCAAATACAAACTTACTAATATAACTGTCGTGTACAATACGACATAAACTTTGAGTTTGAATACAAATATTGTCTACTAGATATTATAAAAACTCAAAAGGAGTCCTCATTACAACTATTATCACACTATTTCACGTAGAATAAGTGAGGACTACTAATGCTATCCTCTGGACCATTACTCCGTTCCCCGACTCGTCCCGACTATATTCTCATTTCAAGAAGAACGATTGAAAGAAAGGGTGAGCTCAACTACTAAAAGAAGAAATATTATGACTAAGATAATGCGAGAATAAATTATCATTAGCCTTCAACACGATGTTAAACTGATAAAATACAATAGACAACCAGTTTAACTGTAGCGGAATATGCAATCCATTAAAGGAGTCAAGTAGAGAATAAAATCTACTATCTTTTAGGTTTTAAAAGGTTTTCATCAATTTTTATTGCTGAGACTCAGCTTAATAAATAAACCACCACATCTAATCATCCCTGTACCACGGTCAAGGATTTTCATCAAATTATCAATGTTCATGACTATACCGAATCACCCCTGGTCATAATCATACCAAAAATTATCTATCACTGCATTACGGGCCACTAAGGACTTTTGTCACATCATTTATAGCAGGTCATGATTATACCGAATGACCCCTGGTCATAATCATACCAAGTTCATCTATGCACTTAAGACATAGATAACTTTCAACATAACATAACATGAGGATGATGACAATGACATAATAATTCAATAAAACAAGTTCAAGAATTAATTAATCCAAGAACCAATAACGTCCAAGTTGTCAACATGATACTTCTTTGTAGAGTAAAATTCAAGAATGCTCGGAAGAATATTTCCATGAAAAGATATCTTTGGATGAAACGCAAATATCAAGGATATTCTACTAATTTCATGGAGTATGTAAGTCAAAGTTTTAACCAACTAGGTATAATAAAGAATGGAATAACAAAAGAAATCACCACGCATGCGGTGCTTGCAGATGGTATGTGTTATTCAATGTAATAATAATAACGGAACCAGTCGGTGAAATTCACTGCAAGCAGGATGATCCAATGAATAATAAATCTTTGAATAATAAACAATGGAACCAGTCAAATTGTAAAACACATGACAGGATATTCCAAACGAGAATAATAAAGAATGGAATAATGAAGAAGATCACCAAGTATAGGGATTCCGCTTATACAAAGTTATTCCAATGTAATAAATAAGAATGGAATAATATAAGGATTTCACCAAGTATAGGGTATCTGGCGTACACAAAAGTTATGTATAGGGTATGCCACTTTTACGAGTTATTCCAATGTAATAATAATGAATGGAATAATGAAGTTCTCTTCATGAATAAGAAAGAATAATACCCTTACTTAGTACAACAAATAATATCCCTACGTAAAAGTAAAAGACCTTTGGATATCAAAGTAGTGAAGTACCGAATACTCTTCTCTCTCTCTCTATAGATTTTCTCTCTATAGCTTCTCTCTATAATTTCTCTCTCTAGAGTTTGGTGAATTAAGTAAGAAAATAATGAAGGAATGAGCTTCTATTTATAGGAAAATAGAATGTATAGTAATTAATCCATGAGCGGTCCAGATTGATTTACTTTTTAATCTGACGGTCCATATTTAAAGCAAAATCTTTTAAATAAAATATAATATATTCTATTTATATAAAACATTTTACTATGCAAACACTATGCAATACTATGCAAAACACTTTATGCAAAAACACTATGCAACACTATGCATAATAAAATATAATATATTCTATTTATAGAATAACTTTAATAAAGTATTCTATTTTATATAAAGATGTTTCGCATTTTATTACGTTAATAATCTGAATAAAACAAAACGTCATTATCGCTATAATAATTCATATTATTAATAAATAATAATGGAATCAAACCGGTGACTTCTCACATAAGCATCGATAATCAATACCAGTGTGCTACTATGCAACCACACGTATTCATTGTACTTTTACTACGAAAGTAGTTCAACAAAAGATCAGCCCAGTAAAACTTAAAATCGTTATTTCAATAAAAATATTTTTTGTCGTTTTTCAATCGACAATAATTACATTATTATGGGTCCACCAATGATTGTAGTTGTACGAATATTCCTCGTTAAAAGAATATTCCCCACCAATCGAATATAATATAACCACTGCATACTTTGCAAAATTTATAAATACTACCCACAACCTGTAAGACCCGAATTTTATGAAATAAAAGTATTCAATTTTTCTTATAATTACTATTCAGTAAATGGTTAAATTGATAAAAGGTTAAAGTTAAGGGTGATATATGATTTTTTTTCAAAATACACAAGTGGTTATAAAATATTCATTGTTGTTTGAGAATATTCTTTTGGTCGTGGAATATTCTTTTTGTTTAGAAGCACTTGATCATTTGTGGGCCCCATAATGTAATAATTGTTCGGATGAAGAAAAGCGATAAGTTTTAGTTTTACCGTTAACATAATGTTGGAATACCGGTTGATAAAATACAACAATACGGCGTATGGTAAAGAATAATACCAGACGCACAATATTGTTAAATTATTGACCCTTACGTAAGAAGGCACTACTCAATAATTGTTACAATAATTACTGTTCAATATTTTATTTTATTGATTCAATAATTGATGCGTTGATATTTTATATTATTATTGTTCAATAATTATCACTGCACAATATTTCTCATTATCAGATCAATAATTCATATTATTTGAATAATATTATTAGATAGCATTATTGGCAATGTCTAGAAATTTCATCCTAAGGAGAGGTTTGGTCACCTAATTCTTGGCGCCCGAAGAAGGAGAAATTCTTATTGAAAGCCCTCTTTCCTGGGAACCGCTGGTCATCATTATTGTGATTACGTAATATTATTTGTGAATAATTAGTTATTGATTTATATGATAAGAAAATATTTATTTGATGTGGATATAAATGATGGATTTATTTATGTATTTATAAGTAAAGGAATTAATGATGAGGTGTTTTATCAAGATTTGTCGAAATGGAGAACAAAATATGGGATTTTCGTAAAAATTTGTTTATTACTTGATTTTGTAAAATCCATAACTTTTTGTGTATAATGAGTTAAGAGATGAGCCATATATCAAAAGAAAGCCCTAGAAGTAAGCTAATCTGTAGAAATTTGAATCACCCAAAAATTCTTTGTAGATATTTCGTGGTGAAATTTTGAATGAAATCGTCAGAAGGACTAATAGTCCAAAAAATCGTTGTTCTTCACTATATTGCGTGAGTTATAAATTTTGATCCGACTGTTGGATCGTTGTAATTTTTGGATATGTTATACATATATAAGTTGAGTATATGTCCACAAATTTTGAACCGTTAAAATGAACGTATGATTTGTTATGAATTTTAAGAGGTAATCGATTCGTAAATTAGGTTTTGGTGGAAAATTCTAGAATTGAGTGGGCCCCACTCTTGGTTGTTGGGGAAGATGGCTGATTTTGGTGGGTGGAATAGTAGCGAGTAAAGCCATCGGTAGTGGTGTCAAGTCTTCTTCAAGCGTGCTTTAACATTTTCCTATAAATAGAAGGCTAAGTTAGAATTGAAAATCACACCGTAAACATAAGTTTTCTCTCTTTTTTCTCTAGATTATTGAGTGTATTTTGTGAGTATTTAGATACTTGGTGAGTTGATATTCATCGGTGTAAGTTTCCTTGATATTATATCCAGATATCCAAATCGGAAATGCCTTTTTTGAGGTAAGGGATAGTAAGGGATATTTTTTTTTTTTGTAATGATATTATTTCTTCAATATCATTACGCTTTGAAATGTTGATCTGAAGTTTTTATCAAATTTGGAACTTTTTCATGTCGGGGTTACTATTTATGGGTTACTATTCACGAGTTACTATTCACGAGTTACTATTCATGAAAGTTCTTATTCACGAGTTACTATTCACGAAGTACTATTCATGAAGCGTGAAGATGTTTTTTGTTGAATTTCTATCTTTTGGTGTTTGAGTTACTATTCACGATACTCGGCACTTATTCACGATATCTGAGACTATTCACGAATCACTATGACTATTCAATTGAAAAATAAAAAATTTTCTTTTCGCCTAAAATATCTATTCGGATACTAGCTTTGATTGTATCCATGTTTTGATCATTCTTGAATTTTACACCACTAGGATTATTTTGAGGTATTTTGGATGTATAGATTAGGAGTTATGGATTTTATGAGAAAAGACTATTTTAAAAGTAACTATTTATAACTCCTTCAGTTAACTCCAAAATTGATGAAATTTTATTGAGAGTACATCTATATAATATCGATGTACTACTGTGAATTTGAAATTTTTGGATAAAAGTACAATTTATGATAAATGTTTAAATATTCGGTGGTTTTGGCCATATGAAAAATAGTAAATGAATTTTTAAAATTTCGAGAAAAATATATATTCAATATGGGACTATTTTATGCTAAATCCCAGAAAAGAAATATTTTTAGAACTGATTTGGTATTTTTCATGAAAATGTTCTAGTTATGAGCAAATGAATTAAATATGTTATGTGAAGTAAGAAAATTAGAAAATATGATTTTATGGTTTGAGAATCATATATATGAGGTATATGCTGATTTTTGATGAGGGTTTTAGTTATTGGTGATGAAATTTTAATAGTTTGGCATTTTATGATGATTAAATGCATTAATTAGTAAAGTGTAAACAATTTAATTAAATTGTTTATAAGTTTGAGAAATGATTAAAATATTATTATAATATTAATAATATTAGATTATGAGATTTCTAAGTGATTTATAACATTTGGATTAAGGTGTTATAAATATGGATATGAATTTTATTATGAAACTTTATCTTTTAGGTATGTCGAGGAGTTCTTTATGCATATACTAAGACTATGTATGCGAACACGGGTACTTATTCACAACAAATTGGTTTCTTCTTCGACCAAATTATCGTTGATTTATGAATCTTACTCTTAAAATTAAAACCATGTTTTGATTATATTGTTTTTATATAACATTCTTATAACCCTAATGATGATATTTCTCTTTGACTTGAGTGTAAAGATGGGTAGATTATTGGTATGATCGTGACCATAGGTTCTCTTTGGCCAAGAATGCAAAAGTTGAATTGTTGATCGGTATGATCATGACCATTGAATTTACAATTGAATATTTTTAGCTTAAGTGCAAAGGTGAATCGATCAACATGGTTATAATTATTGTTATATAACTTCCGAGATGATTATGTATTTCTTTGATATATGAATATCTTCGCTCAGTAAAAGATGACTTGTTGATGAATATCTTTGCTTTGAAAGTGCAAAGATAAATTATTGATGAATATCTTTGGATTGAAATGCAAAGATGACCCGTTGTTGAATATCTTTGCCCGTAGTGTAAAGAAAGATGAAGCTGTTGATGAATATCTTTGGCCCGTGGCAAAAGATGAATTTATTAGTATGATTATGAGCAGGAGGCGTGATTTGGTATAACCATGATCTTTGATGTTTTGTGTAAAGACAAGTGATGAAAATTATCTTTGTCTTGGATGAGGAAAGGAATTTAGAACTACAATTACGATTATGAGTTATACACGTGATTGTGGATGTGAATTGTTGATTGATGTTACTGAGGATAAAACATTGTTGGTGGACTTTTAACATGGAGAAGATAATTGATTTTATGGTCTATTTGACTCTTCTAATGGATTGCTCATTTCACGCAACTATGGTTGAAAAGTTTTATCATCTACCATATGTTCTAAATCTACGATTTATTCGATGAAGACTATTGATAATTTATTTATCTTTAGTCATAATATTCTTTATCTTGAAGTAGTTGTGCTCACCCTTTTGTTTCACAATTCCTTTCGTGTAATAAAAGTGAACTTTGGGGTCGAGCGGGGATAGCGAGGAATAGAGTGGTGGTCTATAGATGTTGAGGGTGAGGTGAATTTAACTTGGAAGGTGTTTTGTCACTATCATACAAGATGTCTAATGACATCTGAACTTCGTGTTATCATAAGACATGGTTGTCTTTCATCCACTTCTTTGAGTATATTTACAAGCACTACCTATATAATCTTGGTGTTTGTTTGGAGTATAATACCCAATTAGAGACAGTGGAGATAATGATATGTCAAGAGAAGACTCGCCATTGGGAAGAATACGATAGTAATCTTCTCGTTTTTCTTTGGGGTCTATTGGGTCAACCAAGGATAATTCTGTGGCCATATGATATCTACCATAACCCAAAAGCATGGCCTCCCATGTACGAAGGTTTTCTTGAGCACTTCCCAAAGATTCTAATTTCTAAAGCAGTTTTTGACTATACCTTTATGTAAGGTGTCATTGTGACGTCTACTGGTTGGTATATATTTGTATCCAAACTCACAAAGATATGTGTTGTTGTCGACAATTGTTGTAATAAAGTTGTAGTTGTTTTTATTACCATGTATTTGGCGCACTCGAGAATGGGTTGGATGGAATGGACCTATTTTTGGGGTAATTATAACAACTATAATATTATCTCAAATTCACACCATAATATTAAAAATTATTTAAATAAAATTTAAATCTTTATTGATAAAATCTGGGGTCTCACAATCTCCCTCCTTATGGAATTTCTCCTCGAAATTAGTGCGGTACGTGACTGGTATGATAAAGAGGTGAGGATACCTTGAATACCTTTATCGTTGAAAACATTAAATTCATCTTGCAATCCCGCCAAAGATATTCATTAACAATTCATCTTTTGCACTTTCTGTGCCAAAGATATACAATCATAAAACCAATAATCATCGAGACTCGACTTAATAGTATCACAACCATGAATTATTCATGTACCTCTCTTGGCTAAGGATATTCGTGTTTTCAATTACTACCATGATTATACCCGAATAATACGTGGTTATAATCATACCAAGTCTATCAATGCACTACTGACTAAAGATGACTTTTACCACATCCATGAATTAATATTTCATTCACGAGACTCAAATTTCAATAATTAATCCATATCATCGAATCATCCCCGCACTCTGTGCCAAGGATATTCATTAGTATCACGACCACTTAATTATCCATGCACTACTACCAAAGATAATCGTGGTATTCATTAGTATCACGACCACAAATTATCCATGCACTACGGCCAAAGATAATCGTGTATTCATTAGTATCACGACCACAATTATCCATACTACTACCAAAGATAATCGTGTATTCATTAGTATCACGACCACAAATTATCCATACACTACTACCAAAGATAATCGTGTATTCATTAGTATCACGACCACAAATTATCCATGCACTACTACCAAAGATAATCGTGGTATTCATTAGTATCCCGACCACAAATTATCCATGCCTTACGGCCAAAGATAATCGTGTATTCATTAGTATCACGACCACAAATTATCCATGCACTACGGCCAAAGATAATCGTGTATTCATTAGTATCACGACCACAAATTATCCATGCACTAGAGCCAAAGATAATTGTGTATTCATTAGTATCACGACCACAAATTATCCATGCACTACGGCCAAAGATAACTGTGTATTCATTAGTATCACGACCACAAATTATCCATGCACTACGGCCAAAGATAATTGTGTATTCATTAGTATCACGACCACAAATTATCCATGCACCACTACTAAAGATAATTGTGTATTCATTAGTATCACGACCACAAATTATCCATGCACTATGGCCAAAGATAATTGTGTATTCATTAGTATCACGACCACAAATTATCCATGCACTACGGCCAAAGATAATTGTGTATTCATTAGTATCACGACCACAAATTATCCATGCACTACTGCCAAAGATAATTGTGTTTTCAATTACGGTTATGATTATACCGAACAATCCCTGGTCATAATCATACCAAGTCCATCTATGCACTACAGGCCACAGATGACTTTCAACATAATATAAGCATGAGGATAATGATATAAAGAATCAATCAAATGAGATAAAGGATAAATATTAAACATTTATAATATAATTTATCCAGATTCAAGAATATCCCCATGTTATCAATCACTTAATAATCTTATAATCTAATATCATTAATATTATAACAATATTTTAATCACTTCTTAAATTTATAAACAATTTATCTTAATTGTTTACGCTTTACCATATAATGCATTTAATCATTCAAAATGCCATACTCATAAAATATCATCACCAATTATCAAATCTCTCAAAAAAATATGCATATACTCTATATAGGATTCTCTAGCCATAAAATCCTATTTTCAACTTTGTTACTTCACATAACATATTTAACTCATATGTTCAGTAACTAAACTATTTTCATGAAAATACCAAATCAGTCCCAAAAATATTTCTTTTCTGGGATTTAGCATAATATAGTCCCATAATGAAAATATATTTTTCTCGGAATTTTTAAAATTCATTTACTATTTTTCAAAAATCAATTTCCAATTAATTCCTTAAGAAATTATCTACCTCAAGGATAACTCCAAATATTCCCAAATCTTGGCAGAATCTTACACATGTTAACGTGAACTTCCAATTTAAATTTCATGGTCATCGGAGTTATAGAACTCCGGTTATAGCGTTTTTCATCGGAAAAACCTAAATATTGAAATAGTCATAACTTGCTCATTTTAAGTCGTAATGAGCTCATTTTTTGGACAGGAGATACTTTATACCATATACCTTCATGTCCCAAAAGGCCAGAATTTTTCTCATAATTTAAGTGGCCGAAACAGCCCCTCTAAAATCATGGCAGATAGACTTTTTTCGATTTTTGCAGCTTTGCACTCCTTTGCTAAAATCAGTCCCACAAAAATCTACAACACCTTTTCCAGTAATTCCACTTGGATTAGTTAGGTAACTCATAGATCTAACTCTAGGACTTGACCACACTCAAAAATTCAAAATATAATAGGAGATATGGTCAATTGAATTTCATGTTACGCTTTTCACCAAAATCTGATTTTCAACTCTTTGTGATTTCTAAGAAACTTTCATGTTTTCACATAATAACCAACATAACTCATCATAACACTTACTAATACTTCATATACCCATGATTTTCATTAGTCCAATGCTTTTATTATGACTTTCATCATAATCCTCGTAAATGATCTTTTAGTTGAAAAAATATTTGAGGGTTTAAGAAATGGGTTTTATCTTTGGTTGATACAAAATTGATTTCACGCTCTAAGTAGGCTAGAAATCTTCAAGAATCGTCAAGAAATTTATTAATGATAGAAATATCATTCAAAATCTCACATTCTCGTCCAAGACTTGGATAGTACGTCACATTAATACCAATCTGTGACTTCTATCCCTTAACCCAGATAGCACCTCACAATGATACCTATCAACTTGCCATCTTCAAATCACGACGTCGCCTCTGTAAAGTCCGGCTTCCGCGGCATTCCACACATGGAAGTCAACAACGAAAGGATCGGGCTCTTTACTTATGGCTTGATATAACATTGATTAACTTTAGGATTTGGTTACTTTGAATTCAGATAACAGTTGGTTAGGAATATGAAAGCTAACAACCTTACAAAAGAATAATGAGTAGTTAATCAATCGTTTTCAAAAATTACCTCAAAGGCAAGTATTTTCAAAGAGATAAGATCGACAAGTAACGTGAAAGTGTTTATTTGAAACAACAAGATTAATAAACAGTGGAGGTAATGAAGGTTTCTCTCAACGAAGTTTCAATAGATAAATCAAAGTCTAATTTCTCCGGAGTCAAATTTAAACGTTGAACGCAAGCAAGAGAGATAAAAGAATGGGTAGAACCCAGATTCTAATAAGGTATAGACTTCGCAAGAATTTATAATTAACTAACCTGCATTTAACTTCGTTCGGGTTACCCACTTTTCGAGAAGTCGTGAAAAATGCTCTTCCGAAACCACCGACTTTGTTTTGTCCAGATTCGCCTTTGGTGCCACTATCCCATTTTTGGACTTGACTTCACTATACGATAAAATCGAGCTAAATGACCTTCTCTTCTTGAAATTTCCACTTTATTATCTTTGCCATGATTACCAATCAAGTGGTTACCATTCTTAGCATGATAATTTCCCCACGATGGTTATCATTGTTCGATAGCCGTTGCCACCAAAGATGATTATTATCGTGTTGTTGGTCGTTACCTTTTGTTTGAGCTAAATCAACACTCTCATGTGCTTCATTGCTTATCTCAAAGATTTTCGGATGCCATTCTCAAACATCGTCACAAAACAAGGGTTAATTGACATGTAACAAATTATCCCTATATTACGACCGACCAATAAAATAGCACATAAACTTAGGTAGGTCATTTTAGCAAAGGTATTCCCGCCTCCCTCCTCCTAGTACTATTCTCACCTCTTAGCGTGGATCATATCCTAAGCTCGATACCAACTGCGACTCCCCTGGACACCAACTTGTGTCGAGACCTCACATTGGTATCTATCACCTTGCCACCGAAAGCAGGCGTCCCCCACGGAGAGAGTCCGGCGGTGCATTCCCCATCAACAGACGTCACCACCGAGAGGCTCGGGGCTCTTCACACTTATGGCTCGATACTCAACCGTCGCGACGCCTAAAATTAGGTATACGCCACCCATCTTGGGTCGCCACTTTCATGGTACATAAATTCAAATACAAACTTATTTAATATAAGCATAAAGTGTATAATACGACATAAATCGTGAGTTTGAATACAAATATTATTCTACTAGATATTATACAAACTCAAAAGGAGTCCTCATTACAACTATTATCACACTATTTCACGTAATAGTGAGGACTACTAATGCTATCCTCCGGACCATTACTCGCGCTCCCGACTCGTCCAAACTATATTCTCATTTCGAAGAGAACAAGTGAAAGAAAGGGTGAGCTCAACTAGCCCGAAGAAGAAATATTATGACTAAGATAATGCGAGAATAAATTATCATTAGCCTTCAAAATGTTAAACCGATAAAATACAATAGATAACCAGCTTTAACTGCGTGGAATATGCAATCCATTAAAGGAGTCAAGAGAGAATAAAATCTACTATCTTTTAAGTTTTAAAAGGTTTTCATCAATTTTATTCTTTGAGACTCAAATTTTAATAAATAAACCACCACATCTAATCATCCTCGCACTACTGGCCAAGGATTTTCATCAAATTATCAATGTTCATGACTATACCGAATCACCCCTGGTCATAATCATACCAAAAATTATCCATCAACGCATTACGGCCACTAAGGACTTTTTGTCACATCATTTATAAATTAAGTCATGATTATACCGAATGACCTCGGTCATAATCATACCAAGTTCATCTACGCACGTAAGACATAGATAACTTTCAACATAACATAACATGAGGATGATGACAATGACATAATAATTCAATAAAACAAGTTCAAGAATTAATTAATCCAAAAGACCCAAAATTTTTTAAATAAAAAGGAATTTCCTTTATTTATTATTTTGAAATAGTAAGGGTTGATTTGATTAATGTGGATAGTTAAGGGTTAAATACGCAAATATTTCAAAATAAGCAAGTGGTTATAAAATATTCATTTTTGCTTGGGAATATTCGTTTGGTCGTGGAATATTCGCATCGTTGTGAATATTCGTCGTGGAATATTTATTTGCCTAGGAATATTCGTACAACCACAAAATGCCATGTGTGGGCCCCATAACTGAAAGCGATTGGATGAGGAAAACGACAAAGTTTGGGTGGTTATAAATAACGGCGTAGTTGTTACCGTTAAGATCGTTGAATACCCTATGGTTAAAATACAAGAATACGCGTGGTCGCATAAAGAAAGATACCAGATTACACAAGATTGTTGAATTATCGATCCTTACGTAAGATGGCACTACTCAATAATTTTCACAGAGTTATCGCTCAATATTTTATTTTATTGATTCAATAATTGTCTGCGTTGATATTTTATATTATCATTGTTCAATAATTGTCATCGCACAAAGATTTCCCATTATCGATCAATAATTCATATTATTTGAATAATATTATTAGATAACATTATTGGCAATGTCTAGAAAGTTCGCTTCTAAGGAGAGGTTTGGTCACCTAATCATGCGCCAAGAAGGAGAGATCCTTATCGAAAGCCCCTCTTCCTCGGAACTACTTTGGTCATTATAAATGTGATTCGTAATATTATTTGTGAATAATTAATTATTGATTCATATGATAAGGAAATATTTATTTTATATGAATATAAATGATGGATTTATTTATGTGGTTATTAATGAAGGAATTAATGTTGAGGTGTTTTATCAAGATTTTATCTGATTGGAGGTGTTAAAAATCAAATCGTGGGTTTTAGATATATCATGTGGGTTATAATTTTAATCCGACCGTTGGATTGTGGTAATTTTTGGATATGTTATACATACATAAGTTGAGTATATGTCCACAAATTTTGAACCGTTAAAATGCACCTAATGATTTGTTGTGAATTTTAAGAGGTGTCTGATTCTAAATTAGGTTTATAATTGATTTTGGTGGAAAATTTAGAATTGAGTGGGCCCCACTTGTGGTTGGTGAAGAAATGTGCTGAATTTTATTTCAAATGTGGTGGGTGGCAATAGTAAGGTGTAAAGCCATCGTGTAAAGCAGTCAAGTCCGCTTCTACGGCTAACATTTTCCTATAAATAGAGGGCTAAGTTAGAATTGAAAATCACACCGTAAACAAAGTTTTCTTTCTCTCTATATTATCGAGCGTATTTTGTGAGTATTTAGATACTTTGAGAGTTGTTGCTCAAGATAAGTTTCATTCAAAGATCACTTCCGACCTTTCCTTCCAAGCAATCGATTCTTTCGAGGTAAGTGGATATTATTTTTTTTTTCAGAATGATATTATTTCTTCAATATCATTACCGAAATGTCGATCCAAGTTTTATCAAATTTGGAACTTTTTCATGTCGGGGTTACTATTCATGAGTTACTATTCACGAAGTTACTATTCATGAGTTACTATTCACGAAGTTACTATTCATGAAAGTTACTATTCACGAAGTACTATTCATTCATACTAAGCATGAAGCGTGAAAATGTTTTTTTTGTGGAATTTCTATCTTTGGTGTCTGAGTTACTATTCACGATATAACACTATTCACGATACTCATGACTATTCACGATATACTAGACTATTATTCAATCGAAAAATAAAATTTCTTCTTTTCGTCAAAATATCTATTCGGATACTAGCTTTGATCAGATCCATGTTTTGATCATTCTTGAATTTTACACCACTATGATTATTTTTGAGGTATTGTTGGACATGGATAAAACAAAGTACTAATCCTTAATCCTTAATCCTTGTCATTTTGTTTCACCGGATTCGCTCTTTAAAAATATTTTCATCATCCTCGCCTTAAATGATGATATTATTGAATATCTTTGGCCCGTAGTGCAAAGATGAATGATTTTCAAGAATATCTTTGGCCAGAGTGCAAAAGATGAACAGTGTTTAAATGAATATGACCGATCGATGAATATCTTCGCCTTTAGTGCAAAGATGAAGATGAAGAAGTGCAAAAGATGAGTGTTGAATACATGACCGATTGATGAATATCTTCGCCCAGAGTAGCAAAGATGAATATTTGATTTGAGATGAATATTGATTGATGTTACAGGATAAAATATTGATGATGGACCGTTAAATTCATAGATTATAGTAGATTTCATCTCTACGTAACTCTTCTATGAATTATTATTTCACATGTAATATTGATCTCAAACTTGTTGTCTATCAGATTCTATCGATTTTTCCTCGTTGAAGACTAACGATAATTTGTTGTATATTATCTTAGTCATAGTATTCTTTATCGGGCTAGTTGAGCTCACCCTTTCCTTGTTGTTCCATTTTCTTCTCGTGAGGCTAGAATGTAATGAGTACTAGCTTTGGGGTATGGAATGAAGGTTCTAGAGAGAGTTGTTTAGTAGTCCTCACCATTTTTGTAAAATAATGTATCAATAATTATGATGGGGATTTATTTGAGTATGGATATTGTCTAGAAGACAATATTATATTTAAACTTTAAGATATATTGTCGTATTTCACACGACATTTGTATTATTGAAGTTGTAGTTTGTTTCTTGTACCATGATTTAGTAATTCGAAGTATCATTTTGGGGGGGCGCCACAGTTTGGTATCGAGCTTTAAAGAGCCCCGAGCATCATGTATTTCGTAGGGGATTCATGGGTGGCAAACCGACAGTTAACGAGGTGTCATTCCACTGTTGGGACATGAGGATTAGTATCGAGCTATAAGTAAACCATCCATTGGTGACTTCTGTTGATGGGGGGACTCTCGTAGGGGACGGCTGCGGTGTGCAAACCGATAGTATCAATGTGAGTGACAAGTTGGTGTCGAGTCACATTGGTATGAGCTTAGGATATGATCTCCAAGCGAGATCGGGAATAAAACTAGAGGGGAGAGACGAGTAAATCCTTCGCTAAAGTGTGTCCTACCTAAGCTTATTTGTTGGTTGGTCATATTATAGGGTATTATGTGATTTGTTAATTTATTTAATTAACCCTTGTTTTATGATAGTTTTTTTAGAATGGTCACGAGAACGTTAACAATGGAGTGAATGAGATCGTGGAGACACCTCTAATCGCCAACTGTGATAATGTGATGTCAAAGCGTAAGAAGGAATTAGAGATATCCATGTGGTGAGTGAAGAATTGATAGTCAGCACCTTAGATAATCGCAGAGGTAACAAATGAGAGTGAGGAGGAAGAAGAGGAAGAAGAGGTACCAAGAGAGTTTATTAGAGGTATTTTATGATCGAAATATAGAATTGCAAAATCGTATTCATGAGTTAGAAGAGCAAAGCTAAAGAATTGCAAAAAATGTGGAGCAAAAGGATGCAACGATTCAAGCTTCAGGTTACCCGACACGTGATGCTTTGAATGTACACTTTCGCAGAGAGTATAAGATGATAAAGTCGAATCGAAATGAAAGAAGAAATAAATCGAACGAGTGAGAATGAGTGATGCATGGGTAAAAGTCGCACGACGCGCTGATATTATGGAAAGAGATGTCCAATCTAAAAAGAGAAGATTTAACGATGACGGAAGAAGACGTTTCAACAAGAACATCAAGACCATCAACAAATTCTAGGGAAGAGAACGATCGCCGCTAGATGCTACAGATGTGGAGAGGAGGACATATAAGGTCAAACTGCTCAAAGCCTTCCAAGGTATGCTATAATTGTGGAAAAGAAGGACATATCGCCTAGATCAGACGATATCGAAACCCAACCCAAGCGTGAATGGTGACTCAAAAGGATGTCCCGTAAAAGTCAAAGTCAACGGTTTCGAAGAGCGCTTGTCGCGACTTCATTAAAATGCGAGGAACCCGAACGGTTAGCATCAAGTTAGTTAATTATAAATTTTGCAAGTTTATACCTTACTAGATACCTGGTTCTACCCATTCTTTTATCTCTCTTGCTTTGCGCCAACGCTTGAACTCGACTCATGAGAAATTAGACTTTGACCTATTTATGGAGAATCCGTTAGAGAAACTTTCATTACATCCGTTGTTTAGAAATCTTGTTTGATTTAGGTTGGCACTATCACATTACCCGTTAACCTTATTTCTATAGAGATATTTGCTTTTGATGTGATTTTAAGGTTAACTACTCATCATGCCAAATTGATTGCTTTTGTAAGGTTGTTAGTTTTCATATTCCTAAGCAACCCGTTATTCAATTCAAGCAATCAAACCATCAGAATCAAACATTTTCATATCAAGCCATGAAGTCATTCGCTTATTACGGATGTCAAGTTTTCTTAGTCCATGTTATGGATTTGAATAAAGACACGCCGATTTGAATAATATTTCCGTTGTTATTGATTTTTCCCGACGTATTTCTCAAGAATTTCTCGCTTACTCCCAAAGTTCGATATTAAATTTTGTATCGACTTTGAACCCAGAGAAAAACTCATTTCTAAAATCTCATATCGAATGGCTCCTATTGAACTTCGTGAGTTAAAATTCAACTATAGAATTTGGTACCGAGCCTTTATCTTGTGACTTCCTTTGTGGAATTCACCTAAGCCGCACTCTCCGTAGGGACGCCATATTCGCAATGCGATAGTAAATCGATAGGTGTCATTGTGACGCTATCCAAGATTGGGATATGAGTCACAGCTTGAGAGCAACCTAAGTCAAGAATCGAAATACGTAGTTTTCAGGCTTAGTTGGTTATTATCTGAGATTCGTGGAAGGATATTCTGAATCGCTATTCCATTAACGCAAATTGACTCTAAGAGATACAAAATTTGAATGGAGCAAGGAATGCGAGAAGATTTTCAAGAACTCAAGAGAGACTCATTTCAAAGACATGTTCAACCATGCCATCCCTTGGAAAAGCGAACGTGGTAGCCGACGCGGCGTTGAGTAGAAGATCGATAAGTACGGAACACGATATTGTCAAAGACTAATTTTGATAATTTACAAATAATAGAGATGGAGATGAAAAGAGAAAACTCTAGGTTTACGTGATGATATAAAAGTATAATCGACTTTTAGTTAAAGCCACAAGCCACCCCTTGAATCGATGCGTATGAAGAAGAAAGTACAAGAAGGAGCTATTTCTAAGCGAGAATTGATGAAGAAGGAATACTTGAGTCCACTCTAGACTTTGTGTTCCTAACGACGATTTGAAGTACAAGATTATGATGGAGGCAACACAATACACCATTTGCAATCCATCCTCGAAGTACTAAAATGTATCGTGATCTTCTACATACATTTTGGTGGAACAATATGAAGAGAGAGATTGCAAAGTTTATCTCGATGTGTTTAACTTGCTAACGTGTAAAGGCGAGCATCTTGTACCTAAGGGTCCGCTGCAACCACTTGAGATTCCGGAATGGAAGTGGGAACACATTACTATGGATTTCAATTACGGGTCTTCCTACGGTTTCTCAAGGCATCAATGCTATTTGGGTTATGTTGATAGATTAACCAAGTCCGCTTCATTTCTTGCCGACACGGAGACTTATTCCTTGAACGCCTTTTGCTAGTATATGTACGTGAATGAGATTGTGAAGTTGCATGGCATGCCCGTATCCATAGTTTTCGGATCGTGACCCAAGATTCACTTCAAGATTTTGGGTTAACTTGCAAAAAGCTATGGGCACGGATTTGCGATTTAGTTTGGTATACCATCCTCAAAACGGATGGGCAATCGTAAAGGACTACTCAAACTCTTGAAGATATATTAAAACTCGTGTCCTAGATTTCAAAGGAAGTGGGATAAGTACTTGCCATGGTGGAATTCTCATACAACAATAGTTATTAAACAAATATAGGCATGGTTCCATTCAAGCATTATATGGACAAAAATGTCGTTCTCCAATATGTTGGGATGAGGTGGGTGAAGCAACATTGTTGGGACCCGAAAGACGTATGTACCGAAAAGATCCTAATGATTCGACAACGTATACAAACCAAGACAAGATCGATAAAAAGAGTTATGCGGATCTTCATCGAAAGGACGTGGAATTTAATGTAGGGGATCATGATTGTCATGAAGTTGCTCCATGGAAGGGAGTTACAAGATTTGGGAAGAGAGGAAAGCTCAATCCACGATTTATTGGTCCATTTCAAATTCTTGACCGAGTAGGAAATGTAGCCTATAGACTTTCATAAGCATACCTCCAAGTATGTCTCGTGTTCATAATGTGTTTCATATATCCATTTCCGTCAGAAATATGTGAAAGACCCGAACCACGTTATCGAAAGTTAGAACCGGACGAGATAGCCAAGACTTAACGATGAGGAGGTAATTGCCAAGATCTTGGATAGAAGAGCATGTCCTACGCAAGAAAGGTCATACCACAAGTTAAAGTTTTGTGGAGGAATCATGCTATAGAGGAAATGACCGGGAATTGGAAACGGAAATGAAAGCGAGGTATCCTCACCTTTTCAAAACACTGTATCGCACGCCAATTTCGAGGACTAAATTTCATAAGGAGGGAGGTCAGTAAGACCTCAAATTTTTTTAAATAAAAAGGAATTTCCTTTATTTATTATTTTGAAATAGTAAGGGTTGATTTGATTAATGTGGATAGTTAGGGTTAAATACGCAAATATTTCAAAATAAGCAAGTGGTTATAAAATATTCATTTTTGCTTGGGAATATTCGTTTCGTCGTGGAATATTCAGATCGTTGGGAATATTCGTATACTAACTGGCAGCAGCCCATGTGTGGGCCCCATAACGGAAAGCTTATGGATGAGGAAAACGACAAAGTTTGGGTGGTTATAAATAATTCGCGTAGTGTTACCGTTAAGATCGTTGAAATACCGTGGTTAAAATACAAGAATACGCTGCGGGTGGTTGCACAAGAGCACACACAGATTGCACAAGATTGTTGAATTATTGATCCCACGTAAGATGGCACTACTCAATAATTTTCACAAAGAGTTATCGCTCAATATTTTATTTTATTGATTCAATAATTGTCATGCGTTGATATTTTATATTATCGTTGTTCAATAATTGTCACCGCACAAAGATTTCCATTATCGATCAATAATTCATATTATTTGAATAATATTATTAGATAACATTATTGGCAATGTCTAGAAAGTTCGCTTCTAAGGAGAGGTTTGGTCACCTAATCATACGCCAAGAAGAGAGAGATCCTTATCGAAAGCCCCCTTTCCCGGAAATGTACTCGGTCATTATAAATGTGATTCTCGTAATATTATTTGTGAATAATTAATTATTGATTCATATGATAAGGAAATATTTATTTTATATGAATATAAATGATGGATTTATTTATGTGGTTATTAATGAAGGAATTAATGTTGAGGTGTTTTATCAAGATTTTATCTGGATTGGAGGTGTTAAAAATCAAATCGTGGGTTTTAGATATATCATGTGGAGTTATAATTTTTAATCCGACCGCTGGATTGTGGTAATTTTTGGGTATGTTATACATACATAAGTTGAGTATATGTCCACAAATTTTGAACCGCTAAAATGCACGTAATGATTTGTTGTGAATTTTAAGAGGTGCTTGATTCTAAATTAGGTTTATAATTGATTTTGGTGGAAAATTTAGAATTGAGGGCCCCACTTGTGGTTGGTGAAGAAATGTGCTGAATTTTATTTCAAATGTGGTGGGTGGCAATAGTAGGTGTAAAGCCATCGTGTAAAGAAAGTCAAGTCGCTTTCTTTACGGCTAACATTTTCCTATAAATAGAGGGCTAAGTTAGAATTGAAAATCACACCGTAAACAAAGTTTTTCTTTCTCTCTATATTATCGAGCGATTTTGTGAGTATTTAGATACTTTGAGAGTCATTGCTCAAGATAAGTTTCATTCAAAGATCACTTCCGACCTTTCCTTCCAAGTAATCGATTCTTTCGAGGTAAGGGATATTTTTTTTTTCAGAATGATATTATTTCTTCAATATCATTACGTCAAATGTCGATCTCAAGTTTTTATCAAATTTGGAACTTTTTCATGTCTGGGGTTACTATTCATGAGTTACTATTCACGAAGTTACTATTCATGAGTTACTATTCACGAAAGTTACTATTCACGAAAGTACTATTCACGAAGCGTGAAAATGTTTTTGTGGAATTTCTATCTTTCGTGTTTGAGTTACTATTCACGATGAGTTACTATTCACGATACAAGACTATTCACGTGATATAAGACTATTCAATAAAAAATAAAATTTCTTCTTTTCGTCTCAAAATATCTATTCGGATACTAGCTTTGATCAGATCCATGTTTTGATCATTTTCAATTTTACACCACTATGATTATTTTTGAGGTATTGTTGACATGGATAAAACAAAGTACTAATCCTTAATCCTTAATCCTTGTCATTTTGTTTCAATCGATTCGTTTCTTTAAAAATATTTTCATCATCCTCGCCTTAAATGATGATATTATTGAATATCTTCGCCCAGAAGGCAAAAGATGAATGATTTTCAAGAATATCTTTGGCCCAGAAAGTAAAAGATGAGCAGTGTTTAAATGAATTTAATCGATGAATATCTTTAATCGAGCAAAGATGAATGAATATCTTTGGCCTTTAGTGCAAAGATGAACAGTGTTGAGATGAACACGACCGATTGATGAATATCTTTCGGCTCAGAAAGGCAAAGATGAATATTTGATTTGAGATGAATATCGATTGATGTTACAGGATAAAATATTGATGATGGATCGTTAAATTCATAGATTATAGTAGATTTCATTCTCTCACGTAACTCTTCTATGAATTATTATTTCCACGCGTAATATTGATCTCAAACTTGTTGTCTATCAGATTCTATCGATTTTTCCTCGTTGGAGACTAACGATAATTTGTTGTATATTATCTTAGTCATAGTATTCTTTATCGGGCTAGTTGAGCTCACCTTTTCCTTGTTGTTCCATTTTCTTCTCGTGAGGCGAGAATGTAGCGAAAGTACTAGCTTCTCAAAATGGAATGAAGGTTCTAGAGAGAGTTGTTTAGTAGTCCTCACCATTTTTGTAAAATAATGTATCAATAATTATGATGGGGATTTATTTGAGTGGATATTGTCTAGAAGATAATATTATATTTAAACTCATAAGATATATTGTCGTATTTCACACGACATTTGTATTAATCTTTGGATGAAACGCAAATATCAAGGATATTCTACTAATTTCATGGAGTATAAGTCAAAGTTTTAACCAATTGGGTATAATAAAGAATGGAATAACAAAAGAAATCACCATGCATGTGGTACTTCAGCATAGATGTGTTATTCCAACAGTAATAATAATAACGGAACCAGTCAGTGAAATTCACAATCGCATGTGATTATCCAATGTAATAATAAATGCCGAATAATAAACAATGGAACCAGTCCGTGTAAAACACACAGCATGGATATTCCAATGTAATAATAAATGCGAGAATAATAAACAATGGAACGAATCCAGGTGTAAAACACATGATGTAGGATATTCCAACAAAATAATAAAGAATGGAATAATGAAGAAGATCACCAAGTATAGGGGATTCACAGATATAAAGTTATTCCCAATGTAATAAATAAGAATGGAATAATATAAAGATTTCACCAAGTATAGGGTATGCGGCGTGACACAAAGTTATGTATAGGGTATGCCACTTTTTACAAAAGTTATTCCAACGTAATAATAATGAATGGAATAATGAAGTTCTCTTCATGAATAAGAAAGAATAATACCACTTACGAATTACAACAAAATAATATCCCTTACAGTAAAAAGACAATCGGATATCAAAGTAGTGAAGTATCGAATACTCTTTTTCTTTTCTCTATAGATTTTCTCTATAGCTTCTCTCTATAATTTCTCTCTCTAGAGTTTCAAGTGAATTCGTAAGAAAATAATGAAGGAACGAGCTTCTATTTATAGGAAAATAGAATGCATAGTAATTAATCCATGAACGGTCCAGATTGATTTACTTTAATCCGACGGTCCATATTTAAAGCAAAAATCTTTTAAATAAAATATAATATATTCTATTTATATAAAAACATTTTACTATGCAAACACTATAAAAACACTATGCAAAAACACTATGCAACACTATGCATAATAAAATATAATATATTTTATTTATGTAATAACTTTAATAAAGTAATTCATTTTATATAAAAAGATGTTTCGTTTAATTACGTTAATAATACTGAATAAAACAAAACGCCATTATCGATATAATAATTCATATTATTAATGACAATAATGGAATCAAACCTGAGTGACTTCTCACATAAGCATCAATAATCAATACCGAGTGCTTACTACGCAACCACACGTGACATCGTATTTCTTTTACTACCGAGTAGTTCAACGAAGATCAACGGTAAAACTTCCGCCGTTATTTCAATAAAATATTTTTGTCGTTTTCTCAATCCGATAATAATTACATTGTAAGGTCCACCAATGATTGAGTAGTTATCTGAATATTCCCTGCTAAACCAAATATTCCCCACCAATCGATAATATAATATAACCACTTGCATACTTTTGCAAAATTTATAAATACTACCCACAACTATAATATTATCTCAAATTCACACCATAATATTAAAAATTATTTGACAAAATTTAAATCTTTATTGATAAAATCAGGGTCTCAGCTTTAAATCATAGTTGAATCAAATCTATCATCCACATATTGAATAAACATCATAAGATTACAAATAAGAATCAAAGAGAGGATAAAAGTAGAGAATTGAAGTGAAAATATATTCTCCTGCTCCAAGATGGAATCTCTGATGCTTCCCAATTGCTTCAAGTCTTCAATCTTATCAACTCTAGAAATCACTACTCTAATCTAATATCGAAATTAAAGAGAAGAAAGCAAATAATGATATCTTATTGATCCCCCAAGGGGTGGTATCTCTTACCTCATGAAAATAAGTCTAATATATAAGCCCTAATTCCACCCCCCACTTAGGTACACTTCCAATTTCAAATTTAAAATAAAGTCAAATAATAATAAATATCGATGACCTTACATTGCCATGAGGTTCTATATACAAAATAAGGTGCAGACGACGCGTGTGTGTGCATTTCTAGCTATCAGGATGATGATGGCCATGGTTGCGTAATTCGGCTTGTTCGATCATGGCGGCTACGTGTTCTGCATTCTTGTTTTTTGTCATTGCTTCGATGCTCCACTACTTGTTGCTTGTTCCTTCATCACTGTTCAATTCCTTATCTCCATTCGTCTCACGTGCCATGCCTTCGCTATTATCACCACACATGCCACTGCTAAGCTATGCAATTTCCTGCATTTTCACACCAGAGGAGTTCTAATTACAAGTAATGCAAAATAAAACAAAATGCAAGTAAAATATACTAAAATGTACTTGACATGAGCATAGTTCTCGTGAATTGATATCCAATAAGTAAGTATAAAATCTACTTATCTCGTCCACTTGTCGTTGAAGGTTGAGGAACTGAGGGCTAGATATGTTTTCGAGTTGTGGTGCCGCCTCTGATCCTTGTTCTCCTATCGTCGCATCCTCTTGAAACTCGTCATCATTCGAGGTGTTTTCAGCTTCAGCCTCATCCTCCAAAGCTGAGGGAAATATAAAGCCTACTCCTCTAGGATGTGACTCACCCCCTGCCCACACCGCATACCGCGCAATCATTCTTGAATCTAGTGTTTGAAGCGTCATCTGGGTGGTCTCATCATCGGATCATCTAACTCCCACTTGCTTACATAACTCACAAATAAGTGATGGATGTGGTAAACCGCCCGAGAAATGTCCTCGTAAGCATCGTCGAATTGAAAAACTGATTATAGCCCCTATGTCGATGATGAAATCTTGCACAATCGCATATAAAAGTAATGTCTTCTCTTTGGTCACATCGGATGTGTGTGTGGATGGAAATAGCTTGGCACACAAGAATGTGTACCATATCTTCCCATACCTGCTTAGATCCTTACTGTGAAAAATAGTGCATCCTTTTTGACCTTATATCCATGTTGTACCCTAGTTTTGTCATTTCCTTCAGAATAGCCTCGAAATTAGGATCGAAATCACGTAAGTGAGCATACTAGCAATGTCTAGGAACTCGTAACTAGTAGTATGTGTTGATAGCATCGGTACTGAAAGGAACTAGCCTACCCCGCACAAAAGCATTGAAAAAGGCCTTATCTTCTTTGAGCGTAGAATTCTTTGACCACACTCACAACTGCAGGCCTCGGGCTCTTCCGTAAACTTATTCCAACCCTTCTGATATATTTGTTGCATCATTTCACCGTCGACATGGTTCGGTGTCAACCCCCGCTCTGGTGTGAGTGCTTTTGTCACCATGTAGTCGTAACGGTTGGCGGTGGTAGCACTTATGAATTTTTGTTGGTCAAATGTCCCTGTAGGTGGTGTGGTTCTAGAACTCTCTCCATGTTGCCTCTTTGATGCCGGTTTAGGTGCCATTGAATTGGAATCAACAAGCTTTAACACCAAATTTCACCCCAAACTTCTCTTATGCAATCTGTCGAACACTTGGTGCGCAAGATGTTCAATCCCCCCAAACTTAATGATTTGGCTTCAACTATGGTGATTGAAAGTGAAGAATTGGAAAACAACTTACTCACTCTCTAGTGTATCTCCAAATTGACTGAAAAATTTCTCTCAAACTCTAACCCTTGACTCTCTGACTTGGTTGGAATGTATGTGTTTGGCTTAGGTTGTAAGAGGAAGCTTTTATAGAGATGATATAAGGTACAAAGTTATGGGGTGAAGTAGTGGGAAAGTATGTTAATGTGGTGGAGTGATGGAGATGTAGTTTCCAAAACGTAGGTAGAGAATGGGTTGAAGATGTATGGGAGTGGGGTTTTAATTGGGGAAGAAGTGGAAGTAATGTAAACGTGATGTAACTGCCAAATCAAATTGGTTCATATTCAGGGACCCACTTTACGTGGAGTATTATGTACTTATATAACGCCTTCACGGCATGCATGCACATTAAAGATATATGGAGACCCCCGCCCCGACGGGCTAGTGATCTGCAATTGGACTCTGTTTTGCTTATTTCTTCCCTGCGACTCCAATCATGGTCATGTTAGGTTCCTGAAACCATCAAACATAACTATGAGTAGATATTGAGCAATTTTAAGCATGGTGATAAGATTATCTACAAAATGCAACTTAACTAATTAGTTAATGAACTTATTCTATATTATTAATTATTTTAAACTATAATTTGACGAATATGAATAAAAATACGAAGAATAAAAGTACGATTGGGTTGCCTCCCAATTAGCGCTTGATTTTAAGTCGTTCAGCCTGACTACTCCCTGTTTGTGGTACGTCGACTAGTGTGATTGCAATGACATCCGTGTTGGAATCTCCACCCCAATAATGCTTTAGCCTTTGACCGTTGACCTTGAACGTTTCCAATGGATTCCTACTGTAGAGTTCAACAGCGCTATGTGAGAAAACTCTTTTAATGGTAAATGGACCCGACCACCTTGATTTTAGCTTCCCTGGGAACAACCTCAACCTTGAGTTGAACAATAGTACTGATTGCCTCGGTTCGAAATTTCTTTGCATGATTTTCTGGTCGTGCCATTTCTTGACATTTTCTTTGTATAATTTAGAGTTCTCGTAAGCTTGAAGTCGGAATTCATCGAGCTTATTTAACTGAAGCAATCTTTTTTCACCCAAAGCTGCTTGATCGAAGTTAATTTTCTGAATTGCCTAGTAGGCTTTATGTTGTAACTCCACAGGTAGGTGACATGCTTTCCCATAGACTAATTGATATGGTGACTTACCAATTAGCGTTTTGTATGCAGTCCTATATCGCCCATAATGCATCGTCTAATCTAAGAGACCAGTCCTTTCTATTCGGGTTTACCACCTTTTCTAAGATTTTATTTACCTCCCTGTTTGAAACCTTAGCTTGCCCACTTGTTTGGGGATGATATGATGTCGCCACCTTATGGTTGACCCCATATTTTGCCATGAGAGCTGTAAACGATCTGTTGCAGAAGTGAATACCTTCATCACTTATAATAGCTCTTGGCGTGCCAAATCTTGTAAAAATATTCTTATGAAAGAATTTAAGAACCACCTTGGCATCATTCGTTGGGAGTGGTACAGCTTCAACCCATCTCGATACATAGTTAACTACAAGCAAGATGTACTGATTATTGAACGAGGAAGGGAATGGCCCCATAAAATCCATGCCCCATACATCAAAAATCTCAACTTCTAAGATTGTTTGTAATGGCATCTCATTCCTTTTCGATATGTTACCCACCCTTTGACATCTATCAAAGTTTTTTACGAACTGGTGGGCATATTAAAATAACGTAGGCCAATAGAACCCGGCTTGAAGAACTTTCGCTGATGTTCTCTTACTTCCGTAATGTCCCCCGTATGCAGACGAATGACATTCATGCAATATATTATTCACCTCCACTACAATAAAAGGGTCTATCAGCGACCGCGTATTAGCGACCGCATATGGTCGCAGATAGATATTAGTGACCGAGTGCAGTCACAGATAGTCGTCGCATAAAATCTAGTCACTGGGATGCACATCAGCGACCACTAGTAGCGACCGATATATCTGCGACCCTTATAGCGACCGAATTCGTTATGTCGGTCGCTAAGCTGAGTCAGCATGTCACAGAGCCAAAGGCTAACGTGGTCCACGTGTCTGCGACCACTATTAGCGACCGACGTCGGTTGCTGATACCCTCAAATGCTATCGATTAAGCTAATGATATCACGACGACGTCATACATCACGATTCTAAAAACTAAAAAACGCAGGTTTTTCTTTGTTTTGCATAATTCTCAAAAAAACTGTACCTATTTTGTACCTGCTATATCCCAACACACATACACAACAATATAAACATCTATCATCCACCAAACTAGCTAGTATATAAACAACCACAAATCTAATGTTTAAAAACCGCTATGAATTGAATAAATAACCACAAATCTAATGTTTAAGTAACATACAGACATCCAAAGAATGAATATACAAGTACAAACTTATACTATAACTACAAAACTGATCTAAAACAGGTACGTCAAGCATCATCGCCTCCTTGATCACCCTGTAATTAACAAAATAATAAAACAAGTTACAAATATAGTAACTATGTTGATACTGATATATATATATTACAACAATATATACAATAAATTGATTTTATACCTCGTCGCCATCCCCATGTTGTCCTGCTGCTGCTGTCGCTATTGCTTCAGCTAACTCCTCAGGATCAAGAGCCCCCAGATGCCCACCCAGTATGTGTTATGTTGAAATCTTTCCAAGCCTGCCCATCTACGGGATGATTTAGTTCTCCATCTTTAGCTGGAGATTTCGCATGCCAACTCATATGTTTAGCTGTTCTTGAAGACATGTACAATCTTTTTAGTCGATGTGTTATTGGAAAATACCTTAGAATCTTAAAGCAGTATACTTGATTTTTTGTAGTCACACCTCTTTATTAGGCCTAAACCGATCAGATCGCAAAATGTTCACCTCGTCATCATCTGTTCATTTTCCTTATAAAATAACATGCAATCGTTGGGACATGCATCGATCTTTTGGTATCCAAGACCCAACTTCTTCACCATTTTCTTACAAAATTAATAGTTACCGTGAAATTTCTCGTCGTCAGCAACATACTCTTAATGGCCTTCAAGAAGCGACTCAAAACACTCATGGCTAATGTTGTGATCGGCCTTGATGTTAAGTAATGTCGCCACCGTAGACAATGTAGTGTGTTTGGTGCAACCATGCCACAATGGCTCGCTACCCTCGTCTAACAACTTAAAGAAGTCTTTGGCATCGTAATTCATAGGTTGCTCTCTCCGCCATGTTCCCAATCAAAATCGCCCGCAATATCATAAACCATTTCATTCATATATGATGAGTACTATCGCCTCGAATTGTGTACTTCGTGATGCCACCATCTCTTCTCTCGCCCGTGTGCCCACCAAAGATTCTTCGTAATTTCTCATGAACCCTAAATAAGTAAATGATAGTTTATCACGCCTCGTCCATATAATTTATATTCTTACACTTCAAACATGGACATCGTATATCGATTTACCATTCATACATTCCGGTGACTATACGCATAATCCAAAAACACTTGGCAACTCCGCTCTAAATTCAACCAGTAGACTTTTATCGGGCACTTGATTTTCGTCGTGCCATCCAACTACTGATGCGAATAGAGGTCCATGATACCACGGTACCTACTACAGACAACATTATAAATGTTAACATATTACTTGAGCATACTTGTAACCATATGACTTGAGCATACTTGTAAGCATGCATATGATTAACATTTAAGCATACTTGTAAGCATATGACTTGAGAGCATACTTGTAATCATATGACTTGAGTATACTTGTAAGCATATGATTAACATTTAAGCATTCCGGATGTTAACGAATGAATGCAAATTAAAGCAGTATAGGAAACTTTAAATGTTATTAAATTTAGTATGAGAAACTAAGTAAATGCTACTTAGTTTAATAGTTATATTATATCATGTTATTTTATTTTAATTTGTTTTAAATTTGTTTTTATTGTTTATCGTAAGTGAATACATAAGGTATTTCATTCATGCTAGCTTTATATCAGAGTTTGCTAACACATTTATACAACTTTTGAGTATCTTGGAGATTAATTCATATCAACTAGTGTGCTAAGGCGCCTAACATGTTTTAAGATTCATTCATATCAATTAGGGGGTTGTTAACTCATTTATACAACTTTTGAGTATCTTGTATACATAAGTGTTAAATACCCTTATTTTTCTGTTATAGCCAAAACAATCTCTTTATTGACCAAGTGTGTCCAGTTACCTTTTACATTGCCTTTAACGGTTCAAGATATTTCTATTTTGGCTTAATAAATTTCTAATTAATAACCAAGCTTGGCTTGACCCCGTGAGGGTTGGCTAAGCTTGGCGTGGCCTCGCGGCCCCAAGCCCAACCCATCAGCTCCAACATCCCCTTAATAGGCTCTAGTGGATCACCAATAGGCTCGTTAATAGTATAAATGTTCGCAACTACCCGACCAATAAAAAAATTTGGTCAGAGTCCCCTGTAATATGGACTAGCCACATGCACGACGGCATGTATATAAGGTCATTTCTAGGCACCTAAGACATAAACAGAATCAAAGATTACTAATCTTTGTATCCAAAAAAGAAACAAAATCTCCATCCGAAGATCGATTTGGAAACTAGATAGAAAGCGAGATTATAGCAAGAAACATTCAAAAAAGTAATAACACGTGATCAATTAGTAACCTATAAATATTAAAAGATATGCAACTTAGATCTAAAAACATAAATAAATATCATTATATATATTATTTTCCAATTATAAATTTTATAATGAGTATGATTTTAAATATTTTACAATATTTATCATTTTTTAACTAAAATGAAGAAAATTCATGTATTGACTTCAAAAATAATTATCATTGTTTTATATTTTGAAGCGGAGAAGTATTATGTATCAATCAATTATAAATTAGTACTACAATATTACTCATCAATTAAATATAGTATGGTCCTCATTAAGTTCTTTGGTAATTTATGTTGATGAGTTGGTGACTCGTCAAATATTTTGAAAAAATAAGCTGAAAAATATATAAACAATATATATGCCCTCACACAACTCATTTAACATTGAGTTCCTCTAATGACAATGTTTACTCTAATAGTACTACCTTATTGCAATATTCAACTCAAAACAAATCTATTAAAGTATAATAATCACAAGATTAGTATTCTGTTTAAGGTATTAAGGGATTAAGGGGTCTAATTTAAAGATTTAGGGATTAAGGGGTTCTGGCAGAATGCGGTGGTACCTCACAGTGGCGATGGACCCAGGTGTCTGGTGGCGGTGGTCGGAGTCTCTTCCCCTTCTTCTCTTCTCCCCCCTTTCTCCCACTTCTCTCTGTCTGAGCTCCCTCTTCTTTTTCTTCGCCTCTGCTGTGTCGAGCGAGTGACTGAATCTATGAATATTAAGTTTGATCAGCGACCGCTATTTGCGACCATATGCGGTCGTTGATTTTTAATGACATGGACTTATCCGCGACCGCATGCGGTCGCAGATATTAAGTGGTCGCACAAAACCTTGGCGCCAACATTTCCAGCCAAATTTTGGTTGGCAAATTTGAACTAGCGACCGCATGCGGTCGCTGTTAAAAATAGCGACTAGATTAAATATTTGTCACAGATGGCGGTCGCTGTTACTAATATCAGCGATCGATGGTGCGGTCGCTGATAGTATTGGTCGTTGTTAGGCCTTTTTCTTGTAGTGCTCGCTGTAGGGCACACACCTTCTGATCATCTTGTTGGCGCACTGTTTAAATATGTATGGCTCATCCCACATGTACCACTTGACGTCGTGAAGGAATTTCTTTTTTTGCTGTCGTTTAAGATCAGGGGGAAGGATGTTGCTCACTAGATAGTTATCGAAATCCGTGTACCATGGAAATTATGCATTGATTCCAAACAGCTGCTCATCCAGAAATGACTCATTAATTACACACCTGTCCTCTTCATTTTTACCCTAATTTTTCAGCCTTGACAAATGATCTACAACTTGATTCTTCGTACCCTTTCTATCTTTTATTTTCCAAATCAAATTCTTGTAGGAGAAGTATCCATCTGATAAGTCGTGGCTTAGCATCTTTCTTCGAGATTAAGTATCGAATGGCCGAGTGGTTTATATAAACTACTACCTTTGTCCCGATCAAATATGCCTGAAATTTATTGAAAGCATATACTACTGCAAGTAATTCTTTTTTCGTAGTTGTGTAATTCATTTGGGTCTCCGTAAGGGTCTTACTTGTATAGTATATGGCGTGAAATACCTTCTCTTGGCGCTGACACAAGACCGCCCCAAATGCATAGTCGTTTGCATCACACATTAACTTAAAAGGCATATTCCAATCCGGTGTGACGATAACTGGAGCTGTAGTCAATTTCTTCTTCAATAGCTCAAATGCTAACTTACAATCCTCATCAAACTTAAAAATTGAATCCTTCTCTAAAAGACTGCACAATGGTTTTGCAATTTTAGAGAAGTCTTTTATAAATTTCCTGTAGAACCCGGCATGTCCCAAAAAGCTTCGAATTCCGTTAACTGAAGTTGGTGGTGGAAGCTTTTCAATCTTTTCCAGCTTTGCTTTATCAACCTTTAATCCTTTCGCCGAGACTTTGTGCCCCAAAATTATTCCTTCTTCAACCATGAAATGACACTTTTCCCAGTTAAGTACCAAATTTGTTTCTGCGCATGTCTTTAGAACCTTCACAAAATTCTCTAGACAAGCATCAAAATCATCCCCATAGACAGAAAAGTCGTCCATGAAGACTTCCACATTTTTTTCCACCATGTTCGAGAAGATGGCCATCATACACCATTGAAAGGTAGCGGGTGCATTACACAAGCCGAAGGACATTCTCCTAAATGCAAATGTGCTATATGTGAAAGTAGTATGCACACAAGCCAATCATGTTTGATGATAAAGCATATACTTTGTAACAATCTTATTCATTTATTAATAAAAAGTATTAATTTATTAAAGGCTTTAAATTATCTACATGATCTTTGCTTTTACAATATGTGATAAACCCATAGTTTTAAGCAATGCTTTTAGAATAATGATGATGATCATTCTAATGAGATCTAAATTCTTAGAAAGCTTAAAACTAAAATAGTTCCCAATCATTGGATTACTAAATTGGGGATTAGTGAATCCGGATAGATTGGTACATACGTTGCTTCATTTCATTGGATGAGGATGATTGATCTCATGATCATTTGTGTGGAGACACTAAAAGCAAGTATGTAGGTGCTTATTAGAGAATAATTTCATCGAGCATTGGCTCGCTAAGGAATACCTAATGGAGTTTTATTTGCCGTCAATAGGAATTCTGTAGTGATAGTAGTACAAGTGATCCTTGGACTTGAGATCATCATAGTATCTTGTGTATGATGAGTTATACTTTGACTTATTCCTTAAGACCCTTAGGGTATATCAAAGGGTATGCTTGGGTATAATAAGTTGTACATGGAGATAATGTATGATCAATAAAGAATCTACCACTTAATAATAAAAAGAGAATGTCCTATGTGATTCGATAAATGACAACCCAAGTAGTCCTTGGTCACAAGGCGTAATGAAATTATAAAGGAGTTTCTAATTTGCATTATTTGGAGTCATGCATTTAAGAATCGAAATACATATAATTAAATAAAATAAGATTTGATAAAGTAATTCAATGTCTTATATTTAATGGGACATTGTATGGTAGAAGGATTGAATTCATCAATAACTATTTACTCAAAGGTTCTTTTATGATTAATGTTGAAATCTATATTATCCGGAAAGTCGCTTGATCGCTATTAGGGAGGCTTATCCCTTATTGTAGAATAAATATTATTTATTTAAATAAATTAATTGTTTAATTTATTTATTTAAATAAGATTAGAATTGTTCTAATTGATTTATTCACAATAGGTTTAATATGGAGAACCTAAAGGGTCACACCATAAAAGGAAGAATAATTATTTAAGAAGTTAATGGCATAATCGTAATAATATGTTAAGTATATTTAATTTAATCTATGGTGATAGAATAAATTAAATAGCTTAATATTTATTATTTAATATTTTAGAAATATTAAATATAAATTAATCGAAGAATTTAATTAATATTATTACAATTATTATTATTTTAATTTCTAAAAGAGTTTAGGAATTAATTTAATATAAGTACTCTCATTTATTCTTAATAGGATTAGGAGGAAAATTAGTTAAAGGAGTTTAATTAATTATCCCTAATAAGATTAAGAACTTAATTAATTAAAAGAATTTAATTAATTAAATAAAACCCAATTCCTTAATTGTTAAGGTGGGTTGCCCACATCTATAAATAAGAGGAGTCTTATTATGGGTGAGGGGTTGTTGACTTTTACAACGACATAATTCCAATTTGTTGGAGAGTACCCTTTTCTATAGAGATAGAAAACTAGGGTTTGAGCAAAACACCATCTTCTTCAATTCTTTATTTTTCCTTGGTGGATCACTCCAGAGGCCAAACGGGTGGCTAACGTTGATCAAAGGAAGGAACCAAACCGGTGGATTCAAGTTGAATGCGAAAAGGATTGGAGGTGAACTTGTACACGAGGAAGCTTCGGATCTTCAAGGGTATGTTTGTTCTTCATATCTTTTCGTTTAATTAATAATTGTGCGTAAAGGGTGATCCGTGTATATGGTTTGTAAATTTTTTTAAACTCTGATTTTACACGCTTCCGCTAATTTATGCAATTTGATTGCGCACATGAATATTACAAACCCTACAATATGGACATATGAAAGTGGTCTTTTCTTGATCTTCAGTAGCAATGACTATTTGATTTTACCCTGAATACCCATCTAGTAAGCAGTAAAATTCTTGGCCCGCTAATCTGTCCAACATCTGATCGATAAAAGGCAAAAGAAAATGGTCTTTCCGGGTTACCTTGTTTAATTTCCTGTAGTCCATGCAAACCCTCCAGCCAGTCACTGTCCTCGTCGAAATTAGCTCATTGTCATCATTTTGTACCACGGTCATTCCTCCCTTTTTCGGCACACATTGAACCGGACTGACCCACTTACTGTCTGAAATCGGGTAGATGATTCACGCGTCCAACCATTTCAGAATTTCTTTCTTCACTACTTCTTTCATGATTGGGTTGAGCCATCTTTGTTGCTCCACTATCGGCTTTGCATCTTCTTCCATCAGAATTTTGTGCATACAAAAGGATGGACTAATTCCTTTGATATTTGCAATTGTCCATCCTATAGCCAATTTGTGTTCTCTAAGCACTCTCAGCAAATTATTTTCCTACAATTCGTTAAGTGAAGCTGAAATAATAACAGATAAAGAATTAGAATTGCCTAAATACGCATACCTGAGGTGTTTAGGGAGTGGCTAAAGCTCGAGCGTAGGTGGCTCCTCCAATGAAGGTTTTATCTTTGTTGTGGCTCTTTCCTCCGTGTGTAACGGTTCAAATGGTGCTTTGAATCTACTAACTTGTGGCAAGGAGTCCAGCATTTGTAAGTAATCCACAAACTCCAGATCATCTAAATCTTCATCCCCCTGTAGTGTTGTTTCCAATGGATTGTTATCCAAACTTGTAACCATATCTTGACGATTATTTGATCAATGACATCCATCCTGAAACACTCCTCTTCATCCGTGGGGAATTTCATGGCCTTGAAAACATTGAACTTTACTTCCTGATCTTGAACCCTCATAGTTAGTTCACCTTTTTTTACATCGATGAGAGTCCTACCCGTAGCCAAGAACGATCTCCCTAAGATGATTGGGATGTTCTTATCTTCTTCAAAGTCCAGAATTATAAAATCCGCGGGGAATATAAATTTGTCAACCTTGACCAAAATGTCCTCCACAATGCCTCTTAGGTACGTGACTCACCTATTTGCCAACGGCAATGAAATGTTCGTAGGCTTTGGAGCTGGCAAACCCAATTATGTATAAACTGATAACGGCATAAGGTTCACACTTTCCCCCAAATCACATAAATACTTGTTTAACGCCATGTTCCCAATTGTGAATAGAATAGTAAAACTTCTCGGATCTTTCAACTTTGGTGGCAACTTTCGCTGTAAAACTGCACTACACTCCTCGGTTAATGCCACCATTTCAAAATCTTCCAATTTCTTTTTCCTGAACAAAATCCCTTTCATGAATTTAGCATAACTTGGCATCTGCTCAAGGGCTTCAGCAAACGTAATATTAATTTGAAGTTTCTTAAAAACTTCTAAAAATTTAGTGAATTGCTTATCCAATTTCTGTTTTTGAACTCTTTGCTGAAAAGGTGGGGGAGGATAAACAACCGGTTCATTAACTGTCTTGCTCTTTTTCACTTGCTTTTCTTCCTTTTGTCTGTCCTCAACCACTTTATTTTCACTTTCTTTAACATCTTCTTTTGCAGCCAAATTTTATGGTTTCTGATCCTCAAGTTGTTTTCCACTTCTCAACATAATTACCTGACATTGCTCATGATTACCTTTCGGATTTTTCTATGTATCACTTGGTAATGTTCCTTGAGGCCTGTTATTCAATACAAAAGCTATCTGTCCTATTTGATTTTCTAAATTCTTGATGGCTATCTCTTGCGATTTCATGGCGATTGCTTGGTTTTTAATGGCTACCTCGTTGCTTGTTATATACTTTGACAATAACTCCTCTAAATCTGATTTCTTCTCTTGATGTTGAGCTGGTTGTTGTTGTTGATTCTAAAATCCTCGGGGATAAGATGGTCGTGGAGCTTGCTGATGCTGATTATTACTCCACAAAAAATTAGGATGATTTTTATTCCCAAGATTGTATGTATTCTGGTACATGTTCTATGGAATCTGGTTGTAGCTACCCATAAATTGCACTGACGCTGGGTTGATTGCACATTGATCTATAGGATGTTCACCCACGCACAATTCACGAATAACTGCAACCTACTATGTCTGTACCCCTGATAAATCATCCACCTTCTTAGAGAAAGCTGAAATCTGCGCTGCTAATGCCGTCACTCCATCTACCTCTAACACACCAACTACCTTAGGTTGTGTCGTTCTTGCCGTGGGCCACTGGTAGTTGTTAGCTTTCAATTGTCTCTATCAATTAATATGCCACATCATAACTTTTCCCCATAAAAGCCCCTCCCGAAGCTGCATCAATACTGGTCCTAAGATTCCCATGCAATCCATTGTAAAATGTGTTCATCTGCAACCACTTAGGTAATCCATGATGCAGGCACTTTTGAACAATTCCTTGTGTCTTTCCCATGCCTCATACAGAGATTCCCCATGCTGTTGTTCAAACATAGTTATCTCATTCCTCATTTTTGCGGTTTTTGCTGGTGGGAAATATTTTGCTAGAAATTTTTGAGCGAGGTCTTCCCATGTAGTTATTGATCCCGGCGGTAGAGAGTGTAACCAACACTTCGCCTTGTCCCATAAATTTAATGGTAACAAACGAAGTCTAACTGCGTCATCCGACACCCCATTATACCTGAAAGTGTCACAAATCTCCAAAAAGCTGACCAAATGTTTTTTCGAATCATCATTCGTTAATCCCCCAAACTGAACTAAATTTTGAATCATCTGAATATTCCCAGGCTTGATCTCAAATGTGTTCGCAGCTATAGCAGGCCTGGTAATACTCGATTGCAAATTTCCACCACCTTAGGTGTAGCAAAGTCCTCAACGCTTCGGTCTTGACAATAATTGCTTCTTCTTTTTCAGAGTTTTCGAAGTCTTCCCTTGTTTCCTTGATCCATTTACTTAGCCTTTGAAACTGTCTCTCAATGTCCTCCTCAAAAGGAAGCAAGTCTAGATTTTTGGATCGAGTTTGCATAAACCAAATTCAAAAACCTGAAATAAGACGAACAAAACAAAAACAAAAATGTTTAAGTAAAACTGAATTAATTAAACTAATATCGTAAAATATTAAAATCTATACTAAAATATCCCCGACAACGGCGCCAAAAACTTGTTGGGTATTTTCTAACTACGCACAACACGCAAGTATACGTGGTCAACAAGTAATATAATAGTAAGTCGAGTATCGTTCCCACAGAGAATTTAGCAAGAAATTAACTCCCACAATTATCAGCTTCCTATTAATCATAATTTTATTAAACTAGCCAAATTAATGATTAAAATTATTAAAAATCAAAATTATTAAAAATACTAAGATCACAAAACAATCACAAATCTCACAAACTGAATTTCTAAACAAGTATTGGAGAATTAGGCTTACAACTTCACCCTAAGCTTCACTCTGATTATTATCCTTTATTCCATTTTAATTTATTATCCCAGTTTATTAACCAAAAACACGAAAGTAGAATTAACCACCTCTCGATGCACTAACACCATATTAACTCAAATCCACAATTTAGATAGAATTAATTTAAACACCTTAATTAACTAACTCACTATAAGCCCTCTACCATCCCCAGCAGAGTCGCCACCTGTCAACGTCGGGAAAATTTCCTCTTCCTGGAGTTTGGTTCTCTACACTTTATGTTTTATATGTGAATTTATTTTGTTTTGAAGGGTGAGATTTTCAGGAAAAGACCGACATACAATGTCGACGATTTGAAAAGATTCGATTTTAATTGATTGGGCCGAAATACACAGAGTCATCAGTTGGTATGAGTAAAATGGTTGTACCAACTCAACCGATTTGAAAGGTTTTAAAATATGCCCAAAATATGACTCCGTTTAATTGGTCTTGAAAACCAAAATTCATAGAGTTTGGGGCTTACTTAAGCGAGGGGAAGGTGTTAGGCACCCCCCGACTTCTATGAAACACAGTTACCGCGTCTTTTCAATTCCCTATGCATGGGAAATGTGTGTGTGTGTATATGTGTGATGCAGATAAATGTGCTCGATGTAAGTTATTTGAAAGTAGTGTTATGCCTCTTTTGCACCTATATACAAAGGGTTTGATTTAATGAAAAGTTTAATTTTAAGCAAAGAATATAACAGTGATGTTTTGAAAATATGTTTTCAAACCCTTATGCTCACATAGGAAATGAGGCCTTTGATACTTCCATTTTATTCTGTATTCGAATTGATTTGATTTTATTCAAGATGCGAAGCATCTTTGACAATATATATAAATATATTTATAAGTATCGGACTTCTTATGGGCATGAAAGTCATCAAGTAAGTCTGAACACCACAACCACTGTTTTCATTATTTAGGGGCCTTAAATTCGTATTCCTATTTTAAGGCCCTGGATTTACAAGTACAAAAATTTGCAAGCTAGTTGTATAACTGAAAAGTGTCCATCACAGAAACCAGATCTAGATCCATCAATGGGATCATAGATCATGTAGCTCCTCTAGGGTCACATAATATCACATAAATAGCCTGCATAATGAATATAATGCAATAAAACACATATTTACTCTAAACGTTGCAAAACAAAGGATTCATCAGTCAAATCCTTGCATGCGCGTTGCCAAAACTTCTAGTGTCCTCTAGATACAGATCTAGGGCAACGTGGTTGCTAAATATTTACAAAAACTAGAAAGAAAACTAGATCTGTATATATCTTAGCCATTCTAGCTTCCAGGTTTAAGTTTCACAACTTTTGAACCGGTTAAAAGCTAAATCTAGCTAGATCCAGTACAAATCTAGTAAATAAAACATAAATATTGACTATTTACAAGAAATAAATGGTTAAAAGCTAGATATGTGCTATACAGAGGTAGATCTGTATGTATATAGTATTTATATATACGTAAAGCAAGAAAAAGCAACAGATTTAAAGAGATCTTACAGCCTTGCATGAGATGGGCTATCGAATTGCTTTTGGCGCCTCTAAACTCGATTTCCACCAATTAAAACTTGATATGTTGTAGTATATATTTATAAAAGTGTTTACATAGAAGATTTACAGGTTTAGAAACAAGATTTGAGTTGTTTTACACTGCAGAGGTCGAATTTCTCTCTCTAGAGCCCTTCTATTTCTCTTCTCTTCTTCTACAAGTTGATGGGGGGTGATATTTAAAGATCAGGCTTCAGCAGACCTGTGAATTTCAAGAGTATACCTGCAGAAGTGCTCTGGTGGGCCGCGCTGCCTCGAGGTTCGTTCATTTTGACTGACGAGTGGTTCACTAAAACGCTTGTAACTTGTAATCCGAAAATCCGATGGAGATGTGTTATACAATTCCAGAAAGCTCTTTCCAATAGCTATACAAGGACATAATTCTTGAACTTTTTAGAATTCGGGAAGATGGGTCCATGACCAAAATGGCATCTTCGGGTCTTCGCAGCAAGTCTGATTAAAATTATTTAGCGTAGTTGCTTTCGAAGTCTTGCAGAATGGCTCTTTGTAACCCTATTTGCAGTTGTATTAGGTTTGTTGACATTAATTCGTCAAAATGGCCTTTTTAACCTCACGGGGGTTGTCTTTAAGGTTGACGGGGCTTTTGGCTATCCTTCGGGGTTGTCTCCAGAGTTTGATTGCTGCCAACTTTTTTTTCCTTACGGTTGATCTCCAAGGTTGATTTGATGTTCCAAGGGGATGTCTTCGTGCTTAGATTTGATGTTGTGGTCCTCCAGGGTTATCTCTAGAGTATGAAAAAGACGTTTTGCCCTCGCGCATAGTTAGTAATAGGAAAACGAAATGTCAAGTGTCTACACTTGCCCTTGCTATATCATGACGTTTATTTCAGTTAAGACAGAAGGTTCAAGTAAGAAAGACAAAGGCAATGGAAAGGTTCAGGAGTAGTTTATGAAGAATATTTAATTATTATATTATCAGATGTACTTATTGATGTAAACCTTTTATAATATTAAGGGTATGTTTAAGTTAAGGTTAAAAAGACCTTGGGAATATGTTGTAAGACTTTATTTTAATAAAAATTTATGTTTATTATTCCGCAATAGTGTATGGAATGCTTATGATGATGATGGATCGTGAGCACTAAAATGTAAAAATCTCATCTTATAGCCAAGGGCTACACCAGAAAGAAGGAATTGATTACGAGGAAACCTTCTCACCGGTTGTGAGGTTTACCTCAATTTGCCTCATCCTAGCGATTATTGCGCATTTGGATTTGGAGTTATATCAAATGGACGTTAAGACAACTTTTCTCAATGGAGATTTAGCTGAGGAAATATACATGGATCAGCCAGAGGGTTTTATAATAGAAGGACAAACGCGCAAAGTATGCAAGCTTAAACATTCTATCTATGGTTTGAAACATGCGTCCAGGCAATGGTATATGAGATTCCATCGAGCCGTCATTAGTGATGGGTTTACAATGATCGAGGAAGACTATTATGTGTATATCAAACGATCCAAAGATAAATTTATTATCTTATATATGTATGTCCATGACATCCTACTAGCTGGGAACGATAAGGAGATGATTATCACCATCAAATGGTGGTTGTCCTCTAACTTTGAGATGAAGGACATGGGGGAAGAAGCTTATGTTCTTGGAGTTAAGATTTATAGAGATCTCTCAAGGAAGCTTCTTGGTTTGTCTCAAGAGACTTACCTTAAGAAGGTTCTTGAGAAATTCCAAATGAGCAACTGCAAACCCATAGACACTCATATCGTTAAAGGTGGCGCCATTGGAACCGAACAATGCCCTACTTCTCACGAGGAAATTAAGAAAATGTCTCATTACTCGTATGCTAATGCTATAGGAAAGCTAATGTATGTAGTTGTGTGTACTCAACCTGATATAGTGTATGGTTATCTTGGTTGTTATCAGTCGTTAACCCCTGGGATTGCTCATTGGAGGACAACTAAGAGGATCTTGCAGTATTTAAAGGGTATTTTGGACTACATGTTATGCTATGGAGGACCAGACCTGCGTTTGATTGGTTACACCGATGCCAATTGGGGAGGTAACCAAGGGATGTGCAAGTCGACCTCAAGAGACGCATTCTTGTTATATGGTGGTGTTATCACTTGGTGTAGCAAGAAACAGACTTGTATTTCTCTTTCAACGATGGAGACGGAGTTTGTAGCATGTACGTCAGTTGTTTAGGAAACCATGTGGTTGAGGAGATTCTACGAGGATCTTAGATTCGTCTCTCATGCTTCGGATCCTGTGACTATTTTATGTGATAGCACGACAGCCCTAGATTACGTCAAGGACTCCAAGTATCATGGCAAGACGAAGCACATTGACTTGAGGATGAACTTAATTAGAGAGAACATGCATTATAAATAACGAGATGATATTGAAGTACATGCCCACTAGACTTATGGTAGCTGATCCCTTGACGAAACTGATTCCTAAAGATTCATTTTGTAGGCATGTTAATTTGTTAGGGCTTCATAGGGTTTAATGTAATTTTTTTGGATATCACACATTATTTGGCTTGTACTTGAGATATTCATTATTGTTTCGAAATATTTATCATTTATGCGAGATTCATTTGTTCTCACTTATGATTGTGTTTTTTAGCGCATGTGATAAATATTAGTAGTTCACATAGTTATTATTCATATTGGATATGCATACACTAAATATATGTAAACAGGTTGATTGGCTCACTCACACGAGAAATCACCCTTGGCGCTTTGAAAAGCGAGCAAGGTTGAGATAGTTCATTTATTAGTGCTTTGAGTAGCGAGTTGTTGATGCTTTAGATAGCAATCAATTGGCACTTAGTGGTGAGCAAAATGAATATGATACCACCTTGGCATGAGCCAAGATGAGGTTAACTTGGATTAAACAAATACAGTATACCCCACCATCTATATTAACCTGTACTAATAGCCGAATGCAAAGTTTCATGATTGGCGTTTGGGAAAGCGAGCAATCTAGAAATTTGAGTTAGGCGCTTATTGTAAGAGCCCGACTTTTTATGAATAAAGATTTAATTTTCTCTAAATGTTATTTTGAATAATAAGGTGTGGATTTGATATGATTTTATAGTTGTGGGTAATATTTATAAATTTTGCAAAGTAAGAAAGTTGTCATAAAATATTCATTTGGTCGGGGAATATTCTTTTTGTCATGAATATCCGTACGACGACACAATCATTAGTGGACCCCACAACGGAATTATTGTCGGAGTTAGAAAACGACAGAAATATCTTTTTATAAAAATAACGGCAAAAGTTTTATCATTAACTGTTGAAATTCCCGGTGATAAAAGTACAGTAATACGCATGGTTGCACAGTAGCACACGGTATTGTACAATATCTTTGATTATTGATGCTTACGTGAGAAGTCACTCAGTTGTGTTCAATTATTTCCACAGTAATTGTTGCATAGTATCTCACATTATTGATTCAATTATTGTCACAATATTTTATATTATTAAATCAATAATTGAGACGACAAAGTTATTCATATTATTATTTGGATTATTGACGATGTCTAGAAAGTTCTATCGAGGAAAGGGGTTTGGTCATCTAATTGAGCGCCAATAAGGAGAAGTTTTTATCGGAAAGCCCCTTCTTTTTAGGGAATGATCTGGTTGTTAATATTGCAAGTTATAATATTAATGATGAATAAATATTACAAAAAATGTGTTTTGTGAAGCCAAGTGAGTTGAGATAAATAGAGGAGTTATTTTTATAAAGTATTTATTTTAAATTTGGCTTATTACATGAACCCCCACTTACTCATTTTCCAAAATCATCGGTAGAAAGTTATCTCAGTTTTGGTTTAATTATATATATATATATATATATATATATATTAATATATTATATTATATTATATTATATTTAAAGTTTTTATTTTATTAGAATATTTTATCATAGTCTTTGCGTATAGTAAATCAATTTTTTTCGTAAATCACCAAGGATTCAAGCATACCGTGAACTCCTCACGTGCATTCGTGATTTTCTAATTCAAATAGTATCCTGTCATTCTCCTATAAATAGGATGCTTAGTTTAGAAATAAAAATCACACCAGAATCAGAGAATTCTTCTTCTATAATATTGAGCGTATTTCTTTTGAGTTTAAGGAAGCTTTGAGTGTAGAAAATAGTATAAATTTTCTTCAAGAATATCCCCGCCATACCAGTCATAAGTATTCTCCTTTTAAGGTATGGGGTATTATTTATTCAAATTCGTAAGAGATGTTATTTTTCGTATTTGAAAGGAATATTATTTCTTTTAATATTCGTAAGGATTATTATTTTCATTCAATATTCATAAAGGATATTATCTTCGTTCAATATTCGTAATGAATATTATTTTCGTTCAATATTCATAAGGGATATTATTTTTGTTCAATATTTGTAAGAAATAATATTTTCTTCCATATTCTTTAGTATGTAAGTAATATTATTTCGTTTCATATTCCTAATTCTACACTTATGTTGATAAGTATTGCTTCTATACTCCTTGAAATTAGTAAAATATCATTGAAATTTGCGTTTCATCTAGAATCGTTCCACTGAGATATTTTTCTGAACATTATTCTTGTTAAATTTTAATCTTTTCATGCCGGAGTATTATTCATACGTACGGTATTATTCATACATATGAAACTATTCATATGTACGATACTATTCATACGTACGGCACTATTCACAAAATACTATTCACGAGGTACTATTCATAGGGTACTATTCACTCGGGTACTATTCACCCGGGGTACTATTCACGATAAAAATTGATTTCTTTTCTGTCTAAATTATTTTTGATACATAAGTATTATTCTTGAATTTTACTCCACAAAGCAGTTATCATGTTGACAATTTGGACATTCTTAAACTCTGGATAAATTGAATTATAAATCTTTAATATTTATCCTTGATCTGGTTTGATTGAATTCTTATATCATTGTCATCATCCTCATGCTTATATTGTGATGAAAGTTATCTTTGGCCCGTAATTCATAGATGGATTGTTGATTGGTATGATTATGAACAGGAATTTTGTATCGGTATAATTATGACTCGTAATGTTACAAATGATGTGATAAAAGTCATCATTGGCCCGTAGTGTATTGATGGACAGTTGTTGGCATGATCATCATAACCATTGGTGATACTAACAAATATTATTGACCCGTAGTGCATGGATAATTCGATGATGTGGATGTAATACTAACAAATATCCTTGTCCCGTAGTGCATGGATAATTCGATGATGTGGATGTGATACTAATGAATATCCTTGGCCCGTAGTGCATGGATAATTCAGGGATGTGAATTATTTATTGAGCTGTGTTACAGCGATAAAATATTGATGATAAACTTTTAAATCATAGAAGATAGTAGATATCATGCTCTACTTGACTCTTCTAATGGATTGTTTGTTCCACTGCAGTTAAACTTGTTGTCTATTGTATTCTATCAGTTTTACACTATTGAAGGCTAACGATAATTTATTTTGCATTATCTTAGTCATAATATTCTTTTACTGGGCTAGTTGAGCACCCTTTGCTTTCATTGTTCTCTTCAGGAAATTAGAATATAGTTAGGACTAGTCGGGGAATGGAGTGACGGTCCAAATGGTTGCTATAGTAGTGCTCACTATTCTGTGAAATAGTGTGATAATAATTGTAATGAAGACTTCATTTGAGTTTGGATATTGTCTACGAGACAATATTCGTGTTAAAACTCTCGGCTACGTTCTATCGTATAGTATAAATTAAGTTTGTATTTGAATTATGTACTATGTATTTGGTGACTCAGAATGGGTTGCGTATACCTATTTTTGGGGCATCACACTTATGAAGCGAATGGACTAAGATCCGTACGGCACGACCATAGGACATATGCTCATGTCAATGAGATTTGTGTGTTGTAACATGATAACCAGACGCGAAATTTTAAATGTGGCATCATGATAAGCGAGCAATTTAAAATGTTCGAGTTAAGCACTCTGGGAGTGACTATACTAAGGTTCACACAACATGACTATAGAATAGTATGTTGTGAGAGGGTTTCATGTGCTTAGCGACCATGCATATAAAGGAGGTGAGAGAATGAATCTATGTTTCCTCACTGTGAGAGTCCTGTAGAACAAGTTTTTTGTTCCTACATTAAGTGGTCTTTGTGATCTTTGACTATACTGCAAAGACATGGATTGATGTTGCTACTTTGGTTTCGATTCCTAAGGTCAAGATTGATGAGACTATAAGAACCATTCTGGGAAAGCAATATAATCTCTTTTACTTTCTGTGTTGATTATCTTTTCGAGAGTAGTATTGGGGATTGAAGGAAAGACAATTTGATTTCATCTCGTTCTTCACTTATCAGTTGATAATGGCCACTCGATCTATTCCAATTAACCGCCTAGTTCCAGTTCGTCACTCTAATCGAAGAAGAAAAAAGAGGAGAAAAGAGGAGAAGGGGAGAAGAGGAAAGAGGGAAAAGAGGCCAACCCACCATCACCATAACTAGAGTGAAACAAAAGCTTTGATATCATGGATCATGGGTTGTGGGATTGGAATACAAATCGCTAAAACCTTGATATTAATAACAACCATATTGATATAGTAACCGACATCCTTAGTTTGTGTATGTAAATTGGCTATTTAGTTAATTTAGTTATTAAAATAAGTGAGATCAAGTTTGCTTGTGTTTAAATGGACTTAGTTCATGAACACTTGTAGGTGCTAAGCAAAAGATATATGAATTTTTGTTTCTTGAGGATTGGTCTCCATGTAAAAGGTGGTTAAGTTTTAATATAAATTATTGTATATTGTAGTGATTTTCAAGATAGTAAAATTGTGAAAGGCTCGTAGCACACCTCCTTAAGGATGCAGCTTAGCTAAATTTCGAGTTTAGATTAGAGATACTTAACTTAGTGAAAATTGGTAGCAATGCGACCTATAATGGAAAACGAGAGTTGCACTCGAGCAGATCCTCAGGTGTGCTCGTACCATATAGAAGGCAAAATGCGTGTCAGGCGGCAGAGTATATAATTTAACACATTGTCGCTGTGGTACATATGTTATGTTTACGAGTCATCTTTTGTAGCTAAAATATCATATGTTTATATAATAATACGAGAAAATGAACTATAGGAGTCTCGGTCTCAAGGTCTATTATAGGCTACCAAGCGATGGTCACTCGTGAGTCAGATAATGCAGAATAAGTTCACTTTATCCTAATATGTTGTTCACCCATATGGTCTTTACGTAAGGGAACTCCCTGAAGGCAATTGAAGAATTATGGGAGAGAGGCGTCCATCGTGAAGAAAAATTACGTGACGTGAGAGATGATCCGTCGAGAGTGATCTTCCGCATTCGAGTCTGATTTTAAAGCATTAAGCATGCGCAGGAGGAGCGGCAAGTCTTATAAGTCAATGTATATATGTCTCCATGAAGAGTGCCCACTTATTTTTTTTTTAGATTTTTAAAGCCTTGTACTCTTTTAGCTTCATTCTTGGACAATTGTATTAGTTTATATGGATGTTTACGATATCGATAGAGCTTGTATTGTATGGATGAATGTTTATTCATGGATGAATGTTTTGTATCAGTTGGATGGATGTTAATATGGATGCAGATATATATATATATATATATATATATATATATATATATATATATAAGCGTGTGTTGGGATTGAAAGCGGTAGTAGCAAGCGAGTTATTTTTGGGAAATCAATAAAATAGGCAAAAATTTAAAAAAAAAAAGGTGAAGATCACAGATGCGGTTGTCGCTTAAAATGTATCGACGATCGCTGAATCTTGGTCACGCCACACGTGTGACACGCTAATGCACGTGATGAATGAGGTTTACATAAGTTATTGCGACGCAGATTTGCCGCATAATTGCGCCGGTGGTATTGCCGATTAGATTATTGGCGAGATATGCCGCAGGATTATCGATGCGGTGGCCCGATAAGCTTTGTTGTAGTGTGTTTGGCGACGTGAGAGCTCCCGCATTATTTGGGAGATATAGAGCCCCGCATTTGCAGTCAACTCGTAAATGCATACGATTTGGAGATGTAGAGGATTTTGGGTATCTAAATGGGATTATGTCGCCCCCATGGAGGGTCCCACCCATTTGGTTTATTAGTCAGCTTATGTGATTGAATAAATTCTTTTACGTAACTGAGAGTTGGAGAGTTAGACAGATTGTAGGGAAGTGGTTCACCTACTTCTGCCTATAAGACTCATGTCTCCTCTCCCTCAGTATATCACGATTAATCAGTATTAATCAGTTGGCCCCAAAACCCTAATATCAATAGCCTCTCCCAATACAAAGAAAAATCTAACTGTTACGAATCGTGAATTTGAGCTCCATTCTCGTATAGTAGTTTGGAGACGCCGTTGGGTTGCACATATAGGACAATCCATTTCAGAAAGTTTTTCCGCACCAAAAGGTTATATCACACTTCAGAGGTGCGCATTTAATTTACGTGTTTTTGTGTAAAAATGTCTCTACATGGATAATATTTTTCCTTCACAAACGTTTATAGCAACGCAATAAATTTCGTCGTAAATAATTATATCGTTGAAAGTGTCGTTCAAATCAATATTTGTGTCGTTAAATATGTATTAGAGAAATTAGAGAATTTATTCTTATCTATAAAGCGAAAATTACCAAATCATGTAGTGAGTCCACTCATTTAAAAACTCTTAAATAACTTGGTCATCTCAGTTAAAATTTTAGAAATTAATTTGTTTAATAATGTAATTTAGTGACTATTGATTTGTAATGTATAATTTAAGAATATGTGGGTCGACTTAGGTAGTCCTAAGTTTTCTTAAATTGTAAGGCGAACCAGCTCGGATAGTCTTGAGTTGTCTTGATTTTCGGATGACAACCTAATTCATTCGTTCTTTCATTAGGTCATAATTTAAAACCCACATTTTTACCCTTCACCTTCTCACCATTATTGCCTCTGTAAATTGCTTTTACAAGTTACCTTTATTTTGATAATTGTTAATTAAATGTGAGTTGTTTGAATTAAAATAATTATGTTTCTCATAAATAATTCCTTCATTTTCGCATTATACAATTAAATATATATAATTTATGCTACTTAATTGATTGCATATTTAACCTCTAAAATCATAAAACATATTACATAAACGCAGTACATATACCAGAGGCCAACCCTTAATTAATAACCTAGTGATCTCAGTTGAAATTTTATAAATTGATTTTTTTAACAAAATTATTTATTTATTGACGTTTTGTGAACCTAATTAATTAAATCATTAGGTTTCTTTTATTTTATTACTTTTTATTCCTCATAAACTCTATGATTTAATATAATATATTTCTCGCACTAACCCGTATTTCCTACAGATTAAAAACTGATAAATGTAAATATGTAATGGACGGAATTCTAAACCAGTTATTTTGGATAGTCTGTTTAAATTTCAATTCAATCAGATTTCTTTCTATTCTTCTGATATTACAAATTTCTTTTTTGAAATATAGGAAGGTATTAAAATTTTAATGTGCTTATATATGATTTGATCACCTTAAAATAAATATATTTTGATTCTTTTACTACTCTATTTTAAAATTAAAAATATTTTTTAATTTTGATTTACAAAATTTTAATTTATATGAAATTTCATCAAATTTCATATATATTCTCTTCGCCAACTCTGCTAACTTCAATTTCATATATTCTTTCCGTTACAGAATAATTGTTTTTTAACTTTATGCATATGAATTAAAAAAGTTATTTAATATTATCATTTAAAAATTAAAATTTGTATGAAATTTCATCATTACCCCTTTATGAAAAGTTAGAAACTATTAATGCAAGAAAGAAAATTTATTGGAAGAATAAGAGAAGTTAGGGATAATATAGGAAAATAAATAATTTATTCTTCTAGAAGACTATAAAGTTGTAAATGACAAATAAATTGGAAAAAATTTTTCTTCTAAAAAGACAGTTAATATTATGGAACGGAGAGAGTATGTTATAGATAAGGGTGTAAACGAACCGAGTCGATTCGAGTATTAAGTTGCTCAAATTTGGTTCACAAAATTTATCGAAGTATAAAATAAAGTTTGATTGAGCATTTATTTAATATCGAATGAACACGATTAGAATCGAATTTCTTAGCGGTTTGAACTTTTCCAACGAATATGATCAAAGAAAGATAATAGAAAATTATAATTTGAGGAGGTTCGAGTAATTTATCGAACTTTAAAATTTGCTCATATTTGACTCATTTATATTTTGAGTCGAGCTCAAATTGAACTTTTAATTAGTCGAAATGAAGATTTAATCGGTTCTAATCGTTTGCTTTCATTTTACGTACCATATATAGTTATATAGTTCGAAACTCTTTCAAAAGTCGTTTTAGAAAAATATTTTTGTTCTTTAATATAAGTCGTTAGAAAATTTCAAGTAAACATTAATTGCTTAGTTTCCAATATTACCCCAAGTATTAAATGTAATTTTGGTTTTCTCACTATTTTATGTCCAATAAATAACAATTTCTTTCTTCCAATACAAGGACAATATAAACAATTGATATTATAATTAATGTTATACAATCATTATCTTAATATTGTGCACAACTCTAAAACTACCTATATTAAGGAACGGAATGAGTACTACACTTGCGTTACCGACCTAAACACGCAAAACCATGATTCTATTCTGTTTTTAATTAAGTCAGCCACTGCATCGCGCGCATAACAATAGACGAATTTGAAGAAAAATTCGACATACTTTTGATAATTACTTGCAATTACTAATTATAATACCCTTCGTGTCTCCTTTTCCAGCTGATGATACCTGTGCAGACGTATCACTAGAATGCATCTTCATGAATATGCAAGAGAAACAGCCCTTCCTAGATATTATTTTTGCTTCTTCATCGACAACTTCATTCATAGCTCTTTCTTTTTCCACCTTTTCTTTATGCTGCTTCCTCATAACATAAACTTCAGCAAGACTATGTCCTAATGATGCCGTGGGTATGGCAAAGAGAACAAAGAACTAAATTTATTTGGTTATTCTATTTTATTTTATTTTATATGTGGCCTTAGGCGGATGATAATTTATAGCTTTTGTCCATGGCTTTAGGACTTGGGGAGCAAGCAACTGTCACTATTTAATTAGCATTACATGCATTTTGGATTTTCTGCAAACTTCAAGCATGTTGGAAATTATAAAAGGAAGTGGGGACAACAATAGTTAGGCAACCAAAAAAAACATGACTTAGAACAGTGTTTGGCTTAGTGACCAAGCTAGCACTGACTTGATTAATTTCTTCTTGGGAAGAAACTGAGAGATCTCTTTGTAGCTTCTATGCTAGTGATGGCATTGTCTTTTTATAGGTCCACACGGTTTTTTGTAAAGAAACAATACACACACACACACACACATATATATATATATATATACATTCTCAGGTCCGGGAAAATCCGGACTTCAAATTTATTTATTTTTTTTTTTTTTTAAAACAAATAAAAAAAAGTTTAATATTTTATAAACCCAATTTTACATAATACTGATGTTTTAGATGTTTTAAAAAAAAAAAAAAAAAAAGTCCGGATTTTAAACTCGTCCAGGGCCCCGAGGACAAGATCCTATATATATATATATATATATATATATATATATATATATATATATATATATATATATTATGTATATATATACATACATATGACATGATTTTTTTGGTATATTGACGATTCGGCTCAACCGTCACCATAGATATTCTGGTCTATGGTGATGGTTCAGGCGACGGTTGAACCGTCACCATAGCTCAAAAAAATCGTTGACATACCATGACTGTGTACTACACAGTGAATATACATATAAATATATATATACATGGTGGCCAGTTCTGCTAATCATCGCCGGCGCCATAGTCCAAAAACCGTCATAGACGATGTTTATATATATATATATATATATATATATATATATATATATATATATATATGGAGAAATTTCTAAAGTCGAACTTTTAAAAGCGAATCGAAAAGATTTAACTGTCGTCTTTGGTGTCTATGGCATGACATTTGGTTCGATCCGTCGCCATAGCCATGTAGTCTTTGGCGACCGAATGGAACTGTCATTATGTACAACCAAAGCAACAGTTAAATTTTTTGGCTCATTTTTTAAACGCTCACTTTTGAGAGCGGATCGATATATATATATCCTTGTGATTGTATACTTATTGATATAACGGTACATCTATTTAGGTTTGTTTTGTCATAAAATCTTCTTATTCACTAACACGTTATTTAATTTGATACACATTCGTGAAAAAAAATTGAGTCCCCTACTCTGTTCTTTTTATTTTCAATTTTTTTCTTCTTGATTTTCTTTTTAGATTATTAAATTTATGTATGATATTTTTGAACCCCAAAGGAAGGCAAGTCGAGTGATGCATAGTTCTTAATAGGTGGCAATTCTAAGTATTTTCTTATTTTCCAAATTTCGGATAAGTACTTTGAGGGAATTTAGACAAATAAATTAATGAAATATTTAGACAACGGACTTGTTGTCAGTAATGCTCTTTTAATATTAAACTATTAGAATATACTTTATTATTGTAAAAGATTAATTCTTAAATAGGTCAAATATGTTAAGAACTCTGTTTGCTTAATAAATACAATAAAATTAGAGAATGTTATTTTATTTTACAAATCTATTAACGTAATAAGTGATTCTGAATAAATCAAAACAAATAACTTATTCATAAAGAATATAGATTATTCAAACAACTAACAAAAATAAACTCTGAAGACTTAATAACAACTTCAACAAAATACGACCGGCTATTCTCTTGTACGTACGCATGTTGGTCCCCTCACATTGTCGAAGAATATGTAAAAATATCTCAATATTTTATATGGTTGAAACAAAATCATAATTTTATATAGTTGAATTTGTCACATCATAAACAAGTAAATGAAATTACGTGAAGAATAAACGAAAGACCGACACTCATTTTGAGAATAAACGGATATATTTTCTAATAGTGATAACATAATAAAGAAATTATAGGAATAAATTCAAGAACGTTGTGTAACTTTATATATATTACAATTCATTAAAGAAATATTATTTTTTTCAGAATATTTTCTTTTTCTTTTTTTTTTTTTTTGCAATAAAATTCTTTTTATAAAACATGTTAGCACGATATATATATATATACTAGATATGTCCCGCTCAAAAGGACTGTATTTTGATAGACGATGATTTATTCTAAACTTTTTGACGAATAGGATAATTTATCGAGTGAAATGAAAATTCAAAATTATTTGTATTTTATTAGATACATATTAGATAGGTTGATTACTCCTTTAAGATGATTCTGGGTAGTTAGTTAACAAGAAGTAAAAGACAAGTATGCTTACAAAAGTGAAAAGTTTCATATTTGGATACGTATTATGATCTTCCCTGTAAAGAGTAATATACACAAGAAGTCTAAAAGTATAATAAATTTAATAAGTATATATTCTTGTAAACCATATATATATACAAGCGCTATGAAAATTACAATATTTTCATTTTCTGATGAGCAAAATGAACATGTTTATTCGAATTTCACGTCCGGACTTTCTCAGCAGAGTCCGAATTCTGAACGCTGTCGGAATGGATCCTTCTCTTAAACATCGCCGGAAAGCATCCATGGCCACCACCAGATTCAAACTTCCCTTTACGATAAGCTTCTTTCTCGTCCTTCGCATTTTCCATCTTCTCCTTGTAAACCTTTTTCATCACGTAAACCTCAGCAAAACTAGCACTAATTGTCAACATGCCTAAAAAAACCCTTAAGAATATTGAGAACTTTAGGGTTGGAGTTTGTTACGATAAATTTTGAGAGGCAGAAATGTGATTTATATAGGTGTTTGAATGGAATTGGAGAGCAAGGAAATGAAGCAACGCGTGACTAGAAGTTTCTGACTTTTTGTTCAAGGTGATGGTCATATTTTGGGTCTGAAAGAAGTTGGTTGCAGTTTTTTTGGAAGGAATTTAGTTCGCCTTTGAATTAGTATTTAATAGCCAAGTCAATTGAATTTTTGTTATAAAAATTCTATTTATTTAATATTTATTTATTTATTAATAAAATCACATCATTCGTCATTCTTTAAATTATTGTTTAATTTGTTTATATAAATTTTTATATTATATATATTATGATTATGTGTATAAATAAATGTTATACACAAAAGATATAAATCATATGTAATATATAAATAAAGAAATAATGGTTTATAATTTAGAATGATTTGAAAATATTATCTTGTAGCGAGTAAAATACAAAAGTGACTCTTATATTATAGGGATATTTGGATATTGTGCCCTTTTTTTAGTCAAAGCAAAACGAACCCTTTACTATATATCTGAAAATTTAGATTGTGAAACCTATTGTGTCATGTAGCGTTGACTTGTACACATGACACGTAACATATCAATTTAACACATTTGAGATAAAAAAAAATATACTCTCAAGATTTAAAACTAAAACCTCCTACTCTTAAAACTAACAAAACATTTGATTATCAACTAAGTTAATAATATTAATGTTTTCTCTTAGAAAATTATTACTAACAATAATAGTATTAATACAACTTATTAGTTATTAGTAATATTATTAATAAGTTGTTAGTAATTCTCTTTAACATGATTTTGCTTCTTAGCTAAATATAAAATATATTATCTTAATAATATTACTTATTAGATATTAGAATATATTAATGTTATTGATAATATCAATAAACTTATAATATTATTGTTATTAATATACATTAATGCTAATGATAAAATAAGATAATTTTGACAAAAGGAAAGATAAATTCAATTTTTAACTCTCTCTGCCTAGTTTCTCATGTAAGAACATTTGAGAAGAGTTAAAACCGTGAATAAGAGTCTTGTTAGAGTTTTTATTATTTGTTTATTTATTTGTTATTCTATTAATTCTACCTCTCTAATTTCGTTTACTTTTTTGCAAAAGATGAAATCTAAAAATTATTAAAATATATTGAATAAATAAAGTACTTATTATTTTTACAAAATATACAATCACAAGATTAAATTATTTATTTATTATAACTATTGTATTATTGTTATTATCATAAATTATTCTTATTAGCATACATTACTTTAATTATTATTTTTGTTAAAAAAAAAAAATTAAAATTATAAAATAAAATAAGGTTCATTTTTTAACATTAATGTAAACTATAACAATAATGCTATTAGAATATTAATGTTACTAATACCATTAATATATACTAATATCTAATAAGTAATGTTATTAAGATAATATATTATAAGTATTTATCCAAATAAGCAACATCATGTTAAAGAGAATTATTAATTATAACTAATAAATAATTACTGTCAACTTATTAATAATATTACTAATAACTAATAAGTAATTACTTATTAATAATATTACTAATAATGTTGTATACAACAACAAATATTCGAGGTTGTATCCGTCGGCGTTAGACTAACCTCGACGCATTATTCCGTCGAGGATGACCCATATTCAGTCGACGATATACACGCGCTGGCGGGAAACACTCGCGCCAGGGAGAGGATCTTAAGTCCGACTGATGTCAGTCAAGGATATATTAATTCCAACTGAATTAATATCGACTAAATATTCGGTCGGTCTTATATTAACATCGACCGAATACGTTTAGTCGACAATAATTCCGTCGGAAATAAAGCTTTTTCTTGTAGTGGTACTAATAATATTAGTGTTAGTAATAATTTTTTTAAAAATAATATTAATTCTTAGTTTAGTTGGTAATCAATATTTTGTTAGTGTTTGAAGTATGAGGTATTAAGTTCAAATCTTGGGAGAATAAATATTTTTAGCCCAAGGTATTAAGTTAGTGTTTGAGGTATGAGGTATTAAGTTCAAATTTGGGGAGAATAAATGTTTTTAGCCCAAAGGTATTAAATTGACATGAGTTAACACCACATGGTACAATAGGATTTACAATCCAAAATGGGTCGTTTAGCATTGACTAAAAAAAAGGGACGTAATATCCAAATATATACACCTACAGTACAGTGATCACTTTTATATTTTACTTGAATAAATTTTAGAGTTCTTTACAGAAATATACAATAATTAAAAAGTAAATATGCCATTAGTGCATTATCAAAATAATTACAAAAAGAGTGTAATTAGGACCCATATTACAAAAATAATACAATTCACATTAATAAGAAAACTTAAAATCAAGGAGAAATAACTGCCATAATTAATAATTCAAATTCAAATATTTGGGATCTAACAACAAAAACAAATTCAAATTCAAAATAATAACAGTCGACATCGATAACTATTCTCCAAAATCCAAAAACTATAACTATTTTGTAACAACAGTCGACAGCGATGGAAGATTACAAGGTCGCCACGACCACCAGTTCTTAGAACAAACACATCGCTTCAGTTTTTTCTTCGTCCTCTACCGATTCACCATTATCATTTTCTCTCTCTTCCTCCTCCTCTTGTACCTTCTTTGCTCCGATCTCATTTCTCTACTACAACCATGTCCAATTAAGTTTATACCAAGGTAACCAATAAAAAAATAGAACACTACATAGGAAAGCGAGAGATAAGAGAATGATGTGTAATGTAATATTGATAACCAAACCTTCGTACCAAGGTAACCAAAAATTTATACCAAGGTAACCAAATCTACCTCAACACCTACAGTATGAATTTGTTACCTTGGTCTAAAAGTTTGGCAACCAATTTCATGAAGGTAAATAAAAAATAGAACACTGCATAGGAAAGGAGAGATAAGAGAGACCTTCGTACCAAGGTAACCAAACATTTATACCAAGGTAACCAAACTTTTATACCAATTAAGGTAACCAAATCTACCTCCATACCTGCAGTATGAATTTTTTACATTGGTCTAAAAGATTGGCAACCAATTTCATGAAGGTAAATAAAAAATAGAACACTGCATAGGAAAGAGAGAGATAAGAGAGACCTTCGTACCAAGATAACCAAACATTTATACCAAGGTAACCAAACTTTTATACCAATTAAGGTAACCAAATCTACCTTCATACCTGCAGTATGAATTTGTTACATTGGTCTAAAAGATTGGCAACCAATTTCATGAAGGTTTGAGTACCAATTGCATCACATTCAAAAAAAATTAGTAACTTAACAAAACTGAATTGGTTACCTTGGTATGAATGTTTGGCTACCAACTGCACCATGAAAAAACTACATCTAAACACCCCCTTATAATTCCATGGTAAACTTATATTCTACTTCAAAAGAAAAAGAAAAAACCCAAAGTTGGGAATAATAATGTCATGTGGAGTATTTTGAAAGTGAAGGGTTTTGTTTTGATCAATCAAAGCAGCTATATATAAATATATATATATATATGGAGCTTTTGAAAGCCCAAATCAAGTACATATGCAGTGATATACACTCCTATAAATATATGATGAAGAAAATTAAAAGATATAGGGTTTGTAGGTGTATAGATCTGGGCCACTGAGTTTGGGTTATGGGAAGGTGGGTGGCCTGCTTTTCTTGGGAAAATTTTTGATGAAATGATTGATGAAGATAATACTATTGATTTGATTGTCATTGCTGAGGCAACTGAAAAAGACGCCATTTTTATCTTTTTTCTGAGCTTCCTCTCCTATCCTCTCCTCTCCTCTCACTGTGTATTCCTCTCTCTTCATATATACGCCATTTTGGTTTATTTTAATATGTAGATATATTAATTACTTAATTTAATAAGTAAATTAATAATAATCCCCTAAATTAAGGAATCCTAATTGAATACTAATTCCCTAAATTAAGAAATTCTAATTGCACTAATATTAATGTAAATAAATATGAAAGTGTATTAATTGTGTAAATATTTTATGAGTACACTATTGTTGTAATTATTTTTAAAAATATAATAAAATATGTAATTGTTCCTAAATTTTATGAAAAATGAAAGTAAAAAGGTAATACTCCTATAGTCCTATCATTCACCACAATCGCACCACGTGTAGAAGTCTGCGTGCCAGCAAATTTGTCATGGGAGAATGAGAAAAGGCAAGAAGAGAAGTTAGGGGTAAGTATGGAATACTTATTCTCTATCTTAAGGGTGTTTAATTAACACTGAATGTCGGATCGATTCAGTCATTCAGTGTATTTGTTTAGGGAAAAAATTATCTGAAAGGTTATATCGGTCGTGCAATTTGACTGACAAGCGGTTCATTGAAACGCTTATAACTTGCAATCCGGGAATCCGATGGAGATGTGTTATACCATTCCGAAAAGTTCTTTCCGAGAGATACGTAAGGACATAGGGCTTGACCTTTTCCAAATTAGAGAATATGGGTCTATGACCGAAATGGCATCTTCGGGTCTTCGTAGGCAGTCTGTTGAGCTGTTTTGCGTAGTTTGCGCTCAGAAGTGCTGCAATAGCTCTTCGTGACCCTATTTGCAGCTGTATTGGGGTTGTTGATGTTGACTTGTCAAAATAACCTTTTTTCCTTCCCGAGGGTTGTCTCCAAGGTTGACGGGACTTTTGGTTGTCCTTTGGGGTTGTCTCCACGGTTTGATTGATGCCAACTTTTCTTTTCATTATTGTTGATCTCCAAGGTTGATTTGATGTTCCACATGGATGTCTCAGTGGTTAGATTTGATGTTGTCCTCCAGGATTATCTCTGGAGTGTGAAAAAGACGTTTTTACCCTCCTACATAGTTAGTAACAGGAAAATAAATTAAATTTCAAGTGTCTACACTTGCCCTTGCTATATCATGACGTTTATTTCAGATAAGCCCAAAGGTTCAAGTAAGAAAAACAAAGGCAATGGCAAGGTTCAGGAGTATGAAGAATGTTTAATTATTATATTATCGGATGTACTTATTGATGTAAACCTTTTATAATATTAAGGGTATGTTTAAGTTAAGGTTAAAAAGACATTGGGACTATGTTGTAAGACTTTATTTTAATGAACAATGTATGTTTATTATTCCGCAATAGTGTATAGAAGGCTTATGATGATGATGGATCGTGAGCACTGAATCTGAGGTTAGAGAACCTGAATTTGGGGGCGCCACGGGATAGTTCCATTGAAAGGTACAAAGCTCATCTTATAGCCAAGGGCTACACCCAACAAGATGGAATTGATTACGAAGAAACCTTCTCACCGGTTATGAGGTTTGCCTCAATTCCCCTCATCCTAGCGATTGTTGCTCATTTGGATTTGGAGTTATATCAAATGGACGTTAAGAAAACTTTTTTCAATGTTGATTTAGTGTTAGGTTTGCTAGAAATAACAACATGCAATCAAATCACATAATAATTAGGCGGAAGCCATATAAAACGTATTATGATCTTCCCTGTAAAGAGTAATATACACAAGAAGTCTAAAAGTATAATAAATTTAATAAGTATGTATTCTTGTAAACCAGACAAGCACTATGAAAATTACAATTTTTTTATTTTCTGATGAGCAAAATGAACATGTTTATTCGAATTTCACGTCCGGACTTTCTCAGCAGAGTCCGAATTCTGAACGCTGTCGGAATGGATCCTTCTCTTAAACATCGCCGGAAAGCATCCATGGCCACCACCAGATTCAAACTTCTCTTTATGATAAGCTTCTTTCTCGTCCTTCGCATTTTCCATCTTTTCCATCTTCTCCTTGTAAACCTTTTTCATCACGTAAACCTCAGCAAAACTAATCGTCGACATGCCTAAAAAACCCTTAAGAATATTGAGGTATTAGGAAAATTTTACAATAAATTTTGAGAGGCAGAAATGTGATTTATATAGGTGTTTGAATGGAATTGGAGAGCAAGGAAATGACGCAACGTATGACTAGAAGTTTCTGACTTTTTGTTCAAGGTGATGGTCATATTTTGGGTCTGAAAAAAGTTTGGTTGCAGTTTTTTTTTGAAGGAATTTAGTTTGCCTTGGAATTAGTATTTAATATAGAAGTAATATGAGTGGTCAAGTCTATTGAATTTTTGCTATAAAAATTTTATTTATTTATGTTTGATATTTATTTATTAATAAAAGCACATCATTCGTCATTCTTTATATAATCGTTTAATTTGTTTATATAAATCTCCATATTATATATATTATGGTTATGTTTATAAATAAATATTATACACAAAAGATATAAATCATATGTAATATATAAATAAAATAATAATGGTTTATAACCTAGGATGATTTGAACATAGTCAGTCCTGGGTTTTTTAAGTCTCAGGGTAAATTTTCTCAAGTGTACCCCTTTATATAAATTAAATAAATAAATTATCAACTAATTAATTTTATTAAAATTATAAGAATTTACAAAAAAAATAAGTAAGAAATGTGATTTTGAGAGGAAAGTTGGAAGATAAATTTTGAGAATTTACAGAAAAATAATTAATTGAGGTACTAGGAAAGTTGGAAGATAAATTTTGAGAGGCAGAAATGTGATTTATATACAATGGCGGAACCAGAACAATTTTAAAGGGGGTCAAAATACATTAATAAAAAAATTATTTATTGACGCTTGCAGTGTTTTTTTCAAATTTATTTTGCCCAATTATACTATTTCACAACATCCTATTCCAATCATTAGAAATATATGAGTTGTGAGTCTAATAACTTTAAATGTGTATATATATATATATATATATATATATATATATATATATATATATATATATATATATATATTAATTTCCTAACGTGAGACTATTAATCGATTTTTGAATTTTTAGTCAACTGATTAGCTACTTTTATAGATAAATTAAAAATTATAATATTATATATTCAAAATTTTATATTGTGGTTCTCGTTATCTTTTTTGGAAACAACTGAAAGTAGCCACTCAAAGCAAGAAAATGAATTAAGTTATTCTCATTTACAAAAAAATTGATACCAATATATAATTAAGTCAATAAGACAAATGAGTGTAATATTAATTAATTAATTATCAAATTTATTTAATATTATTTTATCTTATAATAATATTATTAATTTATTACAGGATTGGGGGGTCATATGATCCCCTAGACACCCCTAATTCCGCCCATGTTTATATAGCTGTTTGAATGGAATTGGAGAGCAAGGAAATGACGCAACACATGACTAGAAGTTTCTGACTTTAGTTCAAGGTGATGGTCCATATTTTGGGTCTGAAAGAAGTTGGTTGCAGTTTGTTTTTGGAAGGAATTTAGTTCGCCTTGGAATTAGTATTAATATAGGAGTAATATGAGTGGCCAAGTCTATTGAACTTTTGCTATAAAAATTTTATTTATTTATGTTGGACATTTATTTATTAATAAAAGCACATCATTCGTCATTCTTTAAATTATCGTTTAATTTGTTTATATAAATCTCCATATTATATATATTATGGTTATGTGTATAAATAAATGTTATACACAAAAGATATAAATCATATGTAATATATAAATAAAGAAATAATAGTTTATAACCTAGGATGATTTGAAAATATTATCTTGTAGCGAGTAAAATACAAAAGCTACCCACGTACTATAGAGGTATTTGGATATAGTGACCTTTTTTTTAGTCAAAGCAAAACGAACCATTTACTATCTGAAAATTTGGATTGTTAATCATATTGTATCATGTAGCGTTGACTTGTACACATGATACATTGACATGTCAATTTAACACATTTGAGATAAAAAAAAATTCTATTATCTAAAGATTTAAAACTAAAACCTGATACTCCTAAAACGAACAAAACATTTGATTATCAACTAAGTTAATACTATTAATGTTATCTCATAGAAAATTATTACTAATAATAATAGTATTAATATAATTTATTAGTTATTAGTAATATTATTAATAAATTGTTAGTAATTCTCCTTAACATAATTTTGCTTCTTATAGCTAAATATAAAATATATTATTTTAATAATATTACTTATTAGATGTCAGGATATATTAATGTTATTAATAATATCAATTTACTTATAATATTACTGTTATTAATATGCATTCATGCCAATGATAAAATAGGATAATTTTGACAAAAGAAAAGATAAATTCAATTTTTAATTCTTTTTCTCTGCCTAGTTTCTCATGTAAGAACATTTGAGAAGACTCAAAACCCTGAATAAGACTCATGTTAGAGTTTTTATTATTTGTTTATTTATTTGTTATTCTATTAATTTTACCTCTCTAACTTCGTTATTTATTACAAAAAATCTAAAAAATATTAAAATATTTTGAATAAATAAAGTACTTATTATTTTTACAAAATATACGGTCACAAGATTAAATTAGTTATTTATTATAACTATTGTATTATTGTTATTATCATAAATTATTCTTATTAGCATACATTACTTTAATTATTATTTTTGTTTAAAAATAAAATAAAATAAGGTTTATTTTTTTAACATTAATGCAAACTATAACAATAATGCTATTAGAATATTAATGTTACTAATACTATTAATATATACTAATATCTAATAAGTAATGTTATTAAGATAATATATTGTAATTATTTATCCAAATAAGCAACATCATGTTAAAGAGAATTATTAATAACTAATAAATAATTATTGACAACTTATTAATAATATTACTAATAAATTTGTACTAATACTATTAGTGTTAGTAATAATTTTTAAAAATAATACTCCCTCCTATCCATATTAAATGATGTTTTAGAGTTAAGTACACTTATTAAGAAATAACACAAAATATATTTGTACCCCTAATTAATTATTTCTCTCTCCACAATTAATAAAAAGGTAATGGTCAAAGATGAAGGCAATTAATGAGTTATTAGAACTTTTTGGTTGTATATGTGGTCAAATGGTTCATGGAATTGTATTTACTAAGCATAGAAAATAGTGCAATATTGCATAAAAATTCCAAAATGACACTTGTATAGAATAAAATTAAACTTCCTAAAATGTCATTTATTTAGGATATGAGGGAGTATTAATTCTTAGCTTAGTTGGTAATTAATGTTTTGTTAGTGTTTGAAGTATGGGGTATTAAGTTTAAATCTTGGGAGAATAAATATTTTTTGCTCAAAGATACTCCCTGTCCCGAATTATCTGCTGTTTTAAAAAAAAAATTATCCCACAATATCTGTTTTTTTAAGATTTCAATGCATTTTTTTCTTTGTTTTCCAAATTTGCCCCTTTACCCTAATTGTTGATAATCATTACTCTCATTCATGCCTCTCCTCTTTTTTAAACATCCACATTCACACCTCTCTCTCTCTCTCTTCAATTAATCATTGTTTCTCTCTCTCTCTTCAATTAATCCGTTGCTTTCTCTTTCTCTCTCTTTAATTAATCATTGGTTCTCTCTCTCATTTCAATTAATCCGCTGCTTTCTCTCTCTTCAATTAATCATTGTTTTTCTTCATTTTCATATTCTCACCAATTGTTTTGTGGGATTTTGGTGAAAAATAAAAAAATCAGCACAAAGGGTATTTTAGTATTTTTATCATACATATTGGTATCTGTGTGGAACTCTAGAACAACAAATAATTTAGGACGGAGGGAGTATTAAATTGATACTAGTAGGATTGAGTAAAAAAAGATATAACCGAATTACCGAACCGAAATAAAGTAACCAAATTTTTTTGATAATTCGATTATTTTTAGCATTTCGGTTATATCCGAAATTATATACGATTTTCGGTTAGTTTATACGGGTATCATTTTTGGGTTATTCGGTTTACCCGAATAACCGAACCAGATGAAATCACGTATGCACTCTTAAACTCTTACGACTCATTAGTCCTTTCACTAGATGAAATCTGATCTCTCATCTCTCAAAACTCTCAGATCTCTCATATCCCTCCCAAACATCTCTTTAATTTCTCTAATCTCAGATCTCGCACTCTCTAGTTCATCTCTCATCTCTCACTCTCTCTAGTTCATCTCTCATCTTTGTGACGCCCCCAAAACAGTATACATCGCCCATCTTAAGTCGCCAAATACATGGTATAAAATACAAATAAAAACTTAATTATACAACTGTCGTGTAAAATACGACAAAACATATGTTATGAGTTTTAATACAAATATTGTCATCTAGACAATATCCACACTCAATGAGAGTCCTCATTATATTTATTATCACATTATTTTATAGAATAGTGAGGACTACTATGACACTATCTCGGACCATCACTCCATTCCCCAACTCATCTCAACTACGTTCTCATTTTCTGAAGAGAACAGTGAAAGAAGGGGTGAGCTCAACTAGCCCAAAGAAGAAATATTATGACTAAGATAATGCGTAATAATTTATCGTTAGCCTTCAACAAATGTTAAACCGATAAAATATAACAAACATCAAGTTTAATCAGAAGCGGAACAAGCAATCCATTGTAAGAGTCAGTAGAGAATAAAATCTACTATCTTCTATGATTTAAAAGGTTTTTCATCACTTTTATCACTGAGACTCAGCTTAATAAATAAACCACATCATTTATGCACTACGGCCAAAGATATTCATTAGTATCATGACCACAAATTATCCATGCACTACAGACCAAGGATATTCGTGTATTCATCAATGGCCATGATCATGTCAATAACTGTCCATCAATGCACGATGGCCAATGAGGACTTTTACCACATCATTTGTAACATTACGGTCATGATTATACCGAATAATCCCTGGTCATAATCATACCAAGTCCATCTATGCACTACAGTCCATTGATGACTTTCAACATATTATAAACATGAGGATGATGACAATGATATAAGAATTCAATAAAAACAAGTTCAAAAATGCTCAAAAGAATATTTCCATGAAATGATACTAGATGAAGCGCAAATATCAAGGATATTCCACTAATTTCATGGAGTATAGAAGCCAAAACTTTAACCAACTGAGTATAATAGAATATATGAAACTGAAAATAGATTTTCGCCCGCCATGCGGTAATCCACGTAGACAGATCATTTCCACAAGTAATAAAGAATGGAACCAGGTCATACGTAATCCGCATAGACAGGATATTACAACAGAATAATAAAGAATGGAACGAAGTCATACGTAATCCGCACGCATGTGATGTTCCAATGTAATAATAAAGAATGGAACTGTGTCACGCAGAATCCGCACAAATAGGATGTTCCAAATGTAATAATAAAGAATGGAATAACAAATGTAATTCACCACATATGATGATGATCGCATACATAGGTTATTCCAATGTAATAATAAAGAATAGAATAATGTAAGAATTTCACCATGTATGCGGTACTTGCATGTACGCTTTATTCCAACATAATAATAAAGAATGGAATAACAACCCTTACGAGTATTGAAAGAAAATAACTCTCTTCATGAATACGAAAGAATAATACCCATTACCTTAAAAAGACGAGTATTCCGACTGGTAGAGCGAGGATATTCTTAAAGAAAACTTATACTATTTTCTACGCTCAAAGTTTCTTAAAACTCTAAAGAAATACTTTCAAGATTATATAAGAAGAAGTCACTGAATTTCTGGTGTGATTTTTAATTCTAACTAAGCATCCTATTTATAGGAGAATGGAAAGGATACTATGCTGCACTAAGCAATAAAATATAATATATTCTATTTATAATCAAATAAAACAAAACTTTATAAAAAGTATTATGTTTTATATAAAAAGTTTTTACTATGCAAACACTATGCAGCACTATGCAAACACTATATCATAATAAAATATAATATATTTTATTTAAAATATAATAAAACAAATAACTTTATAAAAGTATTCTATTTTATATAAAAAGATTTTACTATGCAAACACTATGCAATGCACTATGCAAAACTATGCATAATAAAATATAATATATTCTATTTATAATCAAATAAAACAAAATTTTATAAAAAGTATTCTGCTTTTATATAAAAGTTTTCTATTTTATTACATTTATAATAATAATAAAACAAAATTTATCACCATTATTATATTTCACAATATTAATCGACCAGGTCGTTCCCAGGAAAGAGGGGGCTTTCAATAAGGATTTCTCCCTATTGGCGCCAAAAGAGGGGCTCTCCTATTAATAAAGGATTTCTCCCTATCATGCCGAGAAAGAGGGCTTCAATAAGGTTCTCCAAACTCTCCTCGATTAGGTGAAACCTCTCCTTGTGTAAGACATCATTTAATATTGCAAATAATAATATTAATAAATTCGTCGTCTCAATTATTGATTTAATAATATATAAAATATCGACAATAATTAAATCAAATAACGTGAGATACTATGCAATAATTACTGTAACAATAATTGAACAAAACTGAGTGACTTCTCACGTAAGCATCAATAATCAATACCGTATGCTATTATGCAACCTCGCGTATTACTGTACTTTTAACACTGGGTGTTTCAACAGTTAATGGTAAAACTTCCGCCGATATTTTCATAAAGTATTTTTGTTGTTTTCTCAATCCGACAATAATTTCGTTGTGGGGTCCACCAATGATTGTGTCGTTGTACAAATATTCTCTGTTAAAACGAATATTCCCCGACCAATCAAATATTATATAACAACTTGCATACTTTGCAAAATTTATAAATATTACCCACAACTATCACATTATATCAAATTCATTCCATAATATTCAAAAATGATATTTATAGAAAATTCATCTTTATTCATAAAAGTTGGGGTCTTACAACATCCCCTTCTTATGAAATTTTGCCCTCGAAATTAGGGTACGTACCTGGTATGTCGAAGAGGTAATGATACATTGATTTCATCTCAGATTCCAACTCTCAGGTCATTTTCTCAACATCGTGGTTCCTCCACAAAACTTTGACTTGAGGTATCACCTTGGAGCGTAAAACATGTTCCTTCTTATGCAAGATTTTAACAGGAACCTCTTCATACGTTAAATCTTCCACTATTTCGTCCGGTTCTAACTCAATAATGTGGTTCGGGTCTTCCACATATTTACGTAACATGGATATGTGAAAAACGTTATGAACACGAGACATACTTGGCAGAAAGCTAGTCTATAGGCCACGTTCCTACTCGATCGAGGATTAAAATGGGTTAATGAATCTAGGATTAAGTTTTCTCTCTTCCAAATCTCGTAACTCCTTTCCATGGAGCAACACGAACAAACAAATGATCTCCAATATCGAATTCCACGCCCTTTCGATGAAGATCAAGATAACTCTTTTGTCGATCTTGTGAGGTTTTTATACGTTGTCAATTGTTTGAATCTTTTTCATAGTCATACGTACCAACCGATCCAAGCCCCAACAACGTTGTTTCACCCACCTCATCCCAAAGATACCGAGAACGACACTTTCTTCCATACAACGCCTCAAATGGAGCCACGCCAAGATTTGCTTGATAACTGTTGTTATAAGAAAACTCCACCAATGGTAAGAACTTATCCCAACTTCCCTTAAAGTCAAGGACACAGAGTCTTAATAAATCTTCTAAAGTTTGAATAGTCTTCTCTTATTGTCCGTCCGTCTGAGGATGATATGCAAAACTAAATCATAAATCCGTGCCCATAGCTTTTTACAAACTAACCCAAAATCGTGAAGTGAATCTTGGGTCTCGATCAGAAACTATGGATACTGGCATACCATGCAATCTTATAATCTCGTTTATGTACATACGAGCAAGACGTTCAAGTGTATAAGTTTTTTGTATAGGTAAGAAATGAGCCGACTTGGTCAATCTATCAACAATGACCCAAATCGCATTTATGCCTTGAGAAACCATGGGAAGACCGGTAACAAAATCCATGGTAATGTGATCCCACTTCCATTCTGGAATTTCAAGTGGTTGCAATGGATCGTTCGGTACTTAATGCTCCGCCTTGACTCGTTGACAAGTTAAACATCTTGAGATAAACTCCGCTATCTCTCTCTTCATATTGCTCCACCAGAATGTATGTCAAGATCATGATACATTTTGGTACTCCTGAGATGGATTGCAAACGGTGTGTTCAGGCGCCCATCATGATTTATACTTTAAATCGTGGTCGTTAGAACACAAAGTCCGGAGTTGACTCAAAGTATTCCTTCTTCATCGATTCTTGCTTCCCGGCATAGCACCTTCTTGCACTTTCTTCCTCATACGCATCACCACAAGTCCGTAGTTTGAGCAACTTTAACTTTATCGATTAAAGTCGGTTCTACTCAGATATTCACCATCATCACATGGGTCCCTCGGAGTCTTTAACTATATCTACATCCTTTGCAAGTCACACAAAATGGGCCTTTCAGGTTGACAATATCGCACTGCATTCAAGATATGATCTTCTTATCAACGCGCACACTACTACGCTTCGCTTTTACCGTGATGGTATTAAATGGTACGATCATAATCTTTAACGATTCAAGCCAATGTCACGCCGCATGTTCGAGTTCCTTTTGGGTGAAGAAATATTCGAGGCTTTTATGATCCCAGAAGATCTCCACTTTCTCACCATACAAGTAATGCCTCCAAATCTTTAGTATAAAACGATCACGCTAACTCTAGATCATGAGTAGGATAATTCCTCTCATATTCTTTCGAGTTGTCGTGAGGCATAAAGCTATGACTTTCCCATGTCAGTATGAGAACACATCCTAACCCTTTCGCTCAAGCATCACCGTAGATGACAAATGTAAGACCCCGAATTTTATGAAATAAAAGTATTCAATTTTTCTTATAATTACTATTCAGTAAATGGTTAAATTGATAAAAAGCAAAGTTAAGGGTGATATATGAAATTTTTTCAAAATAAGCAAGTGGTTATAAAATATTCATTGTTGTCGGGGAATATTCGTTTAGTCGTGGAATATTCTTTCTGTCTGGGAATATTCGCACGACGACAGAAAAAATGACCATTTAGGGCCCCATAATGTAATAACCTGTCGGATGAAGAAAACGACAAATTTGAATTTTTATAAATAACTAGATAATCAAGCTATCTGCTAACATCGTTGGAATACCCGGTGGGTAAGTAAGGTAATACGGCGTTGTTTACAGAAGCAGACACCAGACAGTACACTATATTTTTGAATTATTGATTCTTACTTAAGAAGGCACTACTCAATAATTATTACAGTAATTACTGTTCAATATTTTATTTTATTGGTTCAATAATTGTTGCGTTGATATTTTATATTATTGTTGTTTTAATAATTGTCACCGCACAAAGATTTCCCATTATCGATCAATAATTCATATTATTTGAATAATATTATTAGATAGCATTATTGGAAATGTCTAGAAAGTTCTGTCAATGAGAGGTTTAGTCACCTAATTGTGCGCCAATAAGAAGAAATCCTTATCGGAAAGCCCCCTATTTCTTGGGAACTGCCTGGTTATCATTATTATGATTATGTAATATTATTTGTGAATAATTAATTATTGATTTATATGATAAGGAAATATTTATTTTATGTGGATATAATTGATGGATATATTTATTTATGTGGATATAATTGAGGAATTAATGTTGAGGAGTTTTTATCGGAATGGAGGTATTAAAAATTAAATCACTATTTCAGAGATATATGTGTGAGTTATAATTTTAATCCAAACCGTTGGATCGCTTGTGATTTTTAGATATGTTATACATATATAAGTTGAGTATATGTCCACAAATTTTGAACCGTTAAAATGAATGTATAATTTGTTATGAATTTTAAGAGGTGATCGATTCTAAATTATGTTTATAAATGATTTTGGTGGAAAATTTTGAATTGAGTTGGCCCCACTTGTGGTTGGTGAAGAAATGTCTTTGAATTTTATTTCAAATGTGGTGGGTGGCAATAGTAGCAGTGTAAAGTCATCAGTAGCAGTCAAGTCTCGCTTCTGCAAGTATAATATTTTTTCCTATAAATAAGGCTAAGTTAGAATTTAAAATCACACCGTAAACATAATCTCTTTTCTCTCTATATTATCAAGCGTATTTTGTGAGTATTTAGATACTTTGTGAGTTTATATTTATCAGGCAAGTTTCCTTCAAATTTTATACAAATATTCCATCAAGTAATCAAGTGTTATTTTGAGGTACGGGATTGTAAGGGATTTTAAGGGTTGTTATGTTTTTCAGTTTTGTAATTTTTTCGACCCTCAAAAATTCTGGAAAAATTTGAAATGATAATTTGATGGGTTTTCTAATTTGTGTCCAAAAATTGCGATTTTTGGATGTATAGATTTGGAGTTATGAATTTTATGGGAAAAGACTATTTTAAAAGTAAACCCTTATAACTTCTTGTGGTTAACTCCAAAATTAGTGAAATTTTTATTGGGAGTACATGTATATGATAGAAGTATACTTTGTAAATTTCGGAATTTTTGGATAAAAGTACAGTTTATGATAAATGTCTAAATATTCGGCTGTTTTGGCCATATGAAAAATAGTAAATGAATTTTAAAAATTCTGAGAAAAATATATGTTCAATATGGAACTATGTTCTGCTAAATCCCAGAAAAGAAAATTTGTTTGTACTGATTTGGTATTTTTCATGAAAATGGACTAGTTATGAGTAAATGAATTAAATATGTTATGTGAAGTAAGAAAATTGGAAAATAGAATTTTATGGTTTGAGAATCCTATATGAGGTATATGTAAATTTTTATGAGGGTTTTGGTTATTGGTGATGAAATCTTATGAGTTTGGCATTTTAGGATGATTAAATGCATTATTTAGTAAAGTGTAAACAATTAAAATAGATTGCTTATAAGTTTAAGAAATGTTATTCTTTCAATATCATTATACCGAAATATTGGTATGGATTTTATTGTAGAATTTTTACCTTTTTTATGTCGGGGTTACTATTCATGAATTACTATTCATGAGTTACTTTTCACGAATTACTATTCACGGGTACTATTCACAACAAAATTAGTTTCTTTTTCTGACCAAATTATCGTTGATTTATGAATCTTACTCTTGAGATTAAATCTATATGTTGATTATATTATTTTTATTATCATATATAACATTTTATAACTCTAATGATGATATTTTCTTCGACTTGAGTGTAAATTGGTACGATCGTGACTACGGGTTCTCTTCGCCAAGAAAGCAAAGATGAATTGTTGATCGGTATGATCAATGACCATTGAATTTATAATTGAATATCTTTAGCTTAAGTGTAAAGGTGAATCGATCAAGATGGTTATAATTATTGTTTATATAAATTTCAAATGATTATATATTTCTTTCGAGATATTAATATATTTCGCATGTAATGTAGCAAATATGAACTGTTGATGAATATCTTTGGCCCGTAGGGCAAAAGATGACTCGTTGTTGAATATCTTTGAATTCGTAGTGAAAAGATGACCGTTGTTGAATATCTTTGGCCCGTAGTGCAAGGATGACGACTGTTGTTAAATATCTTTCACCAGTAGTGCAAAGATGAATTTATTAAGTATGATTATGAACAAGAATCGTGATTCGGTATAGCCATGATCTTTGATGTTTCGGTGTAAAAAGACATGTGATGAAAATTATCTTCGTCCGAATGCTAAGAGGAATTTAGAATCACAATTATGATTATGAAGTTATTCATATGATTGTGGACCGTAATCGTTGATTGATGTTACAGGATAAAACATTGTTGGTGGATTTTTAACATGGAGAAGATAATAGACTTTTAGTCTATCCGACTCTTCTAATGGATCGCTCGTCTACCGCAGAAACTATGGTTGAAAAGTTTTATCATCTACCATATGTTCTAAATCTCCGATTTATTATCGATGAAGGTTATTGATAATTTAATTATCTTTAGTCATGATATTCTTTTTATCGAGCTAGTCAGGCTCACCCTTTTGCTTCACAATTTCTTTTCGTAATAAGAGTGTGTGGGTCGAGCGGCGGGGATAATAGGAATAGAACGGTGGTCTCTAGTTGTGGAGGTTCTCCCTAAACAAAGATAGAAAAAGTGTCAGATATACATCATTTAGTAGTTATATTTGGTGAATCATATAGGGTGAGGCGAACCCAACATTGGAAGGGTGATTTGTCACTATCATATAAGATGTCTAATGACATAGAACCTCGTGTTATCATAAGATAGAGTTGTGCACATCCACTTGCTGAGTATATCTACGAGCACTACCTATATGATCTTGGAGTTTATTTGAAATATAATTTTTAACTGGAGATAGTTATATGTCAAGAGAAGACTCACCATTGGAAAGAACATGATAGTAATCTTCTCAATTTTCTTTGGGGTCTATTGGGTCAACCAAGGATAATTCTGTGGACATATGATATCTATCTTAACCTAAACGCGTGGCCTACCATGTACGAAGGTTTCCATGAGCACTTCCCAAAGATTTTAATTTCTAAAATCGTTTTGACTATACCTTTATGTAAGGTGCCATTGTGACGCATATCCAAGGTTGGAATGAGAGTCACAGCTTGTATATATATTTGTATCAAAACTCACAAACATATGTGTTGTTGTATTTGCACGACAATTGTTGTAATAAAGTCAGAAGTTGTTTTTCGTACTACATGTATTTGGCACTCGTAATAGGTTGGATGGATTGGACCTATTTTGGGGTTGTCACAACAAATCCCTCCGAGCAGATGGTATTGTCGTAACAGCTTTGAAATGAGTCTCCTTTAAGTTCTTAAAACTCTTCTCACATTCCTCGCTTCCAATCAAATTTTGTATCTTCCGAGTCATTTGAAGTTAATGGAGTAGCGATTCGAGAAAATCCTTCACGAATCTTCGATAATAACCAAATGCTAAGTTTTAGAAAGCTACGCACTTTTAGTCATCGATTTAGGTTGCTCCCTACTTTGAATAGCTTTAATCTTTCTTTGGTCAATGATATTCCATGACTTGATACTACGTGCCCAAGGAATGCTACTTCCTCGCCGTAACTCGCATTTCTTCAAATGGCATAAGGCTTGTTTTCACGAAGTTTTGGAGTATCACCTCAAGTGTTGCTTATGATCTTCACGGCTTTTTGAATATATGAGGATGTCATCAATAAAGGCGACCACAAAGTGATCCAAATATTCCTTGAATACTTGGTTCATCATATCCATGAAGGCAAAGCAGGAGCATTAGTCAATCCAAAAGACATGACTAGGAATTCATAATGCCCGCATCGAAGTTCTAAAAGTCGTCTTTGGAATGTCATCGGTTCTAATCTTCAATTGGTGATATCCCGAACTAAGATCAATCTTTGAAAAGAATTTGGCGCCAGAACTAGTCAAACAGTCATCAATGCGAGGCAATGGATATCTATTTTGATAGTGACATGGTTCAACTCCCGATAATCAATACAAAGTCGCATAATACTCCCATCTTTCTTCTTCATTTAATGTAACAGGAGCACCCCAAGGAGACGATTTAGGACTAATAAAACCGATGTTCAACAATTCTCGCAATTGGGTCTTTAACTCTCGAAGTTCAATAGAGCCATTCGATATGGGGCTTTGGAAAGGGTTTTGTACCGGGTTCAAGGTCGATACAAAATTTAATTTCATGCTCGGGGTAGGCTGTGAAGTTCTTCTTGAGAATACGTCAGAAATTTATTAACAATAGAAATATCATTCAAATCGACGTATTTTTGTTTAAATGTGACATGAGCTAAGAAAGCTTGGAATCCGCTTTTCAATAAACGAATATTTTTATGGCTTGAGATGACAAAGTGATTGATTTTAATGGTTTGGTTGCTTGAATTCGCATAATAGGTTGGTTAGGAATATAAAAGCTAACAACCTTACGAAAATAATCAATTTTTGCATGATGAGTAGTTAACCAATCAATCCCTAGAATCACATCAAATGCAAGTATTTGCAATGAAATAAGATCGACAGGTAATGTGAGGGTACCAATTTGAACCAAACAAGACTTATAAACGGTGGATGTAATGAAGGTTTCTCCCAACGGAGTTTCCACAGATAAGTCAAAGTCTTATTTCTCCGGAGTCAAATTTAATCGTTGAGCGCAAATAGGAGAAATAAAAGAATGGGTAGAACCAGTATCAAATAAGGTATAGAATTTGTTAGAGTTTATGATAAGCTTACCCGTGATGATCTCGTTCAGGTTCCTTGCTTTCTGGGAGGTCACAACAAACGCTCTCCTCGAACTACCGGTTTTGACTTTTTCTGGGACTACCTAGGTGCCTCCATCCCAGCTTGGACTTGACTTCTTCATGCACGCATAAAATCTGCTAGTGACCTTCTCTTCCATAATTATAACATGCTTTGGACAAGCATCGCTAGCTTTGACCGATGTGTCCTCCCTCCGCATTTGAAGCATATGATAGGTGATCGTTTTCCTTCCTTAACAACGGTGTTGGTGATGACGCTCTTTCCATCATTGTTGAATCTCTCTCTTCTTTAAATGTCTATTCTTATTGTCTTCGCCATGATTACCACCAAAGTGGTTACCATTTCGCATGTTGATTCCTCCACGTTTGTTGTCACCGCTCGATGATCGCTACCACCGGGTATTATCATTTTGTTTACCGCTTTTCTTGGTTGGGTTGACTCGTTATCGCGCTCCAATAACTGAGCCCTATTTACCACATCTGAATACACACACGGTTTATGAGAAATTAGATATTGACGTATATCGGGTTTTAAACCTCTTAGAAATATCTGCGTTATTCTCTCCTCATTATCAACCAACTGAGACGTAAACCGGGACAACTCGGCAAACTTAGCTTCATACTGCGACACGCTCATATTATTCTGCTCCAACTTGATGAACTCTACCTCTTTCATATGACGAATAATTTCGGGAAAGTACTTATCGTTGAATAGTTCTTAGAACTTCTCCTAAGACATCTTCAAAGCATGACAGTCGAGTACGCCATCGATTCTCACCAATAATCTACCTCTCCTCGCAACATAAAGGTGGCAAGGGAACCTTTGCTCTTCTGAGCATCCCAAGACATCAAATATCTTGGTGATCCGCTTTATCCACGCTCCGCCTTAAGTGGTTTTTGCCTCCAATAAACTCCGTAGTCCCAAGCCTCCTTGAACTGTTTAGCGGTGATCGTCCGAGAGTTGCCAATGTTTCCACTTGCATTTTGAATAGGAGCCGCTCTCACCTGATGTTATATGTATTGTATAAAGCCTATGAACATTCCATCGTTCATCATTTGGTCAGTGTTGTTGTTTGCATGAGGAATGTTGCCTTCCTAATGCACATTATCCTGATTGTTGATATGTGGAGACTCAACGGTCTCCTGTGCTCTATTGCTATTCTCAACATTCTCGGATGTCATTTTCAAATACTGCCACAAAATAAGGGTTAATTGACATGTAACATATTATCCCTATACTCTGACCGACCAATTAAATAACAAATAAACTTAGGTAGGTCAAACTAGCGAAAGAATTTTTTGACTCTCCCCTCCTAGTTCTAGTCTCACATCTTAGCCGGAATCATATCCCTAAGCTTTGATACCAACTGTGACGCCCCAAAACAGGTATACATCACCCATCTTGAGTCGCCAAATACATGGTACAAAATATAAATAAAAACTTAATTATACAACTGTCGTGTAAAATACGACAAAACATATGCTATGAGTTTTAGTACAAATATTGTCATCTAGACTGCGACGCCCCCAAAATTAGGTATACATCACCCATTCTGAGTCGCCAGATACATGGTACAAAATTCAAATACAACTTCATTTATATTAATCGTTGAGTCGTCAGATGTAATACGCACTACGCTTAACTCGCTTAGTTTTAATACAAATATATGTAACTCTCATGGTACCTCAACCACAACCTTACAATGGTATTTTACATAAAAGTATAGTCAAAAACTATTTTAGAAATTAAAATCTTTGGAAAGTTCTCAAGGAAACCTTCGTACATGGGAGGCCATGCGTCTAGGTTATAATAGATATCATATGTCCATAGAATTATCCTTGGTTGACCCAAAAGTTCCCAAAGAAAAACAAGAATATTACTATCATCTTTTCTCCAATGGTGAATCTTCTCTTGACATATAAATATCTCTGTTGTCTCCAAGTGAAAATTATATTTCAAATATACCCCAAGATCATATAGTAGTGCCCGTAGATATATTCAAAGAAGTGGATGCAAGACAACCCTCATCTTTATGATAACACGAGGTTGTGTATCATTAGACATCTCAGATGATGAAAGTGGCAAAACACCCTTCCAAAGTGGGTTCGCTTTCACCCTATTTTGATTCACCAAATATAACTACTAAATAATGTATAGAATACAACACATTTTTCTATATTTTTTAGGAGAACCTCCACATCTAGAGACCACTATTCTATTCCCCGTTATCCCCGGCCGACCTAAGAACACTCTTACTAAGAACACTCTTATTACATTCAAAGGAATTCAGAAGCGTAAAGGGTGAGCACAATTAGCCCAAGAAAGAATATCATGACTAAAGATAATTAAATTATCAATAGCTTTCATCAATAATAAATCGTAGATTTAGAACATATGGTAGATGATAAAACTTTTCAACCATAGTTCATAATTGAACGAAAGCAATCCATTAGAAGAGTCAAATAGACCATAAGGTCTATTATCTTCTATGTTAAAAGTCCACCAATAATGTTTTATCCATGTAAAATAAATCAATAGCCTCATCCACAATCATATGAATAACTCATAATCATAATTGTGGTTCTAAATTCCTCTTTCAACTGTGATTTAAGATAATTTTCATCACCTATCTTCACCCAAACATCAAAAATCATGGTTATACCAAATCAAAATTCCCGCCATAATCATATTTAATAAATTCATCTTTGCACTACTACCAAAGATATTCATTAACAATTCATCTTTGCACTACATGCCAAAGACATACAACCTGTATTTTAGAAGAGTCAAGTAGAGCATGGTGTAAGACCCCAACTTATTATTAATGAAATTTAATTTTCTATTTATTATTTTGAAATAGTAAGGGTTGATTTGATTAATGTGGATAGTTAGGGTTAAATACGTTAAATATTTCAAAATAAGCAAGTGGTTATAAAATATTCATTGTTGTTTCGGGAATATTCGTTGGTCGTGGAATATTCAGACTGTCAGAATATTCGCATTTATTTTGCAAGTAAGCCCATGTGTGGGCCCCATAACGGAAAGCTTATTGGATGAAGAAAACGACAAATATAAGTTGTTTAAAATAACTACAGAAGTTGTTATCAAGTAATATCGTTAAAATACCTATGGTTAAAAACACAAGAAGATACCAGTATCGATTGCACCAATTATTGATTCTTACGTAAGAAGGCACTACTCAATAATGGTTACAAAGAATTATCGCTCAAAGATTTTATCGAGTTAATAATTGTCTGCGTTGATATTTTATATTGTCGTTATTTCAATAATTATCATTACACAATATTTTTCATTATCGAAGCTAATAATTCATATTATCCTAATAATATTATTAGATAACATTATTGGCAATGTCTAGAAAGTTCGTTTCAAGGAGAGGTTTGGTCACCTAATTGCGCGCCAAGAAGAAGAAATTTTATCGAAAGCCCCTCTTCTCCTGAACCGCCTCTGGTTGTCAATATTGTGATTCGTAATATTATTTGTGAATAATTAATTATTGATTCATATGATGAGGAAAATATTGATTTTATGTGGATATAGATGGAGAAAATTTTTAATGTGACAATTGTTGAAAATTAAAATTTTATCTTTTTCTCGATAAAATAATTCATTTAAATATATATTATTTTAATAATATAATAATGGTGATATTTTTACAACGTAATGTGGGATATATGAGTATACGAGGAGGAAGAGTATTTTTGTTGCAATAAATGTTTAAAACATGTTAAACATGCTCATGGACCCCATTTATCGATCAAATTTGATTATAATTTGTAAAATCGCCTGCTTCAGGATTTTTGGCCAATTTTATTTGGAATTTGGAAAAACTTTCTTCTCGCAAAGTTGTAGAGAATTGAATTTCCTATAAAAACTCGCGAGATTCAAATTTTCCGATAAAAGGGTTATTTATTATGAATTATTGAAGTTCAAATTTCAAATAATTGATTTTTGGAAGTTTAAATTAATTTTATTAAGAAAACGTTTTAATTGATTTTTGGTGAGGGGGACCATTTGTTTATTGATAATTTGAATCTTAGAAAGTGTGCGAGGAAATTATAATATATATATTAATATTTTATTAAATTTTTCGCTTTGGTGTTCTAAGCAATTTCCTATAAATAGGTGCTTAGGTTAGAATTGAAAATCACACCGTAAATCAAGTTTTTCTCTCTATATTATCGAATTTATTCTTGTGAGTATTTTGAGTATACTTTGAGTATTGCTATACGGTAAAAGTCCAAGTCATAGCCTATATCCTGTTTCAACTAGTAAGTACCGATCTTTCGAGGTGGATGTTATTTTTTCTCAAATGATATTATTTCTTCAATATCATTATGTCAAATATCGTTGAAACTTTTTATCAAATTTGGAACTTTTTCATATTGGGTTACTTATTCATGAGTTACTATTCACGAAGTTACTATTCATGAGTTACTATTCACGAGTTACTATTCACGAGTACTATTCATGAAGCGTGAAGATGTTTTTTGTGGAATTTCTATCTTTTGGTGCTCTGAGTTACTATTCACGATAAAACTATTCAATGAAATGCACTATTCAATTTAAAAAATAAAAATTTCTTTTTTGTCCAAAATATCTATTCGGATACTAGCTTTGATCAGATCCATGTTTTGATCATTCTTGAATTTTACACCACTATGATTATTTTTGAGGTATTATTTTTGAACATGGATAAAACAAAGTACTAATCCTTAATCCTTAATCCTTGTCATTTTGTTTCACCGGATTCGCTTTTTTAAAAATATTTTTCATCATCCTCACCTTAAATGATGATATTATTGAATATCTTTGGCCCAGAAAGTGCAAAGATGAATGATTTTCAAGAATATCTTTCGCCCAGAAAGTAAAAAGATGAACAGTGTTTAGATGAATATGACTAATCGATGAATATCTTCGGCCTCAGTAGTGCAAAGATGAATATTTGATTCCGTATGTATATCGATTGATGTTACAGGATAAAAGATAGACGATGAACTTTTAAATTCATACATGTAAGATAGTAGTTTGCATTCTCTACTTAACTCTTCTAATGAATTATTATTTTCATGTAATATTGATTTAAAATTTGTTGTCTATCAGATTCTATTAGATTTTTCCTCGTTGAAGACTAACGGTAATTTGTCAGATATTATCTTAGTCATAATATTCTTTATCGGGCTAGTTGAGCTCACCCCTTTCCTTTTTGTTCCATTTTTTCTCGTGGAGGCTAGAATATATAATGAAAGTATTTAGCCTGGGTATGGAATGAAGGTTTTAGAGAGAGTTGTTTAGTAGTCCTCACCATTTTTGTAAAATAATGTATCAATAAATGTGATGAGGATTTATTTGAGTATAGATATTGTCTGTAAGATAATATTTGTATTCAAACTCACAGCTTTTATCGTTGTAATAATAAAGTTGTAGTTGTTTCGCACTCATGTAATGACAACTCGTAATGGGTGATGTATACCTATTTTGGGGGCCACAACTTGGTATCGTAGCTTAGGATATGATCTCCCATGAGATCGGGAATAGAACCAGAGGGGAGAGACGAGTAAATCCTTCGCTAAGGTGTCCTACCTAAGCTTATTTGTTAGTTGGTCAAGATATAGAGATATTATGTGATATATTGATTTCCTTAATTAACCCTTGTTTTACGACAAAGATTTGAGAATGTCGATCGAGAATATTAACAATGGAAATGAGACCGTGGAGACTGCAGACTCACCAACGAGGAGAACGTGCAACAGTCGGGCAATGTTCCTCCCGTGAACAACACCATCGAAAGTGATGATGAACGAGGGATGTTTAGAAGTTTTTTGCAGCTCATGCAAAATCGCACGAGGAGACTCGTGTTCAAAATATGTGAGGAAATGATAGAATTCACAAGTTGTCACACAAACCAAGTAAAGTTCAAAGAGTTGGGACCACTGTAATTTAAGGGAAAGCCGATCCGATCACGGAAACATGGGTCAAGCAAATTACCAAGATATTCGATGTCTTGGGATGCACGGAGGAACAGAAGGTTCCATTCGCCACCTTTATGTTCCGTGGGTGAAGGCGATCATCGGTGGGAGTCTCGTGAAGTTGCACTCCATCCAAACCAAGACTCAAGATGTCTTGGGAGACGCTTTCAGAACTATTTAATGACAAATACTTTCCGAAAGTGTTCGCTATATGAAGGAAGTGGAGTTTATTAGATCGAGCAGTAACAACACGACGGTGTCTCAAAGACGAGGCAAAGTTTGCAGAGTTATCCGTGTTCGCACCTCATTGGTGGAGAATGAGGAACGATGACGCGGATGTTTCTTAGAGGTTTGAAACCCTAAGATACGCCAAGATCTCATTTCTCATAAATTTTCTCTATTCGAGATGTTGTAAATGTGGCTCAATTATTAGAGCGAGATAACGAGTACTGGCCAACCGAGGGACCACAACCGTGATCGTATACCGTAGATAGCAAAGCCAATGTAATAATGATAACCAAACGGAGAAAGAAACAGACGGACAAAATGGTAACCACTCGTGGTAATCATGGTCATGAAAATGTAAGAAGCGAAGTCAGAGGAGATTTTAAAAGAGGAGATTTAACAACTAATTATGTGAAGACGACAAAAAGGCCAAGAAGAATCGGTTCTAAGGGAGGAGAACGACCACCCATTATATGTTATAAATGCGGAAAGAGGGACATATCACCAAACCGCCCACAACAGCTTCAAGGTATGCTATAATTGTGGAAAGGAAGGACATATCGCCGAGATCAGACGCAGAGTGAAACCTAGTTCAATGGGATTCGTGACTCAAAAGATCGTCCCGTAAAAGTCAAAGTCAACGATTCCGGAAGAGCGCTTTGTTGTGATTGGTCATAATGCGAGGAACCCAAACGAGGTGATCACGGTAAGCTATTTATAAATTCTTCATAAGTTTATACCTTACTTGATACTTTGCTACCCATTCATTTATCTCTCCGCATGTGCTCAACGCTTAAACTCGATTCGAGAAATTAGACTTTGACCTATCTCGTGGAAACTCCGTTAGAGAAACTTTCATCACATCCATCGCTTATAAATCTTGTTTGATTCAAGTTGGCACCATTACCTTACCGTTGACCTTATCTCTTTAAAGATACTTGCTTTTGATGTGATTTTAGGATTGATGGTTAACTACTCATCATGCCAAAATTGATTGTTTTCGTAATGTTGTTAGTTTTCATATTCCTAACCAACCCGTCAGTATTTAATTCAAGCAACTAAACCATTAAAATCAATCACCGCATCATATCTAATCATAAAGCTATTCGCTTATTGAAAAACGGATGTCAAGCTTTCTTAGCCCATGTTATGGATTTGAATAAAGACACGCCAAATTTGAATAATATTCCCGTTGTTATCGATTTTCCCGACGATTTCAAGAACTTCCCTGGCCTACCCCCGTAACGTGAAGTTCAATTTTTATTGATCTTGAACCCGCACAAAGCCCATTTCTAAAACCCCATATCGAATGGCTCCTATTGAACTTCAGAGTTAAAGGTCCAACTACGTGAATTGTTGGACATCGGCTTCATTCGGCCCTAAGACATCTCCTCGGGGTGCTCCCTGCTTTTATTTGTAAAGAAGAAAGTTGGGAGTATGCGATTTTGTATCGACTATCGGAATTGAACCATGTCACCATCAAGAATAGGTATCCTCTACCTCGTATTGATGACTTGTTTGACCACCTTGTAAGGGGCACAATTCTTTTTCAAAATCGATCTTCGCTCGGATATCATCACCAAGATTAGAACCGAGGATATTCCAAAGACCGCTTCGTAATCCCCAGATGGGCATTATGAATTTTAGTCATGTCTTTCTGACTAACTAATGCTCCCCGCGGCTTTCATGGATATGATGAACCGAGTATTCAAGGAATATTTGATCAATTTGTTGTCAGTTCTTTATTGATGACATCCTTATATATTCCAAAAGTCGTGAAGATCATGAGCACCATTTGAAGTCGGTACTCCAAAGGCTTCGTGAAAACAAACTATATGCCAAATTGAAGAAATGCGAAGTTCGCTTGAGGAAGTAGCATTCCTTGGGCACGTGGTGTCAAAAACATGGAGTATCCGTGACCCGCCAAGATTGAAGCAATACAAAGTTGGGAGCAACCAAGTCATGGATCAAGTACGTAGTTTTTGGGCTTAGCCGGTTATTATCGGAGATTCGTGGAAGGGTTTTCTAATCGCTACTCCATTAAACCGCCTAACTCCTAAGGATACAAAATTCGCTTGGAGTGAAGAATGCGAGAAGAGTTTCCAAGAGCTTAAGAGGAGACTTATTTCTAAGACTGTTTCTAACAATACCATCCGTTCTGGATGGATTTGTTATCTACAAACGATGCTTCGTGAAAAGGGTTAGGATGTGTTCTCATGCAACGGGAAAGTCATAGCCTATGCCCCGCGATAACTTAAAGAGTATGAGAGGAATTATCCTACTCATGATCTAGAGTCAGCAAAAATAAGTTGCAAGCGCTTAAAGATATGGAGGCACTATCTATATGGGGAGAAAGTGGAGATATATTCGCACCATAAAAAGCCTTAAATATTTCTTCACTCAAAAGAACTCAACACGCGGCAATGACGTTGGCTCGAGCTATTGAAAGACTACTTACACCACACTATTCAATACCATCCCCGAAAAGTTTAACGTGGTAAAGACGATATTGAGTAGAAGATCATATGCGGAACGAGTGCGATGATGTCAAGTATATACGACAGAGCCAACTTTAATAGAAAAGTTAAGGTTGCTCAAGCCACCGAATCGAAGTTGATGCGTATGAAGAAGAAAGTACAAGAAGGAGCTATTCCTAAGTTTAGAATTGATGAAGAAGGAATACTTGAGTCCACTCTAGACTTTGTGTTCCTAACGACTCGATTTGAAGTACAAGATTATGATGGAGGCACACAATACACCATTTGTAATCCATCCTCGAAGTACTAAAATGTATCGTGATCTTCACATACATTTTGGTGGAACAATATGAAGAGAGAGATTGCAAAGTTTATCTCAATGTGTTTAACTTGTCAACGGTAAAGGCGAACATCTAGTACCTAAGGGTCCATTCAGAACCACTTGAGATTCCAAATGGAAGTGGGAACACATTACCATGGATTTCATTTACGGGTCTTCCTACGGTTTTCAAGGCATCAATGCTATTTGGGTTATTGTTGATAGATTAACCAAGTTCCGCTTCATTTTTGCCGACACGGAGACTTATTCCTCGAACGCCTTGCTAGTATGTATTTGAATGAGATTGTGAGGTTGCATGGCATGCCAAGATCCATAGTTTTCGGATCGTGACCCAAGATTCACTTCAAGATTTTGGGTTAGCTTTTGCAAAAAGCTATGGGCACGGATTTGCGATTTAGTTCTAAGATACCATCCCCAAACGGACGGACAATCGAGAGGACTATTCAAACTCTTGAAGATCTATTAAGACTCGTGGTCCTAGACTTCAAGGGTAGTTGGGATAAGTATTTACCATTGGTGGAATTCTCCTACAACAACAAAGCTTATCGTGCAAGTATAGGTGTGGCTCCATTCAAGCATTATATGGATTTAAAATGTCGCTTCCAATATGTTGGGATGAGGTGGGTGAAGCAACATTGTTGGGACCCGAGTTAGTATGTATGACTACCGAAAAGATCCAAATGATTCGACAACGATAATAAACGGCAAGACAAGATCGATAAAAAGAGTTATGCGGATCTTCATCGAAAGGACGGAATTTAGTGTGGGGATCATGATTGTCATGAAGTTGCTCCATGGAAGGGAGTTACAAGATTTGGGGGAAGAGAGGAAAGCTCAATCCACGATTTATCGTCCATTTCAAATTCTCGACCGAGTAGGAAATGTAGCCTATAGACTCAAGCATACCTCTCCGAGTATGTCTCGTGTTCATAATGTGTTTCATATATCAGCATTTCAGAATATGTGAAAGACCCGAACCACGTTATAGAGTTAGAACCGGACGAGATAGCCAAGACTTAACGTATGAGGAGGTACCGCCAAGATTTTGGATAGAAGGAGCATGTCCTACGCAAGAAAGGTCATACCACAAGTTAAAGTTTTGTGGAGGAATCATTATATAGAGGAAATGACTGGAATTGAAATTGAAAGCGAGGTAACCTTTTCAAAATGAAAGCGAGGTATCTAAATTTCACCTTTCAGAAACCCCAACTTATTATTAATGAAATTAATTTTCTATTTATTAGAAGGTTGATTTGATTAATGTGGATAGTTGGGGTAAAATACGCAAATATTTCAAAATAAGCAAGTTATAAAATAATTGGGAATATTCGTTCGGGAATATTTGTAATATACTGCGATCTACCAATAAATTCATAACGCAATAAAAGTGCATAAAAGTTTAAGCGTAAAATCAGAGTTTAAAAATTTACAAACCATATACCCTGATCACCCTTTATGCATAATTATTAATTAAACGAAAAGATAAAGAATAAAATCATACCCTTCAAGATCGAGCTTCCTCGTGTACAAGTTCACCTCCAAATCCTTTTCGCTCAATCTTGAATCCACCGGTTTGGTTCCTTCCTTCGATCAACGTTAGCCACCCAAATGTTTGGCCTCTAGAGGTGATCCACCAAGGAAGAAGAAAAATTCAAGAAGATGGGTATTTGGCTCAAACCCTAGTTTTCTATCTCTATGTAAAAAAGGTGTACTCTCCAACAATTGGAATTATGTCGTATTTGTAAAAAGTCAACAACCCCACCACCCATAATAAGACTCTCTTATTTATAGATGTGGGCAACCCACCTTAACAATTAAGGAATTGGGTTTTATTTAATTAATTAAATTCTTTTAATTAATTAAGCTCCCTAATCTTATTAGGATAATTAATTAAACTCCTTTAACTAATTTTCCTTCCTAATCCAATTAGGAATAAATGAGAGTACTTATATTAAATTAATTCCTAAACTCTTTTAGAAATTAAAATAATAATAATTGTAATAATATTAATAAGACTCTCTTATTAATTTATATTTAATATTTCTAAAATATTAAATAATAATATTAAGCTATTTAATTTATTCTATCACCATAGATTAAATTAAATATACTTAACATATTATTACGATTATGCCATTAACTTCTTAAATAATTATTCTTCCTTTTATGGTGTGACCCTTTAGGTTCTCCATATTAAACCTATTGTGAATAAATCAATTAGAACAATTTAATCTTATTTAAATAAATAAATTAAATAATTAATTTATTTAAATAAATAATATTTATTCTACAATAGGATAAGCTCTCCCAATGATCAACGACTTTCCAGATAATATAGATTTCAACATTAATCATAAAAGAACCTTTGAGTAAATAGTTACCGCATAATTCAATCCTTCCACCATACAATGTCCCAATTAAATATAAGACATGGAATTATCACAAGTCTTATTTTATTTAATTATATGTATTTCGATCCTTAAATGCACAACTCCAAATAATGCAAATTAGAAACTCCTTTCTAATTTCATTCTCGCCGCCAAGGACTACCGGGTTGTCATTTATCGAATCACATAGACATTTTCTTCTTTATTGAAGTGGTAGATTCTTTATCGATCATACATTATCTCCATGTATAACTTATTATACCCAAGCATACCCTTTGATATACCCTAAGGGTCTTAAGGAATAAGTCAAAGTATAACTCATCATACACAAGATACTATGATGATCTCAAGTCCAAGGATCACTTCAGACTACTATCACTACAGAATTCCTATCGACAGCAAATAAAACTCCATTAGGTATTCCTTAATGAGCCAATGCTCAAATGAACTTATTCTCTAATAAGCACCTACATACTTGCTTTTAGTGTTCCACACAAATGATCATGAGATCAATCATCCTCATCCAATGAGCAAGCAACGATGTACTCAATCTATCCGGATTCACTAATCCCCAATTTAGTAATCCAACGATTGGGAACTATTTTAGTTTTAAGCTTTCTAAGAATTTAGATCTCATTAGAATGATCATCATCATTATTCTAAAAGCATTGCTTAAAACTATGGGTTTATCACATATTATAAAACAAAGATCATGTAGATAATTAAAAGCCTTTAATAAATTAATACTTTTTATTAATAAATGAATAAGATTGTTACAAAGTATATGCTTTATCATCAAACATGATGGCTTTGTGTGCATACTACTTTCAATCTCCCACTTGCACTAAAGCCAATCGTCATGGTATCTCATACTCTTCTTCTCTAAGTGACGATTATCCCGCCGTTGGATAAGCTTTTTAGTTAATGGATATGTAATGTTGTTCTTGAGAGTCCACTATCTCTATAGTGATTTCCCATCTTTCAATGATTCTAATAATCAAATGAAAGTGCCACAACACATGTTTAGATCCAAGATGAGACTTGGGAACTATTCCTAGTTCTCAGAATGAACTTTTAATCCAAACAATCAACTCTGGCAGCCTTCATTTATAGCTATATACTTTGTCTTTATCACTAAACCAAAGAACTTTTTGTTGTTTGGAACCTTTCCAATTCATCGCACCACTGCTCAAGGTAACACTTTACCTTAAAGTGGATTTTTCGATCATCTTGGTCCGTCTGAAAAACTTGAGTCTCATAAGCCCTCTAGTTTTAATTTAGACCCACCATGAATATGATCACATCCTTAGTGCCTTAAGCTAAGCACTTTAAGATGTTTTTCACCGACTCATAGTGAACTTCTCCATAATACGACCGATCAACATCGTGTCTCTCAGATATTTCATTGCAGATACATGATTGTCACTCATGCGATCTCTCTTTCGTGAGTCTGTGGGGACTATTAAGAGAGATACACACCATAGCTCATCGACATGAGACATCTCTTGAGTTTGCCATGCTAAACGACTTTTAGCATCAAATGAATATACGCCTCGGGTTAAGTCGAGCATCCTCTTAAATCTATCTATATAGATTTTATCCCCAATTAAGATACTCTTCCCAAATCATTCATGGAGGAATGTTTAGACAACTTTATCTTTACCGATCAGTAGCATTGGTATGTCATTCCTCATCCGTAGTATATCAACATATAATACTAGAATGTCAAATTTCACACAACGCTAGGTTCATTCTTATTTTTGATAAAATCAAACTCTTTTTTTCATCAAAACGAACCATATTTGAGAACTTCAATCCATTTCTCCGAAAGTGTTCTACAACTCTTCCTCATCGTATGTAACTCGATCATCATCTTCTATGATGTGTATTTCATCATCATCATCCATGATGAATCCATACCTCCTAGGTATCTTTCAGACTATTCCGCATTTACGATTCTGGCCAGGTACAACAGTCTATCTATGTGTTCCTCTTATTCGACTTATAGTGTTTTGTGGTTCTTGAACTCTTCAAGATCTATTATCCTCCCACTAGCCCCTTCAATGATAAACACCTTTATCTTAGAAGGAAGCGTGTTTTCAGAACAAACACCTTTTGCTAAGTAGGATTATAGAACATATACCCTAAACTTACTTTTAGGATGTCCCACAAATCGACACTTGTCAAATCTTGTCCCAAGCTTATCCTTTTGAAACCTTTTCACATAAGTCGACAACCCCTTATCTTAACATACTTAAGATTAGAATCCTCCCCGCCCATAACTTTTTATGGAGTCTTAAATGGATTTTGAGGTTACCTTTTCAGAGATATGCAGTACCATTTCTAGGACATTATCCCTGTAAGGATACTCGGAATGTTCAGAAATCATTATGGACCGCACTATGTCCAACAAGGTATGATTTTTTCTTTTAGATACATCAATCAATTATCACAGTATCGAGAGGTGTCCATTATGAGAAAACCATTTGAGATGATCTAGAAACTTATTGCACAAGTATTTATTCCTCGATCTAATCAAAGAATCTTAATACTTTGTCAATTTGTTTCACTTTCAATTTTTTGAACCTTTCAAATAATTCACTTCAGATTTCAAACAAATACACACATTCAACTCTTTGAATGATCATCTCCTTTTCTTATACTAGTTTGTTCAATTTGCAAAATTATTTTCATGTAAGTCAAGTATACAAAATTTATTAAGTAATATTCCAAATTCTATACAAATTATTATTATTATAAATAGAACAACAATTGTTCTTAATTATAATACCAAAGATTTTATTGTCCAACAATAAAATGGAAATAATATTTTTAACAAGAACGAATACAATAACAACTTATCGACTTAATAGATTTGCCCGTAGGCATTGCTAAACTATAAGTTTCTATGGCTAATAAAGCAACCTTTGCTACATTTCCCACACATAGATTACTTATATTTGTTTAAGCTTTCTACTCGCTTGGTCCCTTCATAAATCTATATTTATGATAACCAAAGTCAGTATCCAATACCCAAGTAGAACCTCGACTTAAAGAAAAATTTATTTCAATCATGAACAAAATTGTATTTGTAAATCAAACTTCACTAAGCTTCTTTCGTTAGCCTCGCAAGATGCTTCTCGCAGCTTTCTTTCCAAAGGTCCAAAGCTTATTGCAAAGGGAAGCAAACTCCTTTGCTATCCCAGACGCTTTTGTTCTTATTATCCTTTGTTTTTGCCTTTCTATTTACCTTCTTTGAATCGCTCTTCTTTCGTAAGATCCTTTGGCCCCTACCAAGAAGACATGGTCTTTCTTGGTTGGAAAGTGACTCTCAACATTTTTCAACATGTTAAGCAAATCAAGAAGGTCGATATCTAGCTTGTTCATATGAAAAATTCACAACAATTCATGAAAGGAGTCCGGAGTGAGTGCAAGATCAAATCTTCGCTCAACTCTCCATCCATGACAAAACCTTGTTGTCCTAATCGATCAATCAAATTGATTATGTTAAGAACTTTTATCTGCATATAGTGTCATCGATCATTCTAGATCGGAAGAGCTCCTTAGATATCTCGATATCTATCAGCCCTACTTTCCTCACCATCAACTACTGATGTGCAGTGAATATAAGAGAGCATCCATAGTTTCACGTCGACGTCAAGCTCAATACTCATGGATGCGAGCATGATGCATCGAGCTAATCAGGCATCATCTTGCCACTTTCTAAAAGTAGCAATCTCTTCCTCAGAGGCATTGTCTCAACAATCATTGCAGGATAGGCGATTATGACATAAGATAGCTTTTCACCATGAGAACTATTCTCAAATTCCTTAACCAATCCATTTAATTCTGGGCCCGATTAATTTAGCATCTAATATGCTTCGCAAAGGATAGTAATTTTAGACATTGTAAAATTTTGTAAATGAATTTGTAATTAACAACATTTTAACATACATTCTTTTATTAATTACCAAAATAAATTAGGTCTTGTTTTAAATTGGTATCTCCCACTATTTTCTTCAAACTATATTACCCTCACTTATATAGTTCGGCAAAATCTAATTAAAGATTTGCTAGTGAGAATAAGGATCCCATTTCAAATGTATATAGCCTGTGGTGACACAACAAACTATATATAAATAAATAGGTAGACAACTTTTGTCAATTACATCAACTATGCAACTCCTCAGATTTTTGCCTCTTAGATTATTTTGATCAAGTGGTGGCACATCCGAATCAAAATTATCCAAGTTAAGTCCAACCTAGCACTCCATATATTCAAAAAGAAAATATCATCCTTGTGGTGACACAACAAAACAATATTGTTCAATTTTCTTTATAAGCATCAAATGTGATAATTAACATCTTAAATACTTAATACTTGCCTTTGTGGTGACACAACAAACTCATATTAAATATTTAATACTCTATTAATTTTATCATGTTAAGCTTAACGCTCGATATTCCAAATATCTTTGAACGCTTAGACTTAAATATAAAAATTGAGGGGTTTGTTATTAATTTGTCTCATCTTGCTTAGCGCAGCATGCACATATATATATAAAATACGCCATTATATTAATAAACATATGAAGCATGTTTCATATAATATATGTATATATATATATATATATATAGTATAAGCACGCACATATAGAATACTATATTCTACCCGGATTGATTATGGACTTTTATTCTAGTTCGTTCACTAGAGCCACCAAGTGAACCAAAAGGTCAAACCCTTGGGGTGCAAGAAATAATATTTAAATATAACTATTACATTTAAACCCTGCTCCATTACAAACGGGTCTTCAAGCGCCTCTTTCTCCTCGATCTCCAATTTTTCAAAATTAATTCTAACTATTCCTATTACAAAACTATTTAAAATAAATAGAAACCTTGATCGCCAAGCCAAGGGAAGTACATAGAGGGAGATAGAATTTACATTAAGAAAAATTAGAGAAGACGAGGTACGCAGTAATCCCCATTTAATAAAACCCATACATTCATGCATCCAACTAAAATAAAATCCAATCACATCGTCAATAGTCCATAATCAATCCCATTTATTATCATACACATCACCATACGCATCAATAAATAACATTCATCTCATTAATAATAAACATTTAATATATATATTGATATCATTTAATGGGCAAATTTAGTTAGTATAAAATCTATTTTTGAATCAAAATAAACTCCTTTATTTTAATCCAAATTTAAATCAAAATAAAACTATTTTATTTTAATTTATCCAATTTTGAATAAAATAAACTATTTTATTTTAATCAAAATTTTAATCAAAATAAACTCCTTTATTTTAATTAATTATGGAATCCAATTCCATGTATATAAAAATCTTTAATTAAAATAAACTCTTTTATTTTAATTAATTATGGAATCCAATTCCATGTAAAAAAAAATCTTTTATTAAAGGAAACACTTTGATTATTCTTTCCTATTCACAAATAAACTCCTTTTATTTTGAATAATATGAAATCTTATTTCATATTTAAATAAACTCCTTTATTTAAGGAAACATGGATTTTCTTTCCTATTCACAAATAAACTCTTTTATTTTGAATAATATGAAATCTTATTTCATATCTAAATAAACTCCTTTATTTAAGGAAAAAAGATCAATTTCAACTCCAATTAGTTATCATGGAATCCAATTCCAACTCTAATTAGTTAGCATGAAATTTAATTTTAAAATTAAAATAAACCTTTTATTTTAATATTAAAATAAACCTTTTATTTTAAGATTAAAATAAACCTTTTTATTTTAATTATAAAATTATTAAAATTAAAATAAAACTTTATATTTTAATATTAAAATAAACCTTTTATTTTAAAATTAAAATAAACTTTTATATTAATATATATAAATAATATATATATATATATATATATATATATATATATATATATATATATATATATATATATATATATAGGTATATATATATATATTTTATAAAAAAAATTCAAAATTTATATATTATATATTTCCATGATTGCCTTCCTATATACGTATATATATATATATATATATATATATATAATCATTATATAATCATTAGATAATCATTATATAATCATTACTTTATTGCTTTGAAAACCGTGTAATTTTCGCTTGATTAAACGTAAAAATCAAAAAAAAAACTTAATTTCCTACTTATTTAATTTTTCATGTACTATTAGAAAAAAAAAAAATTTTGGCTTTATATGAGTAAAATTTTGCATGCTTTTTAATTAATTAAAAAATTCAAACCGGTTTCGATTTTTTTTTTTTTTTTTAAATTTTATACAATAAAATTATGCCCAATTAAATTGTTCTAAACACATATCAATATACATATCAAATTAAAACAATTAATAATTTGCATAAAGGTTTGGCTCGATGCCATCGTTAGGTTTGTAATATTCATTTAACGCAATCAAATTGCATAAAAAAGTGCTAAACGCGGTAAAAATCGAGTTTAAAAAATTTACAAACCATATACCCGGATCATCCTTTATGCATAATTATTAATTAAACGAAAAGATAAAGAATAAAATCATACCCTCAAGATCGAAGCCTCGTGTACAAGTTCACCTCCAAATCCTTTTCGCTCAACTTGAATCCACCGGTTTGGTTCCTTCCTTCGATCAACGTTAGCCACCCAAATGTTTCGCCTCAGAGGTGATCCACCAAGGAAGAAGAAAATTCAAGAAGATGGGTGGTTGGCTCAAACCCTAGTTTTCTATCTCTATAGAAAAAGGTGTACTCTCCAACAAATGGAATTATGTCGTACTTGTAAAAGTCAACAACCCCCACCACCCATAATAAGACTCCTCTTATTTATAGATGTGGGCAACCCATCTTAACAATTAAGGAATTGGGTTTTATTTAATTAATTAAATTTTTTAATTAATTAAGCTCCCTAATCTTATTAGGGATAATTAATTAAACCTTTAACTAATTTTCCTCCTAATCCTATTAGAATAAATGAGAGTATTTTATATTAAATTAATTCCTAAACTCTTTTAGAAATTAAAATAATAATAATTGTAATAATATTAATAAGACTCCTCTTATTAATTTATATTTAATATTTCTAAAATATTAAATAATAATATTAAGCTATTTAATTTATTCTATCACCATAGATTAAATTAAATATACTTAACATATTATTACGATTATGCCATTAACTTCTTAAATAATTATTCTTCCTTTATGGTGTGACCCTTTAGGTTCTCCATATTAAACCTATTGTGAATAAATCAATTAGAATAATTCTAATCTTATTTAAATAAATAAATTAAACAATTAATTTATTTAAATAAATAATATTTATTCTACAATAGGATAAGCCTCCCTAACATCAAACGACTTTCCAGATAATATAGATTTCAACATTAATCATAAAAGAACCTTTGAGTAAATAGTTACCAGATAATTCAATCTCTTCCACCATACAATGTCCCAATTAAATATAAGACATGGAATTATCACAAGTCTTATTTTATTTAATTATATGTATTTCGATCCTTAAATGCACAACTCCAAATAATGCAAATTAGAAACTCCTTTCTAATTTCATTCTCGCTTTTGCCAAGGACTACTGGGTTGTCATTTATCGAATCACATAGACATTTCTTCTTTATTAGAAGTGGTAGATTCTTTATCGATCATACATTATCTCCATGTACAACTTATTATACCCAAGCATACCCTTTGATATACCCTAAGGGTCTTAAGGAATAAGTCAAAGTATAACTCATCATACACAAGATACTATGATGATCTCAAGTCCAAGGATCACTCAGACTACTATCACTACAGAATTCCTATCGACAGCAAATAAAACTCCATTAGGTATTCCTTAGCGAGCCAATGCTCAAGTGAACTTATTCTCTAATAAGCACCTACATACTTGCTTTAGTGTTCCACACAAATGATCATGAGATCAATCATCCTCATCCAATGAGCAAGAACGATGTACTCAATCTATCCCGGATTCACTAATCCCCAATTTAGTAATCCAACGATTGGGAACTATTTTAGTTTTAAGCTTTCTAAGAATTTAGATCTCATTAGAATGATCATCATCATTATTCTAAAAGCATTGCTTAAAACTATGGGTTTATCACATATTATAAAACAAAGATCATGTAGATAATTAAAAGCCTTTAATAAATTAATACTTTTTTTATTAATAAATGAATAAGATTGTTACAAAGTATATGCTTTTATCATCAAACATGAGGAGGGTAGGTCAGAAGATCCCAACTTATTCTTAATGAAATTTAATTTTCTATTTATTATTTTGAAATAGTAAGGGTTGATTTGATTAATGTGGATAGTTAGGGTTAAACTAAGCCTCTGTTATGTGCTTGTGGATTTTGGCCAATTTCATTTGGAATTTGGAAAACTTTCTTCGTAAAGTTGTAGAGAATTGAATTTCCTATAAAAATACGCGAGATTCAAATTTTCTGATAAAAGGGTTATTTATTATGAATTATTGATGTTCTGAAATTCTCAAATAATTGATTTTGTGAGTTTTTATTAATTTTATTAAGAAAAACGTTTTTATTGATTTTGGGTGAGGGGGACCATTTGTTTGGGTTTGATAATTTGAATCTTAGAAAGTGTGGTAGGTAGGAAATTATAATATATATATTAATATTTTATTAAATTTTCGCTTTGGTGTTCTAAGCAATTTCTATAAATAGGTGCTTAGGTTAGAATTGAAAATCACAATTTAAATCAAGTTTTCTCTCTATATTATCGAGCGTATTCTTGTGAGTATTTTGAGTATACTTTGAGTATTGTTGTACTAAGTGCAAGTCCAAGTCATAGCCTATATCCTCAGTTTCAAATTCAAGTAAGATCGATCTTTCGAGGTAAGGGATGTTATTTTCTTCTCAAATGATATTATTTCTTCAATATCATTACTTTGAAATATTGGTTGAAACTTTTTATCAAATTTGAAACTTTTTCATATCTAAGTTACTATTCATGAGTTACTATGCACGAGTTACTATTCATGAGTTACTATTCACGAGTTACTATTCACTTAGTACTATTCATGTAAGCGTGAAGATGTTTTTTGTGGAATTTCTATATTTTGGTGCTCTGAGTTACTTATTCACGATGTATACTAAGACTATTCACGATTTGGCACTATTCAATAAAAATAAAATTTCTTCTTTTGTCCAAAATATCTATTCGGATACTAGCTTTGATTGTATCCATGTTTTGATCATTCTTGAATTTTACACCACTATAATTATTTTTGAGGTATTATTTTTGAACATGGATAAAACAAAGTACTAATCCTTAATCCTTAATCCTTGTCATTTTGTTTCAATGGATTCGCTTTCTTTAAAAATATTTTTCATCATCCTCGCCTTAAATGGTGATATTATTGAATATCTTTGGCACCAGTAGGCAAAAGATGAATGATTTTCAAGAATATCTTTGGTCAGTAAAGCAAAGATGAATAGTGTTTAGATGAACATGATTAATCTGATGAATATCTTCGGCTCAGAAGTGCAAAGATGAATATTTGATTCCAGATGTATATTGATTGATGTTACAGGATAAAAGATAGACGATGAACTTTTAAATTCATACATGTAAGATAGTAGTTTGCATTCTCTACTTAACTCTTCTAATGAATTATTATTTCATTCATGAATATTGATTTAAAATTTATTGTCTATTGTATTCTATTAGATTTTTCCTCGTTGAAGACTAATGTAATTTGTTGTATATTATTTTAGTTATAATATTCTTTATCGGGCTAGTTGAGCTCACCCTTTTCCTTTTTGTTCCATTTTTCTCGTGGAGGCGAGAATATAGCGAAAGATTTAGCCTCGGGGTATGGAATGAAGGTTTTAGAGAAAGTTGTTTAGTAGTCCTCACTATTTTTGTAAAATAATGTATCAATAAATGTGATGAGGATTTATTTGAGTATGGATATTGTCTAGAAGATAATATTTGTATTCAAACTCACAGTTTTACTGTTGTAATAATAAAGTTGTAGTTGTTTCGCATTTCCATGTAATGACAACTCAGAATGGGTGATGTATACCTATTTTGGGGGCGTCACAATAAGCATGAGGATGATGACAATGATATAAGAATTAATCAAATGAGATAAAGGATAAATATTAAACATTTATTATACAATTTATCCAGCGTTCCATAATAACCAAATGTTATCAATCACTTAATAATCTCATAATCTAATATCATTAATATTATAACCATATTTTAATCATTTCTTAAACTTATAAACAATTTATTTCAATTGTTTACACTTTATCAAATAATACATTTAATCATTCAAAATGTCATACTCATAAGATTTCATAATCAATGATCAAATCCTCATCAAAAATCAAGATATACCCTATATAGGATTCTCAAGCCATAAAATCCTATTTTCCAATTTTATTACTTCACATAACATATTTAATTCATTTACTCATAACTAGTTCATTTTCATGAAAATACAAAATCAGTCCCAAAAATATTTCTTTTACGGAATTTAGCGTAATATAGTTCCATCTTGAACATATATTTTTCTCAAAATTTTAAAATTCATTTACTATTTTTCATATGGCTAAAACTCGCCGTAATATTTAGACATTTATCATAAATTGTACTTTTGTCCAAAAATTCCAAAATTTAAAGGGTATACTCTGTTATATACATGTACTCCTAATAAAAATTTCACCAATTTGGAGTTAACCACACAAGCGTTATAAGGGTTTACTTTTAAAATAGTCTTTTCCCATAAAATTCATAACTCTTAATATATACATCCAAAATCGCCATTTTGGACACAATCTAATAAACTCATCAATTATCCTTTCAAATTTTCCGGAATTTATGAGGGTCCAGAAAAATTATGAAACTACCTACGGCAAAAACCCCTTTTAATGAAAATACTATTCGTATGAATACGAAGGATCATTTACAATGCAAGCGGTAATCCACATCACCGAATCACCCCTGCACTACGGCCAAGGATATTCTTTAGTATCACGACCACAATTATCCATGCACTACTGTGCCAAGAATATTTGTGTATTCATTAATGGTTATGATCATGCCAACAATCTGTCCATCAATGCACTACGGGCCAACGAGGACTTTTACCACATCATTTGTAACATTACTGGCATGATGATTATATCGAATAATCCATGGTCATAATCATACCAAGTCCATCTATGCACTCACATGCCACGAGATGACTTTCAACATAATATAAACATGAGAATGATGACAATGATATAAGAATTCAATAAAACAAGTTCAAGAATTAATTTATTCAGAACTAATAATGTCCAAATTGTCAACACGATACTTTTTCAGAGAGTAAAATTCAAGAATGCTTAGAAGAATATTTCCATGAAAAGATACTGGATGAAACACAAATATCAAGAATATTCCACTAATTTCATGGAGTATAAAAGTCAAAATTTTAACCAACCGAGTATAATAAGGAATGGAATAACAAAAAAATCACCAGCATGCGATAGATCAAGACAGGTAAAAGTTATTCCAATGTAATAATAATTAAAGGAACCCAGTCCCCAGAAAACGCATGCAGATATGATATTCCAATGTAATAATAAAGGCGAATCAGTCCGACGAAAACGCGCATGCACAAGATATTCTAATGAGAATAATAAAGATTTTAATCAGTCCCGCTTAAAATGCATGCATGGATATTCCAAAAGAATAATAACGAATGGAATAATGTAAGAATTTCACCAAGTATAGGGTAGCCAAGATATACAAGTTATTCCAATGTAATAATAATTAATGAAATAACAGAAGTTCTCTTCATAAATACAAAAGAAATAATATCCCTTACCGTAAAAAAAAATTGAATATAAGAGTAGGGAAGTAGTAGAATACTTTTCTATAGTTTCTCTATAATTTCTCTCTGTAGAGTTTCAGTGAATTCCTAAGAAATTGTGAAGGAATGAGCTTCTATTTATAGAAAAATGGACTGCATAGTAACTAACTCATGAACGGTCCAGATTGATTTATTTTAATCGACGGTCCATATTTAAAGCAAAATCTTTTAAATAAAATATAATATATTCTATTTATAATCTAATAAAATGAATAACTTTATAAACGATTTTACTATGCAAACACTATGCGCAGCCTTTATGCAAATACTATGCATAATAAAATATAATATATTCTAATTATTGTCTAATAAAAAATGTATAACTTTATAAAAGTATTATGTTTTATATAAAAGATTTTACTATTAGCCTAATAAAACGTAATAACTTTATAAAAGTATTATGTTTTATATAAAAGCTTTTCGCTTTTATTACATTAATAATACCAATAAAACAAAACTGAGTGACTTATCACATAAGCATCAATAATCAATATCGTGTGCTACTATTCAACCACACGTATTACTGTACTTTTACTATCGAGTAGTTCAACAGTATTAATGGTAAAACTTCCGCCGTTATTTTCATAAAAATATTTTTGTCGTTTTCTCAATCCGACAATAATTCTGTTGTGGGGTCCACCAATGATTGTACCTTCGCACGGATATTCCCCGACAAAAGAATATTCCTGACTAATCGAATATTCCCGAAACAAATCTAATATTTTATATCAACTTGCTTACTTTGCAAAAAAAAAAAATCACATATTACCCTTAACTTTAAACTTTTATCAATTTAACTATTTACCAAAATAGAAAAATTGAATACTTTTATTTCATAAAATTCGAGGTCTCACAATCACCCCTCCTTATGAAATTTCGCCCTCGAAATTTACGTACGTACCTTGTTAGGTTTGTAATATTCATGAAGCAATCAAATTGCAAAATTATGCGGAAGCGTGTAAAATCAGAGTTTTAAAAAAAATTTACAAACCATATACCCGGATCATCCTTTATGCATAATTATTAATTAAACGAAAAGATAAAGAATAAATCATACCTTGAAGATCGAGCTTCCTCGTACAAGTTCACCTCCAAATCCTTTCGCTCAATCTTGAATCCACGGGTTTGGTTCCTTCCTTTCGATCGACGCGTTAGCCACCCATGTGTTTGGCCTCTAGAGGTGATCCACCAAGGAAGAATAAAATTCAAGAAGATGGGTGTTATGGCTAACCCTAGTTTTCTATCTCTATAGAAAAAGGCATACTCCCAACAACTTGGAATTATTACGTACTTTGTTAAAGTCAACAACCCATATGACCCATAATAAGACTCCTCTTATTTATTGATGTGGGCAACCCATCTTAACAATTAAGGAATTGGGTTTTATTTAATTAATTAAATTCTTTTAATTAATTAAGCTTCCTAATCTTATTAGGGATAATTAATTAAACTCCTTTAACTAATTTTCCTTCCTAATCCAATTAGGAATAAATGAGAGTACTTATATTAAATTAATTCCTAAACTCTTTTAGAAATTAAAATAATAATAATTGTAATAATATTAATAAGACTCCTCTTATTAATTTATATTTAATATTTCTAAAATATTAAATAATAAATATTAAGCTATTTAATTTATTCTATCACCATAGATTAAATTAAACATACATAACATATTATTACGATTATGCCATTAACTTCTTAAATAATTATTCTTCCTTTTATGGTGTGACCCTTTAGGTTCTCCATATTAAACTTAGGTTGTGAATAAATCAATTAGAACAATTCTAATCTTATTTAAATAAATAAATTAAACAATTAATTTATTTAAATAATATTTATTCTACAATAAGGATAGAAGCCTCCTACGATCAACGACTTTCCAGATAATATAGATTTCAACATTAATCATAAAAGAACCTTTGAGTAAATAGTTACCATGACAATTCAATCCTTCCACCATACAATGTCCCAATTAAATATAAGACATGGAATTATCACAAGTCTTATTTTATTTAATTATATGTATTTCGACTCTTAAATGCACAACTCAAATAATGCAAATTAGAAACTCCTTTCTAATTTCATTTCTCTTGCCAAGGACTCTTGGGTTGTCATTTATCGAATCACATAGGACATTTCTCTTCTTTATTAGAAGTGGTAGATTCTTTATTGATCATACATTATCTCCATGTACAACTTATTATACCCAAGCATACCCTTTGATATACCCTAAGGGTCTTAAGGAATAAGTCAAAGTATAACTCATCATACACAAGATACTATGATGATCTCAAGTCCAAGGATTACTTGTACTACTATCACTACAGAATTCCTATTGACAGCAAATAAAACTCCATTAGGTATTCCTTAGCGAGCCACGCTCAAATGAACTTATTCTCTAATAAGCACTTACATACTGCTTTAGTGTTCCCACACAAATGATCATGAGATCAATCATCCTCATCCAATGAGCAAGTAACGTATGTACTCAATCTATCGGATTCACTAATCCCCAATTTAGTAATCCAATGATTGGGAACTATTTTAGTTTTAAGCTTTCTAAGAATTTAGATCTCATTAGAATGATCATCATCATTATTCTAAAAGCATTGCTTAAAACTATGGGTTTATCACATATTATAAAACAGCATCATGTAGATAATTAAAAGCCTTTAATAAATTAATACTTTTTATTAATAAATGAATAAGATTGTTACAAAGTATATGCTTTATCATCAAACATGATTGGCTTGTGTGCATACTACTTTCATACCTAATATTCGAAGAGATGAGAATACCTTGCTTTCTTTTTGGATTGTACCTTCCCGGTTATATCCTTTGTATAATTATTTTTCCATTCCACATCTCCTGTATTTCAGATATCATTGTAGAATATATCTTCAAAACTAAGGTTAATTGACATATCACAATTTGTCAACTTATCAAGTAAACAATTTCAGCTTAGGTAAGTCACACACTAGCGAAGTATATAACTCGTCTCTCCCCTCCTAGTTCTAGACTCTTATCTCCGCCAGCGACCATATCCCTAAGCTCTGATACCAACTGTGACGCCCCCAAAATTAGGTATACATCACCCATTCTAAGTCGTCAGATACATGGTACAAAATTCAAATACAACTTCATTTATATTTTGTTGAGTATGTCAGATAGAATACTTAATTACGATTAACTATGAGTTTTAATACAAATGTATGTAACTCTCATGGTACCTCAACCACAACCTTACAATGGTATTTTACATAAAAGTATAGTCAAAAGCTGTTTTAGAAATTAAAATCTTTGGAAAGTACTCAAGGAAACCTTCGTACATGGGAGGCCATGCGTCTAGGTTATAATAGATATCATATGTCCATAGAATTATCCTTGGTTGACCCAAAAGTCCCCAAAGAAAAACAAGAAGATTACTATCATCTTCTTTCAATGGTGAGTCTTCTCTTGACATATAAATATCTCCGTTGTCTCCAAGTGAAAATTATATTTCAAATATACCCCAAGATCATATAGGTAGTGCCCGTAGATATATTCAGCAAGTGGATGCGCACAACCCTGTCTTATGATAACACGAGATTGTATATCATTAGACATCTCGTATGATAGTGGCAAAACACCCTTCCAAAGTTGGGTTCGCCTTACCCTATTTGATTCACAAAATATAACTACTAAATGATGTATAGAATACAACACACTTTTCTATACTGTTTAGGGAGAACCTCCACAGCTAGAGACAACTGTTCTATTCCTCTGTTATCCCCGCTCGACCCAGCAACACTCTTACGGCAACACTCTTATTACCTGAAAGGAATTGTGAAGCAGAAAGGGTGAGCACAACTAGCCAAGTAAAGAATATCATGACTAAAGATAATTAAATTATCAATAGCTTTCATCAATAATAAATCAGAGATTTAGAACATATGGTAGATGATAAAACTTTCCAACCATAGTTGCAGCGGAACGAGCAATCCATTAGAAGAGTCAAATAGACCATAAGGTCTATTATCTTCTCTATGCTAAAAGTCTACCAATACTGTTTTATCCATGTAAAATAAATCAACAGTTCCTGTCCACAATCATATGAATAACTTATAATCATAATTGTGGTTCTAAATTCCTCTTCACAACCAGGAAGAAAATAATTTTCATCACCTATCTTCACCTGAAACATCAAAAAATCATGGTTATACCAAATCGTAATTCTCGCTTTCATAATCATACTAATAAATTCATCTTTGCACTACTGCCAAAGATATTCATTAACAATTCATCTTTGCACTACATGCCAAAGACATACAACTGTATTTTAGAAGAGTCAAGTAGAGCATGATATCTACTATATATCTTCTACGAATTAAAAGTGCATAATTAATATTTTATCGCTGAGACTCAGCTTAATAAATAATCCACATCATCGAATCACCCCTGCACTACGGCCAAGGATATTCGTTAATATCACATCCATGAATTTATATTTCATCACCGAGACTCATTTCGATAATAAATCCATATCTTTGAATTATCCACGCACTACGGCTAAGGATATTGGTTAATATCACGACCACTTAATTATCCATGACTACGCCAAAGATAATCGTGTTTTCATCAACTGATCATGATCATGCCATAAAAAATTCATCTTTGCACCCTTCGTCAAGAGAATCCATAGCCATAATCATACCAAAACCGGCCCATCAACGCACTACGGGCTAATGAGGACTTTTTCCACATCATTTGCAACATTACTACCATGATTATACCGAATAATCACGGTCATAATCATACCAACTCCATCTATGCACTACTGCCAAAGATGACTTTCAACACAATATAAGCATGAGGATGATAACAATGATATAAGAATTAATCAAATGAGATAAAGGATAAATATTAAACATTTATAATACAATTTATCCAAATAGCTCAATAATAACCAAATATTATTAATCACTTAATAATCTCATAATCTAATATCATTAATATTATAACCATATTTTAATCATTTTTTAAACTTATAAATAATTTATTTCAATTGTTTACACTTTATCAAATAATACATTTAATCATTCAAAATGTCATACTCATAAGATTTCATAATCAATTATCAAATCCCCTCATAAAAAATCTGCATATACCCTATATAGGATTCTCAAGCCATAAAATCCTATTTTCCAATTTTATTACTTCACATAACATATTTAATTCATTTAATCATAACTAGTTCATTTTCATGAAAAATATAAAATCAGTCCCAAAAATATTTCTTTTCTGGGATTTAGCAGAATATAGTTCCATCTTGAACATATATTTTTCTCAGAATTTTTAAAATTCATTTACTATTTTTCATATGGCTAAAACTGCCGAATATTTAGACATTTATCATAAATTGTACTTTTGTCCAAAAATTTCGAAATTTACAGATTATACTCCTGTTATACACATGTACTCCCAATAAAAATTTCACTAATTTTGGAGTTAACCACAAGGCGTTATAAGGGTTTACTTTTAAAATAGTCTTTTCCCATAAAATCCATAACTATTAATCTATACATCCAAAAATCGCCATTTTTGGACACAATCTAGAAAACTCATCAAATTATCATTTCAAATTTTTCCAGAATTTTAAGGGTCAGAAAAATTACGAAACTGCCCCTGGCAGAAACCCCTTTTTAATGAAAATACTATTCGTATGAATACGAAGGATCATTTATAATGCATGCGGTAATCCACATCACCGAATCACCCCTGCACTACGGCCAAGGGTATTCTTTAGTATCACGACCATAATTATCCATGCACTATAGGCCAAGAATATTTGTGTATTCAATAATGATCATAATCATGCCAACAACTGTCCATCAATGCACTACGGGCCAATGAGGACTTTTACCACATCATTTGTAACATTACGGTCATGATTATACCGAATAATCCCTGGTCATATGTTAGGTTTGAAATATTCATAACGCAATCAAATTGCATAAATAAGCGGAAGCGTGTTAAAAATCAGAGTTTAAAAATTTACAAACCATATACCCGGATCACCCTTTATGCATAATTATTAATTAAACGAAAAGATAAAGAATAAAATCATACCCTTGAAGATCGAGCTTCCTCAGTACAAGTTCACCTCCAAATCCTTTCGCTCAACTTGAATCCACCGGGTTTGGTTCCTTCCTTTGATCAACGTTAGCCACCCATATGTTTGGCCTCTAGAGGTGATCCACCAAGGAAGAATAGGAAATTCAAGAAGAAGGGTGGTTGGCTAAACCCTAGTTTTTCAATCTCTATAGAAAAGGTGTACTCTCCCAATATTTGAAATTATGTCGTTGTAGAAGTCAACAACACTCACCACCCATAATAAGAATCCTCTTATTTATAGATGTGGGCAACCCATCTTAACAATTAAGAAATTGGGTTTTAATTAATTAATTAAATTCTTTTAATTAATTAAGCTCCCTACTCTTATTAGGGATAATTAATTAAACTCCTTTAACTAATTTTTCTTCCTAATCCAATTAGGAATAAATGAGAGTACTTATATTAAATTAATTCCTAAACTCTTTTAGAAATTAAAATAATAATAATTATAATAATATTAATAAGACTCCTCTTATTAATTTATATTTAATATTTCTAAAATATTAAATAATAAATATTAAGCTATTTAATTTATTTTATCACCATAGATTAAATTAAATATACATAACATATTATTACGATTATGCCATTAACTTCTTAAATAATTATTCTTCCTTTTTATGGTGTGACCCTTTAGGTTCTCCATATTAAAACAGGTTGTGAATAAATCAATTAGAACAATTCTAATCTTATTTAAATAAATAAATTAAATAATTAATTTATTTAAATAAATAATATTTATTCTACAATAGGATAAGCCTCCCTAGCGATCAACGACTTTCTAGATAATATAGATTTCAACATTAATCATTAAAGAACCTTTGAGTAAATAGTTACCGCACAATTCAATCCTTCCACCATACAATGTCCCAATTAAATATAAGACATGGAATTCTCACAAGTCTTATTTTATTTAATTATATGTATTTCGATCCTTAAATGCATAACTCCAAATAATGCAAATTAGAAACTCCTTTCTAATTTCATTACGCTTTAACCAAGGACTACTAGGTTGTCATTTATCGAATCACATAGGACATTTCTCTTCTTTTATTAGAAGTGGTAGATTCTTTATTGATCATACATTATCTCCATGTACAACTTATTATACCCAAGCATACCCTTTGATATACCCTAAGGGTCTTAAGGAATAAGTCAAAGTATAACTCATCATACACAAGATACTATGATGATCTCAAGTCCAAGGATTACTTGTACTACTATCACTACAGAATTCCTATTGACGACAGCAAATAAAACTCCATTAGGTATTCCTTAGCGAGCCACGTCAAATGAACTTATTCTCTAATAAGCACCTACATACTTGATTTAGTGTCTCCACACAAATGATCATGAGATCAATCATCCTCATCCAATGAGCAAAGTTAACGATGTACCAATCTATCCGGATTCACTAATCCTAATTTAGTAATCCAATGATTGGGAACTATTTTAGTTTTAAGCTTTCTAAGAATTTAGATCTCATTAGAATGATCATCATCATTATTCTAAAAGCATTGCTTAAAACTATGGGTTTATCACATATTATAAAACAAAGATCGTAGATAATTAAAAGCCTTTAATAAATTAATACTTTTTATTAATAAATTAATAAGATTATTACAAAGTATATGCTTTATCATCAAACATGATTGGCTTGTGTGCATACTACTTTCAATCTCCCACTTGCACTAAAGCCAATCGCATGGTATCTTATACTCTTCTTCTTCTAAGTGACGATTATCCTATTTGTTGGATAAGCTTTTAGTTAATGGATATGTAATGTTGTTCATGAGAGTCCACTATCTCTATAGTGATTTCCCATCTTTCAATGATTCTAATAATCAAATGAAAGTGCCACAACACATGTTTAGATCCAAGATGAGACTTAGGAACTATTCCTAGTTCGTAATGAACTTTTAATCCAAACAATCAACTTGCGACTTCATTTATAGCTATATACTTTGTCTTTATCACTAAACCAACAACTCTTTTTCTTTGTTTGGAACCTTTCCAATTCATCGCACCACCGTTCAAGGTAACCCTTTACCTTAAAGTGGATTTTTTCGTCGTCTTGGTGCTCTCGAAAAACTTGAGTCAGTTAAGCCCTCTAGTTTTAATTTAGACCCACCATGAATATGATCACATCCTTAGTGTGGTTAAGAACTTTAAGATGTTTTTCACCGACTCACAATGAACTTCTCCGTAATATGATCGATCAACATCAGTCTCGTGATATATTTCATTGCATACATGATAGTTACTCATGTGATCTCTCTTTCGAGTCTGTGGGGACTATTAAGAGAGATACACTCCATAGCTCATCAACATGAGACATCTCTTGGAGTTTGCCATGCTAAGCGACTTTAGCATCAAATGAATATCGTTCCTTGGGTTAAGTCGAGCATCCTCTTAAATCTATCTATATAGATTTTATCCCCAATTAAGATACTCTTCCAAATCATTCGTGGAGGAATTTTTAGACAACTTTATCTTTCTCGATTGTAGCATTGGTATGTAATTCCTCATCCGTAGTATATCAACATATAATACTAGAAATTTCACGACGCTCCCTAATCGACCCTTTTTGTACACACTAGAACTCTTACCTCATCGTATGTAACTCCGGATCATCATCTTCTATGATGCGTACCTCATCATCATCATCTATAATGAATCCATACCTCCTGGTATCTTCTGTACTATTCAGATTTCTGATTCGGTTGTGGTACAATAGGTCTATCTACGTGTTCCTCTTATTTGACTTATAATGTTTTGTGGTTCTTGAACTTTTCAAGATCTATTATCCTCCCACTAGCCCCTTCAATGATAAACGCCTTTATCTTAGAAGGCAGCGTGTTTCGTACAAACATCTTTTGCTTAGTAGAATTATAGAACATATACCCTAAACTTACTTTAGGATGTCCCACAAATCGACACTTGTCAAATCTTGTCCCAAGCTTATCCTTTTTGAAACCTTTTCACATAAGTTGGAACCCTTATCTTAACATACTTAAGATTAGGAATCCTCCCCGTCCATAACTTTTATGGAGTCTTGGGGTAGGATTTTGAGGTTACCATTTTCGTGAGATATGCGACCATTTCTAGGACATTATCCTAGAAGGATCTTTGGAATGTCGGTAAAATCATTATGGACCGCACCATGTCCAACAAGGTACGATTTTTTTTATTCAGATACATCAATCAATTATTGCGTATCTGGAGGCGTCCATTGTGAGAAAACCATTTGAGATGATCTAGAAACTTATTGCACAAGTATTCCTTCCTTGATCTGATCAAAGAATCCTAATACTTTGCCAATTTGTTTCACTTTTGAATTCTTTGAACCTTTCAAATAATTCACACTTGTATTTCAAACAAATACACACATTCAACTTTTGAATGATCATCTCCTTTTCTTATACTAGTTTGTTTAATATGCAAAATTATTTTCATGTAAGTCAAGTATACAAAATTTATTAAGTAATATTCCATTTATACAAAACATTATTATTATAAATAGAACAACAATTGTTCTTAATTATAATACCAAAGTTTTCATTGTCCAACAATAAAATGGAAATAATATTTTTAACAAGAACTGGAATACAATAACAACTTATTGACTTAATAGATTTTTCAGCGGTAAGCATTGCTAAACTATAAGTTTCTATAGCTAATGCAAAGCAACTTTTGCTTCATTTTCCACACATAGGATTACTTATCTTTGTTTAACTTTCTACTCGCTTGATCCCTTCATAAATCTATATTTATGATAACCAAAGTCGGTATCCAATACCCAAGTAGAACCTTGACTTAAAGAAAATTTATTTCAATCATGAACAAATTTGTATTGTAATCGAAACTTCACTAAGCTTCTTTGGTTAGCCTCGCAAGATGCTTCTCGCAGATTTCTTTCCGTTGTCCGAGGCTTATTGCAGTGGAAGCAAACTCCTTTGCTATCCGTATCAGTTTTGTTCTTATTATCCTTTGTTTATGCCTTTCTATTTACCTTCTTTGAATCATTCTTCTTTTCAGAAGATCCTTTGGCCCCTACCAGTAAGACTTGATCTTTCTTGGTTGGAAAGTGACTCTCAACATTTTTCAACATGTTAAGCAAATCAGCAAAGCTGATATCTAGCTTGTTCATATGAAAAATTCACAACAATTGTGAAAGGAGTTCGGGAGTGAGTGCAAGATCAAATCTTGGCTCAACTCTCCATCCATGACAAAACCAGTTGTCCTAATTGATCAATCAAATTGATTATGTTAAGAACTTTTTGTCTGTACTATAGTGTCATTGGTCATTCTAGATCGGAAGAGCTCCTTAGATATCTGATATCTATTAGTCCTACTTTCCTCACCATCAACTACTTGATGTGCAGGAATATAGTAGAAGCATCCATAGTTTCATGCTGATGCTGAAGCTCGTTACTCATGGATGCGAGCATGATGCATTGAGCCAACTATGCATCATCTTGCCACTTTCTAAAAGTAGCAATCTCTTCCTCGGAGGCATTATTCGCAACCATTCTAGGATAGGCGTATTAAGGACATAAGATAGCTTTTTCACCATGAGAACTATTCTCAAATTCCTTAACTTATCCATTTAATTGATTCGGTTAATTTAGCATCTAATATGCTTCCATGATGATAGTAATTTTAGACATTGTAAAATTCTGTAAATGAATTTGTAATTAACAACATTTTAACATACATTCTTTTATTAATTACCAAAATAATTTAGGTCTTGTTTTAAATTGGTATCTCCCACTATTTTCTTCAAACTATATTACCCTCACTTATATAGTTAAGCAAAATCTAATTAAAGATTTGCTAGTGAGAATAAGGATCCCATTTCAAATGTATATAGCCTTGTGGTGACACAACAAACTATATATAAATAAATAGGTAGACAACTTTTGTCAATTACATCAACTATGTAACTCCTTTGTTTTGCCTCTTAGATTATTTTGATCAAGTGGTGGCACATCCGAATCAAAATTATCCAAGTTAAGTCCGACCTAGCACTCCATATATTCAAAAAAAGAAAAATATCATCCTTGTGGTGACACAACAAAACAATATTGTTCAATTTTCTTTATAAGCATCAAATGTGATAAATTAACATCTTAAATACTTAATACTTGCCTTGTGGTGACACAACAAACTCATATTAAATATTTAATACTCTATTAATTTTATCATGCTAAAAGGCGACGTTCGATATTTCAAATATCTTTTGAGCGCTTAGGACTTAATATAAAATTTGAGGGGTTTGTTATTAATTTGTCTCATCTTGTTTTAGCGCATGCACATATATATATATATAAAATACGCATCATATTAATTAACATGCGAGCATGTTTGCATAATATATAATATATATAATATAAGCATGCACATATAGAATACTATATTCTACCCGGATTGATTATGGACTTTTATTCTACTTTGGTTCACTAGAGCCACCAAGTGAACCAAAAGGTCAAACCCTAGGGGTGCAAGAAATAATATTTAAATATAATATTACATTTAAACCCGGGCTCCATTACAAGCGGGTCTTCAAGCGCTTCTTTTCCTTGATCTCCAATTTTTCAAAATTAATTCTAACTATTCCTATTACAAAACTATTTAAAATAAATAGAAACCTTGATCGTGATCGAGGGAAGTACATAGGAGGAGATAGAATTTACATTAAGAAAAATTAGAGAAGGCAGTCTGTGAGACCCCATTTAATAAAACCCATACATTCATGCATCCAACTAAAATAAAATCCAATCATATTGGTCGATAGTCCATAATCAATCCCATTTATTATTATCATACATCACCATATGCATCAATAAATAACATTCATCTTATGAATAATAAACATTTAATATATATATTGATATCATTTAATGGGCAAATTTAGTTAGTATAAAATCTATTTTTGAATCAAAATAAACTCCTTTATTTTAATCCAAATTTAAATCAAAATAAAACTATTTTATTTTAATTTATCTAATTTTGAATAAAATAAACTATTTTATTTTAATCAAAATTTTTAATCAAAATAAACTCCTTTATTTTAATTAATTATGGAATCCAATTCCATATATATATAAAAATCTTTAATTAAAATAAACTCTTTTATTTTAATTAATTATGGAATCCAATTCATGTAAAAAAATCTTTTATTAAGGAAACACGGATATTCTTTCCTATTCACAAATAAACTCCTTTATTTTGAATAATATGAAATCTTATTTCATATTTAAATAAACTCCTTTATTTAAGGAAATTAGGATTCTCTTTCCTATTCACAAATAAACTCTTTTATTTTGAATAATATGAAATCTTATTTCATATCTAAACAAACTCCTTTATTTAAGGAAAGATGGATTTACTTCCCTATTCACAAATAAACTCTTTTATTTTAGGAAAAATAAAATCCAATTTCAACTCCAATTAGTTAGCATGGAATCCAATTCCAACTCTAATTAGTTAGCATGAAATTCTAATTTTAAAATTAAAATAAATCTTTTATTTTAATATTAAAATAAACCTTTTATTTTAAGATTAAAATAAACTTTTATTTTAATTATAAAATTATTAAAAATAAAATAAAACTTTATATTTTAATATTAAATAAACCTTTTATTTTAAAATTAAAATAAACTTTTTATTTTAATTATATAATAATTAAGAATATATATATATATATATATACCAATATAATATATATATATATTTATATATATATAACTTGCTTCGTATTTCGTGCTACATAAATACAAAAAAAATTGTCTTTCTTAAAATTCCAACGTTTTATTCATTCATTGTTTTATCAGCCTTTTTTTTTTTTCTTTGATTTAAGTAGCTTGAATTCGTCTTTGCGTGTACTTGAAACAAAAAAAAAAAGCGGCACAACTTGTTTGCCTTAAAAAAAAGCCGTTAATTACTGCTTTTTTTTTTTTTTTTTTTAAATTTTATATAATAAAATTATGCCCAATTAAATTGTTCTAAACACATATCAATATACATATCAAATTAAAACAATTAATAATTCACATAAAGGTTTTGGCTACGATGTTATTAGGTTTGTAATATTCATTGCAATCAAATCATTAATAAATAACGTAAAAATCGAGTTTAAAAAATTTATAAACCATATACCCGGATCACCCTTTATGCATAATTATTAATTAAGCGAAAAGATAAAGAATAAAATCATACCCTTGAAGATCGAGCTTCCTCGGTACAAGTTCACCTCCAAATCCTTTCGCGTTCAACTTGAATCCATAGGGTTTGGTTCCTTCCTTTGATCAACGTTAGCCACCCGTATGTTTGGCCTCAGAGGTGATCCACCGAGGAAGAATAGGAAATTCAAGAAGAAGGGTGGTTGGCTAAACCCTAATTTTTTCTATCTCATAGAAAATGTGTACTCTCCAACAATTGGAATTATGTAAGTATTTGTTAAAGTCAACAACCCCCACCACCCATAATAAGACTCCTCTTATTTATAGATGTGGGCAACCCATCTTAACAATTAAGAAATTGGGTTTTATTTAATTAATTAAATTCTTTTAATTAATTAAGCTCCCTAATCTTATTAGGGATAATTAATTAAACTCCTTTAACTAATTTTCTTCCTAATCCAATTAGGAATAAATGAGAGTACTTATATTAAATTAATTCCTAAACTCTTTTAGAAATTAAAATAATAATAATTGTAATAATATTAATAAGACTCCTCTTATTAATTTATATTTAATATTTCTAAAATATTAAATAATAAATATTAAACTATTTAATTTATTCTATCACCATAGATTAAATTAAATATACATAATATATTATTACGATTATGCCATTAACTTTAAATAATTATTCTTCCTTTTATGGTGTGACCCTTTAGGTTCTCCATATTAAACCAGGTTGTGAATAAATCAATTAGAACAATTCTAATCTTATTTAAATAAATAAATTAAACAATTAATTTATTTAAATAAATAATATTTATTCTACAATAGGGATAAGCCTCCTAGCGATCAACGACTTTCCGGATAATATAGATTTCAACATTAATCATTAAAGAACCTTTGAGTAAATAGTTACTGTACAATTCAATCCTTCCACCATACAATGTCCCAATTAAATATAAGACATGGAATTCTTTGTCAAGTCTTATTTTATTTAATTATATGTATTTCGATCCTTAAATGCCTGACTCAAATAATGCAAATTAGAAACTCCTTTCTAATTTCATTACGCCTTGGCCAAGGACTCTTTGGGTTGTCATTTATCGAATCACATAGGACATTTCTCTTCTTTTATTAGAAGTGGTAGATTCTTTATTGATCATACATTATCTCCATGTACAACTTATTATACCCAAGCATACCCTTTGATATACCCTAAGGGTCTTAAGGAATAAGTCAAAGTATAACTCATCATACACAAGATACTATGATGATCTCAAGTCCAAGGATTACTTGTACTACTATCACTACTGAGAATTCTATTGACAAGCAAATAAAACTCCATTAGGTATTCCTTAGCGAGCCACGTTCAATTGAACTTATTCTCTAATAAGCACCTACATACTTGCTTTAGTGTCTCCACACAAATGATCATGAGATCAATCATCCTCATCCAATGAGCAAACAACGTATGTACCAATCTATCCGGATTCACTAATCCCCAATTTAGTAATCCAATGATTGGGAACTATTTTAGTTTTAAGCTTTCTAAGAATTTAGATCTCATTAGAATGATCATCATCATTATTCTAAAAGCATTGCTTAAAACTATGGGTTTATCACATATTATAAAACAAACATCATGTAGATAATTAAAAGCCTTTAATAAATTAATACTTTTTATTAATAAATGAATAAGATTGTTACAAAGTATATGCTTTATCATCAAACATGATTGGCTTGTGTGCATACTACTTTCATCATAATCAGTGTAAGTTCATCTATAATCTAATTGAATGCCACAGATGACTTTCAACATAATATAAACATGAGAATGATGACAATGATATAAGAATTCAATAAAATAAGTTCAAGAATTAATTTATTAGGGAACTAATAACGTCAAATTGTCAACATGATACTTCTTTGTAGAGTAAAATTCAAGAATGCTCGGAAGAATATTTTCATGAAAAGATCTATGGATGAAGCGCTTAAATATCAAGAATGTTCCATTAATTTCATGGAGTATAGAAGTCAAAACTTTAACCGGTTGAGTATAATAAGGAATGGAATAACAAAAGAAATCACCGTGAACGCGATGATAGACATAACGCACGAGTTATTCCAACAGTAATAATAATTAACGGAACCCGGTCCCGGCGTAAACGCATGCATATACGCATGATAAGGGAAAATAAAAGAATAATAAAAGGCGGATCGAAGTCCGGTAAAAGCGCATGTATAGATATTCTAACAAGAATAATAAAAAGGCGGAATAAAGTCTAAGTAAAATGCATGCGAGGATATTCCAAAAGAATAATAACGAATGGAATAACAGAAGAATTTTACCAAGTATAGGGTAGCCCGCGTATACAATTTATTCCAACAGAATAATAATTAATGGAATAATAGAAGTTCTCTTCATGAATACAAAAGAAATAATATCCCTTACCGTAAAAGAAACTGAATATAAGAGTAGGGAAGTAGTAGAATACTTTACTATAGTTTCTCTATAATTTCTCTCCCTAGAGTTCCAGTGAATTCCTAAGAAATTATGAAGGAATGAGCTTCTATTTATAGAAAAATGGACTGCATAGTAACTAACTCATGAACGGTCCAGATTGATTTCCTTTAATCTGACAGTCCATATAAAATCTTTTAAATAAAATATAATATATATATATTATTTATAATCTAATAAAACGAATAAATTTATAAAAGATTTTACTATGCAAACACTATGCAGTCTTATCTGCAAAAACTATGCATAATAAAATATAATATATTCTAATTATAGTCTAATAAAGCAGAGATAACTTTATAAAAAAGTATTATGTTTTTATATAAAAAGATTTTACTATTAGCCTAATAAAGCGAATAACTTTATAAAAGTATTATGTTTTATATAAAAAGCTTTTACATTTTATTACATTAATAATACCTGATAAAAAAAAGCGCGGTGACTTATCACATAAGCATCGATAATCAATATCGTGTACTTATATTTAACAACGTATTCTTTGTACTTTTACTATCGAGTAGTTCTGATTATTAATGGTAAAACTTCGTATTATTTTCAGCAAAAAATATTTTTGTCGTTTTCTCAATGGCAATAATTACATTGTGGGGTCCACCAATGATTGTACCTTCAAAATGCGGATATTCTCAAACAAAAAGAATATGTTAGGTTTTTGTAATATTCACAGAACGGCATGATATTCATTAGTATCAAATTGCAAAAAAAGTGCGGAAGCGTGTAAAATCGAGTTTAAAATTTTTACAAACCATATACGGATCACCCTTTATGCACAATTATTAATTAAGCGAAAAGATAAAGAATAAAATCATACCCTTGAAGATCGAGCTTCCTCGGTACAAGTTCACCTCAAATCCTTTTCGCGTTCAACTTGAATCCACCGGGTTTGGTTCCTTCCTTTGATCGGCGTTAGCCACCCAAGTGTTTGGCCTCTGAGGTGATCCACGAGGAAGAATAAAGATTCAAGAAGATGGGTGGTTGGCTAAACCCTAGTTTTCTATCTCATAGAAAAGGCGTACTCTCTCAACAAATTGGAATTATGCGTATGTTGTAAAAAGTCAACAACCACCACACCCATAATAAGACTCCTCTTATTTATAGATGTGGCAAACCCACCTTAACAATTAAGGAATTGGGATTTATTTAATTAATTAAATTCTTTTAATTAATTAAGCTCCCTAATCTTATTAGGGATAATTAATTAAACTCCTTTAACTAATTTTCCTTCCTAATCAATTAGGAATAAATGAGAGTACTTATATTAAATTAATTTCTAAACTCTTTTAGAAATTAAAAAATAATAATAATTGTAATAATATTAATAAGACTCCTCTTATTAATTTATATTTAATATTTCTAAAATATTAAATAATAAATATTAAGCTATTTAATTTATTCTATCACCATAGATTAAATTAAATATACATAACTATATTATTACGATTATGCCATTAACTTCTTAAATAATTATTCTTCCTTTTATGGTGTGACCCTTTAGGTTCTCCATATTAAATAGGTTGTGAATAAATCAATTAGAACAATTCTAATCTTATTTAAATAAATAAATTAAACAATTAATTTATTTAAATAAATAATATTTATTCTGATAGGGATAAGCCTCCTAGCGATCAACGACTTTTCGGATAATATAGATTTCAACATTAATCATTAAAGAACCTTTGAGTAAATAATTACCGTACAATTCAATCCTTCCACCATCTGATGTCCCGATTAAATATAAGGCATGGAATTCTTTGTCAAGTCTTATTTTATTTAATTATATGTATTTCGATCTTAAATGCCTGACTCAAATAATGCAAATTAGAAACTCCTTTCTAATTTCATTATTACTTGCTTAAAGGACTCTTTGGGTTGTCATTTATCGAATCACATAGGACATTTCTCTTCTTTTATTAGAAGTGGTAGATTCTTTATTGATCATACATTATCTCCATGTACTGACTTATTATACCCAAGCATACCCTTTGATATACCCTAAGGGTCTTAAGGAATAAGTCAAAGTATAACTCATCATACAAGAGATCTATGATGATCTCAAGTCAAGGATTACTTGTACTACTATCACTCTGAGAATTCCTATTATTGAAGCAAGTAAAACTCCATTAGGTATTCCTTAGCGAGCCACGTTCGGTGAACTTATTCTCTAATAAGCACCTACATACTTGCTTTAGTGTCTCCACACAAATGATCATGAGATCAATCATCCTCATCGATGAGCAAACAGCGTATGTACCAATCTATCCGGATTCACTAATCCCCAATTTAGTAATCAATGATTGGGAACTATTTTAGTTTTAAGCTTTCTAAGAATTTAGATCTCATTAGAATGATCATCATCATTATTCTAAAAGCATTGCTTAAAACTATGGGTTTATCACATATTATAAAATAGACATCATGTAGATAATTAAAAGCCTTTAATAAATTAATACTTTTATTAATAAATGAATAAGATTATTACAAAGTATATGCTTTATCATCAAACATGATTGGCTTGTGTGCATACTACTTTCAATCTCCCACTTGCACTAAAGCCGATCGATCGTCGTGGTATCTTATACTCTTCTTCTCTAAGTGGCGATTATCCTGTTTGTTGGATAAGCTTTAGTTAATGGATATGTAATGTTGTTCTTGAGAGTCCACTATCTCTATAGTGATTTCCCATCTTTCGATGATTCTAATAATCAAATGAAAGTGCCCTGACACATGTTTAGATCCAAGATGAGACTTAGGAACTATTCTAGTTACGTAATGAACTTTTAATCCAAACAATCAACTTGCGACTTCATTTATAGCTATATACTTTGTCTTTATCACTAAACCCGACAACTCTTTCTTTGTTTGGAACCTTTCGATTCTTTGCACCCTTTATTCAAGATAACGCTTTACCTTAAAGTGGATTTTTACGTCATCTTAGTGCATCGAAAAACTTGAGTCTGTTAAGCCCTCTAGTTTTAATTTAGACCCACCATGAATATGATCACATCCTTAGTCTTGGGTTAAGAACTTTAAGATGTTTTTCAGCGACTCATAGTGAACTTCTCCGAATATGGTGATCGACATCAGGTCTCGTATATTTCATTGCATACATGATTGTCACTCATGCGATCTCTCTCTTTCGAGAGTGCATGGGGACTATTAAGAGAGATACACTCCATAGCTCATCAACATGAGACATCTCTTGGAGTTTGCCATGCTAAGCGACTTTAGCATCAAATGAATATCGTTCCTTGGGTTAAGTTGAGCATCCTTTTAAATCTATCTATATAGATTTATATCCCCAATAAAGATACTCTTCCCAAATCATTCATGGAGAATGTTTAGACAACTTTATCTTTCTTGATTGTAGCATTGGTATGTTATTTCCTCATCCAGTAGTATATCAACATATAATACTAGAAATTTCACGGCGCTCCCCTTGACCCTTTTTGTACACTAGGTTCATTCTTATTTTTGATAAAATCAAACTCTTTTGATTGCCTTACTTGCTTGATCCATTTCTCAGTATATACAACACTTACCTCATGTATATAACTGGATCATCATCTTCTATGATGTGTACCTCATCATCATCATCCATGATGAATCCATACCTCCTAGGTATCTTCGGTACTATTCCAGATTTATGATTCGGTTGTGGTACAATAGGTATATCTATAGGTTCCTCTTATTTGACTTATAGTGTTTTGTGGTTCTTGAACTCTTCAAGATCTATTATCCTCCCCACTAGCCCTTTTAATGATAAACACCTTTATCTTAGAAGAAGCGTGTTTCATAACAAACACCTTTTGCTAAGTAGGATTATAGAACATATACCCTAAACTTACTTTAGGATGTCCCACAAATCTGTACTTGTCAAATCTTGTCCCAAGCTTATCCTTTGAAACCTTTTCACATAAGTTGGACAACCCCTTATCTTAACATACTTAAGATTAGGAATCCTCCACATCCATAACTTTTATGGAGTCTTGGTTTGGATTTTGAGGTTACCTTTCCGTAGTAGATATCTGACCATTTCTAGGACATGACCCTAGAAGGATACTGGAATGTCGGTAAAATCATTATGGACCGCACCATGTCCAACAAGGTACGATTTTTCATTCAGATACATCAATCAATTATTGCGTATCAGGATGTGTCCATTATGAGAAAACCATTTGAGATGATCTAGAAACTTATTGCACAAGTATTTATTCCTTGATCTAATCAAAGAATCTTAATACTTTGCCAATTTGTTTCACTTACGAATTCTTTGAACCTTTGAATAATTCACACTTGTATTCAACAAATACACACATTCGACTCTTTGAATGATCATCTCCTTTTCTTATACTAATTTGTTCGATTTGCAAAATTATTTTCATATAAGTCAGTATACAAAATTTATTAAGTAATATTTCGATTCTATACAAAACATTATTATTATAAATAGAACAACAATTGTTCTTAATTATAATACCAAAGATTTCATTGTCCAACAATAAAATGGAAATAATATTTTTAAGAAGCTGGAATCTGATAACAACTTATTGACTTAATAGATTTGCCGTAGGCATTTCTAAACTATAAGTTTCTATGGCTAATATGGCAACCTTTGCTTCATTTTCCACACATAGGATTACTTATATTTGTTTAGCTTTTCTACTTACCTTGGTCCTTCATAAATCTATATTTATGATAACCAAAGTCGGTATCAATACCCAAGTAGAACCTTGACTTAAAGAAAAATTTATTTTAAATCATGAACAAATTTGTATTTATATGTAGAAACTTCACTAAGCTTCTTTGGTTAGCCTCTGCAAGATGCTTCATGATTTCTTTCGGTGTCGGGCTTATTGCGGTGGAAGCAAACTCCTTTCTTTATCCGTATCGATTTTGTTCTTATTATCCTTTGTTTTTGCCTTTCTATTTACCTTCTTTGAATCGTTCTTCTTTTAGGAAGATCCTTTGGCCCCTACCGGTAAGACTTGATCTTTCTTGGTTTGAAAGTGACTCTCGACATTTTTCAATATGTTAAGCAAATCGGTGAAGGCGATATCTAGCTTGTTTATATGAAAAATTCACAACAATTATGAAAAGAGTCAGGGAGTGAGTGCAAGATCAAATCTTGGCTCAACTCTCCATCCGTGACAAAACTCGTTGTCTAATTGATCAATCAAATTGATTATGTTAAGAACTTTTTATGCATCTTTGTAGTGTCATTGGCCATTCTAGATCGGAAGAGCTCCTTAGATATCGATATCTATCGGTCCTACTTTCCTCACCATCAACTACTTGATGTGCGGGAATATAGTAGAAGCATCCATAGTTTCATCTTGTATTTGAAGCTCGTTACTCGTGGATCTGAGCATGATGCATTGAGCCAATTGTGCATCATCTTGCCACTTTCTAAAAGTAGCAATCTCTTCCTCGGAGGCATTATGCGCAACCATTGCGAGGATAGGCGTATTAAGGACATAAGATAGCTTTTTTGACTATGAGAACTATTCTCAAATTCCTTAACCAATCAGTTTAATTGATGCGGTTAATTTAGCATCTAATATGCTTTCATGATGATAGTAATTTTAGACATTGTAAAATTACGTAAATGAATTTATAATTAACAACATTTTAACATACATTCTTTTATTAATTACCAAAATAAATTAGGTCTTGTTTTAAATTGGTATCTCCCACTATTTTCTTCAAACTATATTACCCTCACTTATATAGTTTGGCAAAATCTAATTAAAGATTTGCTAGTGAGAATAAGGATCCCATTTCAAATGTATATAGCCTTGTGGTGACACAACAAACTATATATAAATAAATAGGTAGACAACTTTTGTCAATTACATCAACTATGCAACTCCTTTTCTTTTTGCCTCTTAGATTATTTTGATCAGTGGTGGCACATCAGAATCAAAATTATCCAAGTTAAATCGACCTAGCACTCATATATATATTCAAAAAAGAAAAATATCATCCTTGTGGTGACACAACAAAACAATATTGTTCAATTTTCTTTATAAGCATCAAATGTGATAAATTAACATCTTAAATACTTAATACTTGCCTTGTGGTGACACAACAAACTCATATTAAATATTTAATACTCTATTAATTTTATCATGCTAGAAAGCTGACGTTCGATATTCCAAATATCTTTGAGAGCTTAGGACTTAATATAAAAAATTGAGGGGTTTGTTATTAATTTTTGTCTCATCTTGTTTAGCGGCATATATATATATATATAAAATACGCGTCGTATTAATGAACATGCGAAGCATGTTTGCATAATATATAATATATATAGTATAAGCATGCACATATAGAATACTATATTCTACGGATTGATTATGGACTTTTATTCTAGTTTGGTTCACTAGAGCCACCAAGTGAACCAAAAAGGTCAAACCCCTAAGGGTGCGAGAAATAATATTTAAATATAACTATTACATTTAAACTTGGGCTCCATTACAAAGCGGGTCTTAAGCGCTCCTTGCTCCTTGATCTCCAATTCTTCAAAATTAATTCTAACTATTCCTATTACAAAACTATTTAAAATAAATAGAAACCTTGATCGTGATCGAGGGAAGTACATAGGAGGAGATAGAATTTATATTAAGAAAAAATTAGAGAAGGCGAAGTACATGAGACCCCATTTAATAAAACCCATACATTCATGCATCCAACTAAAATAAAATCAATCATATTGGTCGATAGTCATAATCAATCCCATTTATTATCATACACATCATCATATGCATCGATAAATAACATTCATCTTATGAATAATAAACATTTAATATATATATTGATATCATTTAATGGGCAAATTTAGTTAGTATAAAATCTAATTTTGAATCAAAATAAACTCCTTTATTTTAAATCAAATTTAAATCAAAATAAAACTATTTTATTTTAATTTATCCAATTTTGAATAAAATAAACTATTTTATTTTAATCAAAATCTTTAATCAAAATAAACTCCTTTATTTTAATTAATTATGGAATCGATTCCATGTAAAAAAAAAAAAAACTCCTTTATTAAAGGAAACACGGATTCTCTTTTCTATTCACAAATAAACTCCTTTATTTTGAATAATATGAAATCTTATTTCATATTTAAATAAACTCCTTTATTTAAGGAAAATGGATTCTCTTTCTATTCACAAATAAACTCTTTTATTTTGAATAATATGAAATCTTATTTCATATCTAAATAAACTCCTTTATTAAGGAAATAAACTCCTTTATTTAAAGTTATCATAGAATCAATTTCAACTCAACTCCAATTAGTTATCATGGAATCCAATTCCAACTCTAATTAGTTAGCATGAAATTTAATTTTAAAATTAAAATAAAATTTTTTATAAAATTTAAAATTAAAATAAAACTTTTATTTTAATATTAAAATAAACCTTTTATTTTAAAATTAAAATAAACTATATATATATATATATATAATATATATATATATATATATATATATATATATATATATATATATATATATATATATATATATATATATATATATATTATATATATATATTATATATATATATATGATATATATATATACGTTATATATATATAACCTATATATATAATTCCTTGAATGTAAATTTGTAATTTAATACTTGAATAAAAAAAAAACGGCAACTTTATAAAAAAAAAAAAAAAAAAATATATGTGATTAACGTGAAAACGTGATGTAAATTCATTTTTTAACAAAATCCAAGTGATTAAAAAACATGCTCAATTTAACGCAAAAAATTATTTTTTTTTTTTTTTTTTTTTAATTTAAATTTTATATAAAAAAAATTATGCCCAATTAAATTATTCTAAACACATATCGATATACATATCAAATTAAAATAATTAATAATTCGCATAAAGGTTTGGCTCACGATGCCCTTTATTAGGTTTGTAATATTCATGAACGCTTGATCAAATTGCATAAAAAGTGCGGAAGCGTGTAAAATCGAGTTTTAAAATTTTACAAACCATATACCGGATCACCCTTTATGCACAATTATTAATTAATTAAAAAAAAGATAAAATAAAATCATACCCTTGAAGATCGAGCTTCCATAAGTCTGAGTTCACCTCAAATCCTTTTCGCGTTCAACTTGAATCCCGGGTTTGGTTCCTTCCTTTGATCGGCGTTAGCCACCCAAGTGTTTGGCTCTCAGAGGTGATCCACCGAGGAATAATAAAGATTGAAGAAGATGGTGTATTTGGCTCAAACCCTAGTTTTTCTATCTCTATAGAAAAAAGGCGTACTCTCAAACAAATTGGAATTATGTCGTATGTTGTAAAAAGTCAACAACCACACCACCGATATAAGACTCCTCTTATTTATAGATGTAGGCAACCCACCTTAACAATTAAGGAATTGGGATTTATTTAATTAATTAAATTCTTTTAATTAATTAAAATTAATTAAATTCTTTTAATTAATTAAGCTCCCTAATCTTATTAGGGATAATTAATTAAACTCCTTTAACTAATTTTCCTTCCTAATCCAATTAGGAATAAATGAAAATACTTATATTAAATTAATTTCTAAACTCTTTTAGAAATTAAAATAATAATAATAATTGTAATAATATTAATAAGACTCCTCTTATTAATTTATATTTAATATTTCTAAAATATTAAATAATAAATATTAAGCTATTTAATTTATTCTATCACCATAGATTAAATTAAATATATATAACTATATTATTACGATTATGCCATTAACTTCTTAAATAATTATTCTTCCTTTTTTATGGTGTGACCCTTTAGGTTCTCCATATTAAGCTAGGTTGTGAATAAATCAATTAGAACAATTCTAATCTTATTTAAATAAATAAATTAAATAATTAATTTATTTAAATAAATAATATTTATTCTCTGATAGGGATAAGCCTCCCTAGCGATCAGCGACTTTCCGGATAATATAGATTTCAACATTAATCATTAAAGAACCTTTGAGTAAATAGTTACCGTACAATTCAATCCTTCCACCATCTGATGTCCCAATTAAATATAAGACATGGAATTCTTGTCAAGTCTTATTTTATTTAATTATATGTATTTCGATCCTTAAATGCCTGACACCAAATAATGCAAATTAGAAACTCCTTTCTAATTTCATTACTGCGCTCGCCGAGGACTCTTTGGGTTGTCATTTATCGAATCACATAGGACATTTCTCTTCTTTTATTAGAAGTGGTAGATTCTTTATTGATCATACATTATCTCCATATACAACTTATTATACCCAAGCATACCCTTTGATATACCCTAAGGGTCTTAAGGAATAAGTCAAAGTATAACTCATCATACACAAGATACTATGATGATCTCAAGTCAAGGATTACTTGTACTACTATCACTCTGAGAATTCCTATTGACGAGGCAAAGTAAAACTCCATTAGGTATTCCTTAGCGAGCCACGTTCGATGAACTTATTTCTAATAAGCACCTACATACTTGCTTTAGTGTCTCCACACAAATGATCATGAGATCAATCATCCTCATCGATGAGCAAGCAACGTATGTACCAATCTATCAGGATTCACTAATCCCCAATTTAGTAATCAATGATTGGGAACTATTTTAGTTTTAAGCTTTCTAAGAATTTAGATCTCATTAGAATGATCATCATCATTATTCTAAAAGCATTGCTTAAAACTATGGGTTTATCACATATTATAAAAAACGACATCATGTAGATAATTAAAAGCCTTTAATAAATTAATACTTTTTTTATTAATAAATGAATAAGATTATTACAAAGATATATGCTTTATCATCAAACATGATTGGCGAGGATATTTGTATTCATCGATGTGCATACCAACAACGTCCATCTTTCATGCGTAATAAATTTATTCCACATGGAGTATAAGGAAATTCCATCGAGCGAATAATGAAATAAATGGATTTTCCATCCAGTCATCGTAATCCGCACAAGTAATAAAGAATGGATGTTCAACGAATAATAAAGAATGTAATCCGCCGCAGGGATGTTCCGTAATTTGCATGCGTAATTTGCATGTATATGATGTTCCAACAAAATAATAAAGAATGGAACCAGGTCATGTGTAATCCGCACAGATAGGATGTTTTAACAGAATAATAAAGAATGGAAGAATTCACCAGGCATGCGATAGACCACACAAACAGGTTATTCCAGCAGAATAATAAAGAATGGAATAACAGAAGAATTTCACCATGTATGCGATACTTCGCATAGATAGGTTTTTCCAACATAATAATAAAGAATGGAATAACAACCCTTACGAGTATTGCAAGAAAATAACTCTCTTCATGAATACGAAAGAATAATACCACTTACCTTAAAAAGAAGAGTATTCCGACTGGTAAGGCGAGGATATTCTTGAAGAAAACTTATATTGTTTTCTACGCTCAAAACTTCTTAAAACTCTAAATAAATACATTCAAGATTATAGAAGAAGAATTCTCTGAATTTCTGGTGTGATTTTTAATTCTAACTAAGCATCCTATTTATAGGAGAATGGAAATGATACTATGCTGCACTATGCAATAAAATATAATATATTCTATTTATAATCAAATAAAACAAAACTTTATAAAAAGTATTATGTTTTATATAAAAAGTTTTTACTATGTTATGCAAACACTATGCATAATAAAATATAATATATTTTATTTAAAATCTAATAAAATAAATAACTTTATAAAAGTATTATGTTTTATATAAAAAGATTTTACTATGCAAATACTATGCAGGCACTATGCAAACACTCTCGAATATTTATTCAAACTACTCGCGAGCTTCAAATTCAAGCTCGAATTCGAGTCTCCACATAATAACTAGTTTTATAATAAATATAATTATAAATTGAATTTGTTATTTTACTTAAAAATGAGAAAATATATTTATTATTACACTTTACAAATATAAAATCACAATTAAAATTAAAAACAAAACAAAATAATAACTAATTATCCTAATTTGATTTAAATTTGTATATATTATAAGAGAATGTATTGAACATCTAATCGAATATGTATTAGCTTAAGTATGTATCGAATCACAATTAAAGATTCGAGTAGTTTGAATCTTAAGCAATAAAGTATAACTTTACTCGATTCTACTCATATTTTTATTGAACTATTTTTAATGCTCGATTTGGATCATATTATTAAATTTGAATCTATCTTTCGTATTTTTTTAGTCGAGCGAAAGCCCAAATTGTGTTGGCTCATTTACAGCCTTAAATACGAGTCAACACCACATGGTACAATAGAATTCTCAATTCAAAATGGTTCGGTTAACATTGACTAAAAAAAGGGCCGAATATCAAAATACTCCTATAGTCCTATGTATCATTCACCACAATCGCACCACGTGTAGAAAGAAGTTTGCGTGCAAGGAGAATAAGAATAGGAAATTGTTAAATCTACACTAGAAAATGTTATTTTCACAACAAAAGTGTCGCTATAGACTCTATAGCGACGGTTTTCACCGTCGCTATACATCTACAGCGACACTTTTGTGGAAATAACAAAAAATAGTGTGGATTTAACAATTCCCTAAGAAAAGGCAGGGGGATAAAAGTTAGGGGTAAGTATGGAATACTTATTCTCTATCTTAGGGGTGTTTAATTAACAATGAATGCTAGATCGATTCAGTCAAACGAGAGCCGAATGATTTTTTTTTACAATATTAATTATTATATTTAAGTAATACTCCCTCCGTCCTATGATAAAAGTTTTTATTACTATTTTAGGTAATCCCATGTTAAATGTCCATTTTCCTTTAATAACCAAACTTTTATACATATTTTCCTATTATACACGTAGCATTAAATATCTCATACTTTTCTTATTCTAATTCTCTCTCCATATATAATGACATTATTATGAACAATTTTGTCATTTTATTCATCTTCTTAATATGCGTGAAAAGTCCACCAGAATTTTAATCCGGGGACGGAGGGAGTATTAAATAAATTTATAACAATTTTAAATTTTTTTCAAAAGAGTAAAATAATAAAAATTTGTTATTCAGATGTTTCAGACATGTTAGTTATCAAATAACTTTTTTCATTCAAATTTATTCAATTTTTATCAAACATCCCTTAGTTGAAGTTAACAAAATTATCTGCCAAAATATCAACTCCCTATACATTTTTTTTAATGACACGTCATGGTACGACTAATATCCCTATATGTTGTACTGTTCCTATGATTCAACACTACTCTACGATACAGAAAAGTAAAGTTAGTAACTTTGGAAAACTAATTTGAAATATGTTCATAATTAATCATCCACATAAATGCCACCAAACACACGACCTAATCCCAGAAACTACACTAGAAAACCAATACAAAGTTGATACATATCCCTGGGAAGCCAAAAACTGAACTTTGTTTAGCATATTCTTCATTTCACTGATCTTCTATAGAAAATGAGAGTAATGTTTCTTCTTTTTCATTGTAAGATAAACAAAATCATAAAATATAAATAGACTAAAAAACTATATATCAAACATTATTGTATTTCTCCGGGGACCTATGCTGTTAATTTTTTTTATGGGAGAGGTAAGGAGTGGGCGGCAACTGGTATGAGGCCGCAACATACTAACCAAAATTTGAGCTAGAAAAACATACTAATCAGAATCCCTAATGTTCATGTAGATTCTCAGGGCCCAAATAAATTGGATTGTATCCATGGTTTTTTATGGTTCTTGCCTTGGCCGGTAGTTGTTGCTTTGAATTTTGAGTGCTTTGCGTACGACTGCTGCTCATCTGTGAACTATTGCGGTCAGGAGGGGACTGGTGGAGATTCTGGCTTTGAATGATACGCCTTTGACTGCCTGAACCGAACCATTTCTGCAGTAGAATGAAATCAAGATCCATCCATGAGAAGGGTGTCATTACACAGTACCCGTCACCAACTTGGATTGCGTGAAGCTCTCGCAACCTGGACAATTGTGCAAGCTCTCGTGAATGTAAATGTCACAATCTAGACAAAAGTGTTGTTTGCATTTTGGGCAAGTAACACAAGGGCCAGGTAAGTTTCCTGCATCAGTGTCGATAAAAACAGTTGGTAAAAAGGATAAAAAGTCTAATAGTATTATGTAAGAACAAAATCCTTTGGTATATACGAACATAGAAAGTATTTACACAGCCTATTGCTGCTTCAAGGAGTATTTCACCAACACAATCCTTATAGCAAAAACATTTTTTAAAAAATATATAAAAAATCACTATTTTTTGGGTCAAGTGGGAAAAGAAAATAAGCTGTCAATATCATGTTATGGAGGAGCATTGTAATCTTTATGCTATGTTTGGATTGAAGGAATGAAATAGATGACATAATGAAATGATTTAAAAGTATTTCAAGTGTATGTTTGGTTGTTGGTGGTGGTGGGTATTGTCATATAATGGCAAAATTATCACATATATCAATTCCATTAGAATGAATTTTATTCCACCTTCTCCACATGGAATAAAAAAACAAAGGGGTGGAATGAATTTTCATTCCATTGGAATGGTTTATCCCCCAAATATATTATTTTTATGTCATTCCTTCCTCTATTCCATTCCCTCAATTCAACGTAGCATCAATGATTAGACCATAAAGCTGAACAATTATCACAAGATGATATGTTCTTATCAATAACCATGACTGTCCATGCTTCTAACACAAACAGAGCATCACTTTCTAACATACATCCATCACATTAGAAATGCAAATGGAGAATGAAATATCAGGTCATTCAATATAGCTAATAATCGTATTAGGTCAAAGTGGATATAACTTGATATCCGGTCAAAGCGAATAACACGATATCCGGTCAAAGCGAATAACACGATATCTGGTCAAAGCGAATAACACGATATCCAGTCAAAGCGAATAACACGATATCCGGTCAAAATGGAAATTATCCGTATTTGCTGGATACAGATATAGGCACATCTATATGTTATTTGGTTTGTTGAACATTACTTTTGGTATTATATTTTACCTGAAATTAAAAAGTTAATTTATGCAACATATAATATATATATATATATATATATATATATATATATATAAGGATATTTCTTAAATAGCATTCTCCTTAAATAACATCCTTTAAATAGCAATTAGGTTACGTCCCTCAAAAGTTTTAATAACTTTAAGGAGAATGTTATTCAATGAGAATGAATTATATCCATATATATATATATATATATATATATATATATATATATATATATATATATATGGATTAAAATGCTCATATTTTTATCTGTATAAAAATCCGGTTACAGATAACTTTCGTATTTGAATTATATTAGTCAGATATGGATAAAAAATGCTCGATTTTAAATCCGTTAATTATGGATACGAATACAGATGTTATATAGAACTAGAAGTTTGAGACATCCATCTAACCATCTCTTGATAACTCCTCTCACCTAGCAGGTTCATAATGACCCTCTAGCCCTCTACATCCCTACTGTACTTCAAGCTTAGGCGACAGAGTCACACTTCTTTCTGTGGAAAGAGAACTATAAATTTGAAGGTTATTGATTGCATTCAATAACGATAGCATGTTCTTCCTACCTGTTCGTTTTACCTTCAATAATGATAGATAGCTTGTTCTTCCTACTTGTTAGTTCTTGCAAACAATTTAAAACCGAGTTAAGTTAATCATATAAGTTGATTACTTGACTTAGATAAACTTGTGCTGTCTCATTCAGCTTCTCTCACTCTGCTCGTGTTTCTATAACTACACACTTTTATCTGGCTAGTAAAAGTGTAAAACTACTTTTCTAAGCACTTAAAGGTGCAACTAAGTTAATATGTTGTTTTCTGTTTACAGCCAAAAATCAACCTTTTTTTGACATGTACTAGACACAAACCACACTTAACTAGATGTGTCTGCTTACTAGGGGCTCTGCTACTTATCTTGCCAAAACTTCTTGAATCTTGATAACAAATTCTTCAAAAGTTTTGCAGGTAACTTTTCTCTCAGTCTATTTTTATCCATAATGGAACTGGATACTACTAAAAAAGTCCAAACTGCAATCTTGTTGAGCTTACCACATGATCCAGTACTGATTTACAGTCTCAAGTTAAGTACGCATTGGTCTTATAAAGCTTAAAATGAGAAACCAAAACTGGGAGGACAGAATAGTTGTAAACTGCTAGGATCCATATGAAGGATGAGTTCCAGAAGAAAGAAGTAAAAAAGGTGTTGTTCTTTCCCCCAAATTAAAAGCTACTTTTCTGGTAAATCATCTAACAGGAAAATCTATGTAAACCAAGCAAAACTTGAAGACCAACAGTCTCACACCCCTTCCCCCTTAATACAGTAAAAGGAAGGAGGGAAAGAAAAGGAAGAAAGAGGGGAGGCAAAGAGAGAGGGAGAGATGGACAATGATTGGTATTACTTTTTTCTTAAAAATAGAACTTGGTTGGTTTTATCAGCACTGTTGTTCACACTATAAGATTCTTGACTTCCTAGAGTTATGACTTGAGCTAAGTTGTTCCTGAATGGAAATCCCAAGAGCTCAAATTTTGAAGATAAACTTAATCTCTTCATCCTTAATTAGGACAATAAGAGCAGAGCTAATGTGAAATGGAAGATTGACAGAATAATTCCCTCTTCTTGTTTTACAAGTTTTATTTTTTTAATAAAAATTAAAAAGAAGTTGCCACTGTGTACACCTCAGGAAAATTTATCCTAATTCTAAGACAGACTCTAGAGGGATGGATTAATATTATCTTAATCTGGTCTAATAATTTATTATCCAGAACTTTAATATAATAAAATAATAATAATAATATCACAATCAATCTGACTTCATAATACAAACATGAAGCCTTTATGACTGGAGTAACAGGACGTCCAATAAGATAATCAAATTTCAACCAGAAAGTAACAAGATTAAAAAATAAATTTAAAAAAAATAAAAACAGTTTATGCAATCCTGAGTTTTATAACTAGAATATTACTGAAAAAATCACAAGTAGGAGCAATTTGAAGAGAAGGATAACACAGTTCAATTAGTATTTTGAAACAGGACTGTTTTAGAAAGGTGAACTATTAATCTTCTTTTTTTGTGATAGGTAAATTAGTTTTTAAAAAGCACCACACTGGCAAAAACATGGCTACATGTGAAGTACACGAAGGAATTAGAGGAAAGAAGAATTATTATGCCCTAAAAGCCATAAACCCCCTATAAAATGAGCCCCCAAAAAACTTTCTACAACGGAGTATCGCATTAATAATTTAATATCAGTTGTGTATAAATATAAATATAAATAAATAAATATCTACACATACGCACTGTCAGCATATCATAGGGGTTTATCAGTCTAATTAATTATGATCAGGTGGTGATAACTGATACGCAATACCCATAAGCTTCAGCATTTCATAGTTTAATTACCCTTATGCTTCGTCATAACTCTCACGCATTCATTTTCTTTTCATTCTTTATTTTCTTTTTGACAAGTACATTTTCATTTTGTTCATGTGTATTCCAGGTGGTGTTTCCATTTGACATTTGATAGATAAACTAATTAACATGTATATATATATATATATAGAGAGAGAGAGAGAGAGTAAAAGGCATCTTAGATCGATATAAGATAAGTTATCTTAGGTCTCTTCCAATACAACGTCATTTAATCGTCAAGTTAATAATTTAACCGTGTGGATGTAATGAGCATGTAAAAGTATGAGATTGTGTAAAATTTTGTTTGATTTGAAGTTATGCATCAACAACTTTATAACAATAGAAGTTACTAAAAGTCTAAAATATGAGCTGTCGAAATATATACTTGTATACAAATTAACCATAAAATTTAAATGAAAATACACAACATTTTATGAAATAGCACTACCGTCATTATTAATTACTTCGCTCTCCAAGGCGATACAATTTTCAATTAGTAGTGCAGCCACCAACACTTTACATGCCTAAATCCAATTCTGAGGACTTGCAAAATGCAACATAATGAAGACCACACAAACATGAAAGCAGCAAGGAAATGGTCGTTTTAGTTCCACAGCATAATAAGCAAATGCAGTTTAGAAACAACACATTGATTTTAATAATAGAGAGGGAGAATCTTGGAAAATCAAAATATTGCAGTAGCGCACTTACCAGGACTCAGGAGGCTTTGCTGGCAACCAAAACAACTTTTTGGTACCTTGTGATGTAGATTATTAGGAAGTGAGGGTGACACATCAATAAACGGTGTTATAGGGAATAAATGGTGATATGACCTTGCCAAATGCGGAGAAGAAACAAGGGTCAATCCACAGATGCAGCATTCGGTGGGTAGCTCACAGACACGAGCCTTGCATCTTGGACAAGTGTAACCCCCAGCAACCTTGGCCTCTTTATGACATGAACAAATTGAGATAACACCTTCTGCTGCTCTTTGTGGGAACCCCATTTTGATCAAGTTTGGAAGTGCAAATTCTGCTATGGCTGGAGGTGGTGGTGCATGCTCTAGCACTAACTCTTTTAGGTGGGACTGTAGTAGAAGATATAAATTAGAGAAGTGTACTTGCAAATAAGATTAACTTGATTATAGGAAGATTTCTCCTTTTTTACTAATCATTAATTTGATTAAGGTAGTCATCTTTTCTTAGCTCTAACTCTGTAATATGTTGTTTATAAATTTCTCATAAATGGTTTAAACCTTCCATCTTTTTTGTCATCTTTCTTTTCTATCTTATTCTAGACACTATCAATTAAGTCATAATGTTGATGAAAAATCTATTAAGATGTACTTTGGGGGGAAAAAATCCATTTAGATGGACAAGCATTTATCCAACTAACTTGAAGTTTATAAAGCGGTCTACTATGACCATTTGAACTGCAGAACTCGTTAAATTAGCTGAACTCACCTCGTCCAATGCAACTGAGTATGATCCACCAGTTTCTTGGCATATATGTTTACATATGAAAAGTTCTGCAGATAGACCAATCACTGAACACCTAATTTTAGACTTCTTGCATCTCTGGATGGATTCCATTATATCCCCCGGATCACAAGTACAAAGAGCGGAATACAAGATAAGAGCCTCACGGTGACCATATGATGGGATTTGATTTAGATAATCATGAACAAGATCTAACGCATTCTGAAGGGAAGAATCACCTGAGCACCCCAATTTACCCATCAAGGCTTTAATATGAGATTCAGGACTGCCACCAAGATCTGTCAAGCACTGAGCAACCCCATCTTTGATAGTTATCAGGCCAATTTGACTTAGAGGATTCTGGTCAAAGAATTCCCTAATAAAACCCTCAACTTGTTTTGCAACTACAAACATTCGGCTTGGACGGAAATCCATCTCACCAGCTGCCTACAAGTCATTTAAATGATCATGGACCAACAGCATATACTAACAATAAAAACAGAAAAGAGGGGATAGAAAGTAAGAACAAAAACAGTTCCTTTTCTTTTCTTTTTCAGGGAGGAGGGAGGGGGGAGGGGGGAAGAAGTAAATCAAATTTCTTCACACACAAAAAAAAAGTTTAATCAAATTTCGTAAGAGCACCAAAAAAAACTAAAGCAACAGGGTCCAGAAACGAGGCCTCCGAGCCACACAACAGTACAAAACAAATGACTATGATATCAATAAAGTATCAATCTTTATTCCTTCGTCAATGTTCCTGAACCTAATCCTCCACTGAAACAAAAATAGTATAGAATTCAAATTACTAATACACAACAGATTATGAAACCATAAGCATTCAGCATAGAAAAACAAGAGAACAGTTACGCTCTCTTATTTTTCTTTGTTCCTGATAATCAGATTTCCTACTTTTCTATAGATCATTCGGAATCCCCAAATATAGAATCAAACAAAACCAACAGCAGTAGTTCAAGATTTAAATTTCAAAACAACAAAAAAAGACCCAATTAAAAAGTTAAAAGAAATTTTAACCTGAAATGGTAACACCTATTGCTTCACACCACACTTAAATTCACCAACAAAACAGCTCCTATCTGAACATGTGTGCACTCCAAAACCATGACTCTGCCCATCAAACCAATCCCCTGCATAACTATCCCCTGCATAGAACCTATAAACCCCATAACCATGCCTTAATCCTTGCCTATATTCCCCCCCTCTACCCGCTACATGGACTTTGCTTTGTCTTTTTCAATCTCCTACCTATCTGATCTATACCTACTTTCTAAGTCAGATAAATAAGGCTTGTTTTTAGCATATGTTTAGACTTGCATATTTCACACTTATTCGGCCTATGAAAGATGTGAACATAGTGAAAGATTGTTCAATTTTTCAGACAGAATGTTACCCATTACTCCATTCCACACTCTATTGACCCACCTTCAACCCACTTCCCTAACTTGTCAAATTCTTCCCAAATTTTACTTAATTGACCCACTATTCATACTTAGCCATAAAATCAATGAACAAATAGGATTAAAACAATAACTAAAACCTAACTAAATTAGGTATACATTTACAAAATGCATAGTACATCGATTAAAGTCAGAAATTGGTAGGAAAAAAACTCTTACCCTGGAGAGATCAATGACGATATAGAGATACCGAATGAGCCCCTTTTGGATACGAGCAGAAGTGGAAGCAGTGCGGAGTCGTCTCCGATACTGGGCGTGTTGAATTGTTTTGTTGTCGATTGGGCGAAGAAGTCCGGATTCGTCTTCTTGTAATGATTCCCATGATCTCTCGTCTGCGTATGCTCTCTCCCAAGCTTCTAATCCCCCTTCTTCATTCTCTTCATCATCGTCTTCTTCTGCTTCCTTGTTTTTTCTTCTCTGCTCCAAGCTGCTGTTCATGGTTGCTTGCTTACTGGTAGAGAGGGGAAGTGTGGGAGTTTGCTCAAAATAGGGTGTGTTTTGTGTTTAGGACCCAAAAGCAAATTAAGTTAATAATTATTATTAGTAGACTATTATTATAATAATTAATTTTATATAGTCATATATTTCGTAATTATAATTTAATACAAAATTATTGCAATCCATGATGAAGAATCAGATTAACAAATTACAAAATGTAAAATTAAAACCCTCAACTGAATCTAACCGTAAATTAAATCTAGGGGCCGGTGGTTGGTGGTGGTGTGTGGCGGAGGTGGGTTGAGCGTTGGTGGTGATGTAGATCTAGTGGTTGGGGTTGTGGTGGTGCACGACGCATGTAAAGTTTATGAATTGGGTTTACGGAGTTCCTTTGCCCCTTTATTGTAGCGGGGACTTAGTTCGATGTTAGCTAGTCATTTAGGATGAGGCTCATTCTTAGTTCAAAATACTCTTTCAGTTCTTTAAAAATTGACTTAATTTGAAATTTTTTTCCATTTAAATTGATTATTTTTTAATATACTATTTTTTTATAAATATAGACAGAGAAAAATTATAAAAAATATATCAATTTATTACTATCTTTAATTTTTTTTAATTTTGAAAATATAAATAAATTTTCTTAATTTTTAATTTTATAATTAGTCATTTTAATCATAAAAATTAAAATCAAATTAAGCTAATTTGGGACGGAGCATTGTGTTTCTTCTTCACAATTACTTGGATAATCCCACAATTTTTTAACATTGAGTAACGGAAAAAAAAATTTATTGTGATAACCTCACACCTAAATATGAATCTATGCGTCTTCGAAACACAAAATAGACTTGACAAACGAGCGAGCCAAGCTCAAACGGGTTGTCTGAGTGATTGGTAGGTAATGGTTTGGTAAAAAAAGGCTAGAGTTTTGTTGGATTAAAATTTTCATACTAAAACTTGGCAGTGGTAGTATGGGTAGAAAATAATTCGTCTTTTATTTTATCTTTATTTTTTGGATTTGGCTGACAAACAGGAGACGGTGTGTGAGGCGGGTAAAACGCCGAATTTTATTGGATTTAAAATTCTGCGGTTTAAAGTCATTGAACGACCCGTGCAGGTTTGGGCCATGTTTTGCCTAGTCTAACACAAATCAAACCTCCTATGATTCCTCAATCAATTAGTAGTAACTCTATAGTACACTTCTTCCCCCATACTAGTGAAAAAGAAAGTATAAAAACTACTACTAAAGCAACCCAAAACTTACTATATAATATTCATGTGAATTATAAACATTTTTATGTTTGCCGGAGGAATAATTATGATCATATAAATTTTGTCGTTATATTTGTAAAGTATTATAGTACAAAATTATTAACCATTTACTACAACGGTTATACTTGTTTTAAGTTGTGTTTGGTTTTGTAGTTATTATGTTTAAAATTGGACATATAATAAATATGTGAAATTAAATCTCATTTATTAAGGATAAATTAATCATTTTTTTAATTTTGTTTTAAGGAGCAATCATCAATCTGCATCTATAAACACTCACAAATAAATAGGAAAAATTAATTATTTATTCCTTCAAGTATTTGCATGAATAGTAAGTAATAAGATTCATATTCAAATGAGTGAGACAAGTTAAAAACATCAATTTTTTTAATAAAAATAATCATTCTCATTTTTTTTAATAGTTATTTTTTAATGAGAATAAAAGTCAAATTCTCTACCTATTAAAAAACAAAAAATAATAAATAAATAGAATTGATATTTTTTTACATAAAAAATAATAATTTCACCTAATTTTTTCCACATAAAATAATGAATAAATTTCACATTTACATGAGAGAGAATTACGTGGATATTTTTTTGTATGGAAATATCAGTTTTTTAAATTAAAGAACACCCATCCAGCCATCCTCCGACGCACGTGACTGCATTTCTTCTTCTCGCTCTACGGCATATTTCTCTCCTGAACACCATTGACGGGAGCATTTGCTCGAGGGGAAAATGCAGGACAAATATAAACAAAAAATACTCACATATTTTCATTAAAACCCTTGTAATTCCTGCAAAATGATCATCCCAAACAGACACAAACTTAAACCCTACAATTCTCTCTCTCTCTCTCAGCTGGGTCTAAATCCTAAACTTAAAGTACCCTAAACTGTCGCTGAAATGATTGGGATACTTCAGACTCGAAGCGGAAAGACACCGGCGTTTAGCCTCCTATACTGCACCGACTGGCCGAGGATCCGTACAGGGGTATTTGAGCCCGGGGTTAGTCCAAACCGGGAGCTGGATTACCAGCTGCCGGAGGAATTTCGGGCACTCGGGTCACGGTTGAATTTGAGGCGTGCAGTTGTGGTTGAGTGGGATGGTTTCGGTAACCCAGATGCACGATTTTTGAGGCTCTTAATCTTGGGCATTGCATCTGTTTTTTGGAAAGCTAAGGTAAAATCATTGTGAAAAGTTAATCTTTGGGCAATATAGTACTCGACTAATGCTTGGTTATTTTTTAGTTTTTGCCAATTGGTGTTTCATTATTTATTTTGATTTGTTTATTTGTGTGTTTTTCTTTTTTCTTTTTTGGACTAATTTGCACAACTCTGGCCTCGGTTGTTTCCAGGGGTGCTCACTTTTTTCGGTTTTTCGGTTTTTTTCGAGGCAAGATTGAAAGCCGTCTTGCCGTGATGCTAGCTTTTTTTTCGATTCGATTTTTTTAAGATCTGGGTTTTCGGTTTTTATATATTTTTGATCTCTAGGTAGCGGTAATGAAAATTTTGAATTAGGTAATAGAAAAATCGAAAAAAGAACCGAAAACCATACAAATAATATATAGAATAGAAAAAAAAAAAAAATTTGTCTAAGGCAAGATGCAAAATCGATTATTCTAAGTATGTAGAAAACCATAAAATTCATTTTATATTAAATTTGTTAATATAAAAAATTATTTAATTATCGGTATAAATGAAAGCGAACAAAAAAAAAAGCAGAATCAGATTGTGTATAGAAGGCAGGTCATCAAAGCTTAGGTTATTCTCATGCGGTTTTGATTCTTGATTTTTCGGATTTTTCGGTTGATGTCATTAGGTTCGGTTTTTTCTGATGGGTTCGGTTTTTTAGATGATGAGCACCCCTAGTTGTTTGTTTATATATATAGGGAAAAGATTAAGTGGATATCGTTATTTATTAACACCTTTTTCAACTAACGCTAATCTAGTCAGTCGATATTAGAGTTAATGGTTGAGATGAATGCCCGGTCATAGAGGGAGTAGCGGACGATAATAAATATTAAAATCCTCCCGATCGATGGCATTACTCCTCTGGCGGCCCGATGGCGACAAAGAAAGAGGATTTTAAAAGGGTCCTTAACACTAATATCTGATAATTAAAAAGTAATTACAAAAATAAAACACACAAAACATAATTACAAAAATAAAACAACCTGATATAAAGTTGCTAAAATCACGTATATATATCGATTTTACACACTTTTCCTATTTACAACTAATGGCTCCTAAATTCAAGCAATTGAGATCCAAAATTCAAGCTAATTTGAGATTCAAGCGATGAAATCAAATCTTACTGTCGAGACACACCTCTCGAGATCGGAGAAGACGAAACTTTTTGTCGCGATCGGAGAAGATTTAAACACAATCGAGCGAGCGGTGATTGTTGAATACAAAATCACAAACAACTTCAATACAAATCGAATCTTTTGAGGTATGTGAGATTAAAATTCATATACATATAGTTACATATGCTTGCTACTGAATTCATATATTGATTACCTTTCTTAAGTTTTCACACTTAAAATGGTTATTACAAATTCTATAACGATTGGATGATTCATTGATATGTTTTTTTATTATGGTTACTAAATATATATAAATTGGTTCTTGATAATTGTGCATTTGTTTGCTAAATAATGTTTATTTGATGGCTTTATAATTTTTAAATGAGTTTGGTTACCTTCATTGAACCGCATTGGTTACTCTCTAATGTTGTTTTAGTTCTTGAATAACATTATAATATCTAATGTTATTTTAGTTCTTGTCTAATGTTGTCTTGATTCTTGTCTAATCTTTGTCTTGATTCGTTTGTGTAACAATATATTGATTCTTGATTAATCTTTGATTTAGTTCTTTGTGTAACATTATAATAATTCTTGATTAATGCTAATTGATTCTTGTGTAACATTATAATGGTTCTTGTCTAATGTTGTCTTAGTTCTTTGTGTAACAATATATTGATTCTTGATTAAAAGTTGATTCGATTCTTTGTGTAACATTATAAGGATTCTTGAATATTGTTGAGATGGTTCTTTGTGTAAAATTATAATGGTTAGTGCGTAATATTCTTGAAACAATGTTGACTTGGTTATTGAAAAATGATGACTTGGTTACTTATTAAATACACCTTTGGTTACCTTCTGCAGAATTGTTGGATCTTTAAGTACATATTAATGTTTTTATATTGATATTTTTATATTGTTTGTTTTTTTTTTGTAAAATCATGTATCGAATTTGTTTTATGTTATGGATACTAAGTAAATATATGTTGGTTCTTGTATAATGTTTATTTGCTTGCTTTATAATTTTAAAGTTTATTTTCTTGATTTTTTATAATGATTACTTATTAAATACATTGGTTACCTTCCTATGATTGTTAGTTCTTGTCTAATCTGGATTTGGTTAGTATATAATGCTAACTTAGTTCTTTGTGTAAAATTGCGATAGTTCTTTGCATAATATTACCCCGAGTACGTATTGCAGTTACTAACATTATATAGTTTAGTTCTTGTCGACATTGAGTTGGTTACTTTCTGGACCATAAGTGTAAGACCAGAAATTTTTTAAATAAAAGGAATTTCCTTTATTTATTATTTTGAAATAGTATGGGTTGATTTGATTAATGTGGATAGTTAAGGGTTAAATATGCAAATATTCAAAATAAATGAGTGGTTATAAAATATTCATTATCGTTGGGGAATATTCGTTTGGTGCGTGGAATATTAAATCTTTGTCGGGGAATATTAAATCTGACAGTAGAGTGACCATGTGTGGCCCCCATGTGAAGCGATTGGATGAAGAAAGCAGACGAATATAAGTTGTTTTTAAATAGCAGGCGTAGTTATTCAGATTATCTTGTTGGAATAAATTGGTTAAAACACACTAATATCTGATGCTACCGGTATTGCACCAATTATTGATTCTTACGTAAGAAGGCACTACTCGATAATGGTTCTGATGTAATTCTTATTCGATATTTTATTGAGTTAATAATTCTTTGCGTTGATATTTTATATTCTTTGTTGTTTGATAATTGTCATTACGGTATTTTTTATTATCGAAGCAATAATTCATATTATCTGAATAATATTATTAGATAACATTATTGGCGATGTCTAGAAAGTTACATACAGGAGAGGTTTGGTCGCTAATTGCTTGGCTTGAAGAAGAAATTCTTATTGGAAAGCCCCTCTTTCTGAGGAGCGCACGGTTGTCGATATTGTGATTACGTAATATTATTTGTGAATAATTAATTATTGATTTATATGATGAGGAAAATATTGATTTTATGTGGATATAGATGGAGAAAATTTTTAAAATGACAATTGTTGAAAATTAATATTTTATCTTTTACGATAAAATAATTGATTAAATATATTATTTTAATAATATATTAACGGTGATATTTTTACAACGAATGTGGGATATATGAGTATCTGAGGAGGAAGAGTATTTTTGTTGCAATAAATGTTTAAAACATGTTAAACATGTCGATTGGACCCCATTTATTAGTGAAATTTGATTATAGCACTGTAAAATCGCTTGGTTTGTGGATTTGGTCAATTTCTATTTGGAATTTGGAAAAACTTTCTTACGCAAAGTTGTAGAAAATTGAAATTCCTATAAAAACTCTCGAGATTTGAATTTTACGATGAAAAGGGCTATTTATTGTGAATTATTGAAGTTACGAAGCTCAAAATAATTAATTTTGAAGTTTTAAATATTTTTAATAAGAAAAGCGTTTTTTTTTGAGTTAGGCAAGGTGAGTCACTCTTGGTGGCTGATGGTTTGAATCAGATTTTGGGTGCGTAGGAATTTAATAAATATATATTAATATTTTATTAAATTTTACTGCTTTTAGTGTTTCTAAGCATTTTCTATAAATAGGGATCTTGGGTTAGAATTGAAAATCACACGAAGCTGAAGTTTTCTCTCTATATTATCGGCGTATTCTTGTGAGTATTTTGAGTATACTTTGAGTATTGCTAGGCGGTGCTGAGTTCCCTTGAGACTATATATCAGGATTCAATTTAGAAATCTTGATCTTTCGAGGTAAGGGATATTATTTTTTTTTCGTAATGATATTATTTCTTGATATCATTATCTTTGAAATGTTGATCTGAAGTTTTTATCAAATTTGGAACTTTTCGTATCGGGGTTACTATTCATGGGTTCTTATTCATGAGTTCTTATTCACGATTCTTATTCACGATTCTTATTCAGTAGTCTTATTATGAAGCGTGAAGATGTTTTGTGGAATTTCTATCTTTTGGTGTCGGAGATTACTATTCACGTATCGGACTTTATTCACGATATCTGACCACTTTATTCTGGTCTATTCAGAAAAATAAAATTTCTTCTTTTCGTCCAAAAACATCTATTACGGATCTAACTTCGATTGTATCCGTGTTTTGATCATTCTTGAATTTTACACCACTATGATTATTTTTGAGGTATTTTTGGGCGTGGATAAAACCAAATCTGAATCCTTAATCCTTAATCCTTGTCATTTTGTTTCTTTGGATTCGTTTCTTTAAAAAATATTTTTCATCATCCTTGGTCTTAAATGATGATATTATTGAATATCTTTGGCACGTAGTGCAAAGATGAATATTTGATTCAGATGTATATTGATTGATGTTCTGAGGATAAAATATTGATGATGAATTTATTAAATTCATAGATTATAGTAGATTTCATTCTCTACGTAACTCTTACATGAATTATTATTTCATTGCGAATATTGATCGAAACTTGTTATGCTATTGTATTCTATCAGATTTTTCCTGTTGAAGACTAACGATAATTTGTTGTATATTATCTTAGTCATAATATTCTTTCTTGGGCTAGTTGAGCTCACCCTTTTCCTTGTTGTTCCATTTTTCTTCTCGGGAGGCGAGAATGTAGCGAGTCTTAGTGGGTATGGAATGAAGGTTCTAGAGAGAGTTGTTTAGTAGTCCTCACCATTTTTGTAAAATAATGAATCAATAATGTGATGAGGATTTATTTGAGTATAGATATTATACAGAAGATAATATTTGTATTCAAACTCACGATTTCTTGTTGTAATAATAAAGTTGTAGTTGTTTTTGTACCGTGTATTTGGCGACTTCGAGAATGGGTGTTGTGTATACTATTTTGGGGGCGTCACGGTTGTATCGATTTATAAGTAAAAGCCCCGAGCCTACCATTTGGTGACTTCTGTTGATGGGGGATGCAAAGCGGACTCTCCGTAGGGGCCAGATTCTGCGGTGGCAAGCGATAGAGTATCGATGTGAGGTCTTGACCTGAGTTGGTGTCAGTCGCGATTAGTATCGAGCTTAGGGATATGATCTCTGGCGGAGATCGGGGAATAGAACTAGGAGGGAGAGGCGAGTAAATCCTTCGCTAGTGTGTCTACCTAAGCTTATTTGTTAGTTGGTCGGTATATAGGGATATTATGTGATATATTGATTTCCTTAATTAACCCTTATTTTATGACGGTATTTGAGAATGTCATTGAGAATATTATGATTGGAGTAAATGAGGCCAGTGGAGATATACGTACTCACCAACGAGGAGAAACGCAACAGTGGCAATGTTCCTCTGTGAACAACACCTGCTTGAAAGCGAGATGATGAGCGAGGGGATGTTTAGAAGCTTTTGCAGTTCATGCAAAATCGAGACGAGGAGACTCGTGTTCAAAATCTGAGGAGAAATGATAGCGATTCACAGTGGTCACAACAAGCGATTCGAAAGAGTTAGGACCACGAGTGCAGGGAAAGCCGGATCCGATTAAAGGCGGAGGCGTGGGTCAAACAAATTGTAAGACCGAAATTTTTTAAATAAAAAGGAATTTCCTTTATTTATTATTTTGAAATAGTAAGGTTGATTTGATTAATGTGGATAGTTAAGGGTTAAATCGCAAATATTTCAAAATATGAGTGGTTATAAAATATTTATTGTTGTGTGGGAATATTCGTTTGGTCGTGGAATATTAAATCTTTGTCGGGGAATATTAAATGCGACGTAGCGACCTTTGTGTGGGCCCATGTGAAAGCGATTGGATGAAGAAAGCGACAAATATAAGTTGTTTTTAAATAACGGCGTAGTTATTTGCAAGATTATCTTTGTTGGAATACCGGTGGTTAAAACACACTAATACGTGTTGTTGAAGCGATTACTGCAGTATTGCACCAATTATTGATTCTTACGTGAAGGCACTACTCGATAATGGTTACGATAATTCTTATTCGATATTTTATTGAGTTAATAATTCTTTGCGTTGATATTACTATATTCTTTGTTGTTTGATAATTGTCATTACACGTATTTTTCATTATCGAAGCAATAATTCATATTATACGAATAATATTATTAGATAACATTATTGGCAATGTCTAGAAAGTTTACATCTAAGGAGAGGTTTGGTCACCTAATTGCGGCCACCAGAGTGAAGAAATTCTTATTGGAAAGCCCCTCTGCTCTGAGGAAGCGCACGGTTGTCGATATTGTGATTACGTAATATTATTTGTGAATAATTAATTATTGATTTATATGATGAGGAAAATATTGATTTTATGTGGATATAGATGGAAAATTTTTAAAATGACAATTGTTGAAAATTAATATTTTATCTTTTTACGATAAAATAATTGATTAAATATATTATTTTAATAATATATTAACGGTGATATTTTTATAACGAATGTGGGATATATGAGTATACGAGGAGGAAGAGTATTTTTTGTTGCAATAAATGTTTAAAACATGTTAAACATGTCGGTGGACCCCATTTATTGGTGAAATTTGATTATAGCTTTGTAAAATCGTCTGGTTTGTGGATTTCGGTCAATTTCTATTTGGAATTTGGAAAAACTTTCTTCTGCAAAGTTGTAGAGAATTGAAATTCCTATAAAAACTCATGAGATTCGAATTTTCTGATGAAAGGGCTATTTATTGTGAATTATTGAAGTTGAAGCTCAAAATAATTAATTTTGAAGTTTTAAATATTTTAATAAGAAAAACGTTTTTTGAGTTAGGCAAGGTGAGTCACTCTTGGTGGCTGATGGTTTGAATCAGATTTTGGGTGCGTAGGAATTTAATAAATATATATTAATATTTTATTAAATTTTACGCTTTAGTGTTCTAAGCATTTTTCTATAAATAGGGTCTTGGGTTAGAATTGAAAATCACACGAAGCTGAAAGTTTTCTCTCTATATTATCGGCGTATTCTTGTGAGTATTTTGAGTATACTTTGAGTATTGCTAGGCGGTCTGCAAGTTCCTTGAGACTTATATACCCGGTATTCTAAATTAGAAATCTTGATCTTTTCGAGGTAAGGGATATTATTTTTTTTTTCGTAATGATATTATTTCTTCAATATCATTATCTTTGAAATGTTGATCTGAAGTTTTTATCAAATTTGGAACTTTTTTCATGTGGGGTTCTTATTCATGGGTTCTTATTCATGAGTTCTTATTCACGATTCTTATTAGCGAGTTCTTATTCACGATTCTATTTAAAGTACTATTCATGAAGCGTGAAGATGTTTTTTGTGGAATTTCTATCTTTTGGTGTAATAGAGTTACTATTCACGATATCAAGACTATTCACGTATCTGACCTTTATTCACGATATCTGGTCTTATTCAATAGAAAAATAAAATTTCTTCTTTTCGTCAAAACATCTATTACGGATACTAGCTTTGATTGTATCCATGTTTTGATCATTCTTGAATTTTACACCACTATGATTATTTTTGAGGTATTTTGGGCGTGGATAAAACCAAGTCACGAATCCTTAATCCTTAATCCTTGTCATTTTGTTTCTTTAGATTCGTTTCTTTAAAAATATTTTTCATCATCCTCGGTCTTAAATGATGATATTATTGAATATCTTTGGCTGTAGTGCGAAGATGAATGATTCTGAAGAATATCTTTGGCACAGTAATCTGAAGATGAGCAGTGTTGAGATGAACATAATAGATTGATTAATATCTTTGGCACAGTAGTGCAAAGATGAGCAGTGTTTAAATGAACATGACCGGTGATGAATATCTTTGGCACTGTAGTGCAAAGATGAATATTTGATTCGGATGCATATTGATTGATGTTACGAGGATAAAATATTGATGATGGGTATTAAATTCATAGATTATAGTAGATTTCATTCTCTACGTAACTCTTACATGAATTATTATTTCATTGCTTGAATATTGATCCGAAACTTGTTATACATTGATTCTATCAGTTTTTTCCTGTTGAAGACTAACGATAATTTGTTGTATATTATCTTAGTCGTAATATTCTTTCTTGGGCTAGTTGAGCTCACCCTTTTCCTTGTTGTTCCATTTTTCTTCTCGGGAGGCGAGAATGTAGCGAGTCTTAGTCGGGGTATGGAATGAAGGTTCTAGAGAGAGTTGTTTAGTAGTCCTCACCATTTTTGTAAAATAATGAATCAATAATGTGATGAGGATTTATTTGAGTATAGATATTTTCTAGAAGATAATATTTGTATTCAAACTCATGATTTCTTGTTGTAATAATAAAGTTGTAGTTGTTTTTTTGTACCATGTATTTGGCGACTCGAGAATGGGTTTTGTGTATACTATTTTGGGGGCGTCACGGTTAATATCGAGCTTAGGGATATGATCTTTGGCGGAGATCGGGGAATAGAACTAGGAGGGAGAGGCGAGTAAATCCTTCGCATTAGTGTGTCTACTAAGCTTATTTGTTAGTTAGTCGATATATAGGGATATTATGTGATATATTGATTTCCTTAATTAACCCTTATTTTATGGCAAGTATTTGAGAATGTCATTGAGAATATTACTTGATGGAGTAAATGAGACCGTGGAGATGCTGTACTCACTGACGAGGAGAGCGTCTGCAGTGGCAATGTTCCTCTGTGAAACAACACCTTTGGCGAGATGATGAGCGAGGGGATGTTTAGAAGCTTTTTTGCGGTTCATGCAAAATCGACGAGGAGACTCGTGTTCAAAATCTGAGGAGAAATGATAGCAATTCACGAGTGGTCACGACCAAGCAGATTCAAAGAGTTGGGACCACCAGAATTACAGGAAGCGGATCCGATTAAAGGCGAGGCGTGGGTCGAACAAATTACCAAGATATTCGATGTCTTGGGATGCGCGGAGAACAGAAAGTTCCATTCGCCACCTTTATGTTTAGTGGCGAAGCGATTCTTGGTGGGAATCGTGAAGCGTACCCATCCGGTGCCTTTCGGCGTATATCGTGGGAGAGCGTTTGAAAGCAGTTCAATGACAAGTACTTCCACGAAAGTATTCGTCGTATGAAGGAAGTGGAGTTTATTAGACTAAGCGAGAATAACATGGCGGTGTGTCGTCGACGAGGCGAAGTTCGCGGAGTTATCGAGTTGCACCTCATTTGGTGGAGAATGAGGAGCGTATGGCGGATGTTTACGAGAGGTTTGAAACCCGACATACGTCGATATCTCATTTCTCATAAATTTCTCTCTATTCGGATGTTGTCAGCGGGGCTCGATTGTTAGAAGCGAGATAACGAGTACATTCAACCAGAGGGACCATAACCGAGGATCATCATCGAAGATAGTAGATCATCGAATAACGATAACCGGCGGAGAAAGAAGAATCTGACAAAAGCGGTAACCACTCTACTGGTGGTAATCGTGGCCATGAAAATAGAAAAGAAAGCGAGTGGGAGGAGATTTTAAAAGAAGAGATTCAACAACGACCATGTGAAGGCGTCGACGTACGATGATGCAACTAGTTTTAAGGGAGAGAGCGACCACCGGTCGTATGTTACAAATCGGGAAAGAGGACATATCAGCCCAAAGCGCCTGCAGCAGTTTAAGGTATGCTATAATTGTGGAAAGAAGGACATATCGCTCGAGATTATGCGATATCGAAACCGATCCGGCGAGAATGGTGACTCGAAAGGATGTCGAGAAAAGTCAAAGTCAGCGGTTCTTGGAAGAGCGTTTGTGGTACTGGGGGTAAAATCTGAGGAACGACGAAGTTAGCACGCAGGTTAGTTAATTATAAATTCTTGAAGTATATACCTTACTAGATCAGGGTTCTACCCATTCTTTTTCTCTCTCTTGCTTGCGCTCAGCGTTTGAACTTGACTACGGAGAAATTAGACTTTGACCTATCTGTGGAAACTCCGTTAGGAGAAACTTTCATCACATCCACTGTTTATAAATCTTGCTTGATTCAGGTTGGCACTATCACATTACCTGTTAACCTTATTTTTATAGAGATATTTGCTTTTGATGTGATTTTAAGGTTAACTACTCATCACGCCAAAATTGATTGTTTTTCGTAAGGTTGTTAGTTTTCATATTCCTAAGCAACTGTTATTCAATTCAAGCAATCAAACCATTATAATCAAACATTTTCATATCAAGCCATGAAGTCATTCGTTTATTACGGATGTCAAGTTTTCTTAGTCCATGTTATGGATTTGAATAAAGACACGTCAGATTTGAATAATATTCTTGTTGTTATTGATTTTTCCTGACGTATTTTCTGAAGAATTTCTTGGCTTACTCCCAAAGCCTGATATTAAATTTTGTATCGACTTTGAACCCGGTACAAAACTCATTTCTAAAATCTCATATCGAATGGCTCTATTGAACTTGAGAGTTAAAAATTCAACTATAGAATTTGGTACTGAGCCTTTATCTTGTGACTTCCTTTGTGGAATTCACTAAGCCGAACTCTCTGTAGGGACGTCATATTCGATGCGATAGTAAAGCTAATAGGTGTCATTGTGACGTCTTATCCAAGATTGGGATATGAGTCACGAGTTGAGAGCAACCTAAGTCGATGAATCGAAATCGTAGCTTTTCAGGCTTAGTTGGTTATTATCGGAGATTCGTTGAAAGATATTCTCGAATCGCTATTCCATTAACGCAAATTGACTCGTAGAGATACAAAATTCGAATGGAGCGAGGAATGTGGGAAGAGCTTGAAGAACTCAAGAGGAGACTTATTTGACACATGTTCGATCGTGCCATCACGAAAAGCGAGCGTGGTAGCCGACGCGTTGAGTAGAAGATCATATGCGGAACGAAGTGCGATGATGTCAAGTATACGCGTAGAGCTAACTTTAATAGAAAAAGTTAAGGTTGCTTTCAAGCCACCCGGCCGGGTGATCGTATGAAGAAGAAAGTACAAGAAGGAGCTATTCCTAAGCGAGAATTGATGAAGAAGGAATACTTGAGTCCACTCTAGACTTTGTGTTCCTAATGACTACGATTTGAAGTACAAGATTATGATGGAGGCACACAATCGCCATTTGCAATCCATCACGGAAGTACTAAAATGTATCGTGATCTTGACATACATTTGGTGGTGGAGCAATATGAGAGAGAGATCGCGTAGTTTATCTCGATATGTTTAACTTACCAACATGTAAAGGCGGAGCATCAAGTGCCAAAGGGTCCATTGCAACCACTTGAGATTTTGAAATGGATGTGGGAACACATTACCACGAATTTCATTACTAATCTTCCCAAGGTTTCTAAAGGCGTAGATGCGATTTGGGTTATTGTTGATAGATTAACCAAGTCTACTCATTTATTACCGAATCGAGAGACTTATTCCTTGAGCGTCTTCCTCGTATATGCGTACGTAAATGAGATTGTGAGATTGCATGGCATGCCAGTATCCATAGTTTTGGGTTAGTTTGTAGAAAGCTATGGGCACGAATTTACGATTCGATTTGGCATACCATCCTCAAAGCGGATGGGCAATCAGAAAGGACTACTCAAACTCTTGAAAGATATATTAAAACTCTGTGTCCTAGATTTCAAAGGAAGTTGGGATAAGTACTTGCCATTGGTGGAATTCTCATACAACAATAATTATTAAACAAATATAGGCATGGTTCCATTCAAGCATTATATGGACAAAAATGTCGTTCTCGATATGTTGGGATGAGGTGGGTGAAGCAACATTGTTGGAACCCGAGTTAAGACGTATTACTACGAAAAGATCCAAATGATTCGACAAGCGTATACAAGCGACACAAGATCGACAAAAGAGTTATATGGATCTTCATCGAAAGGGCGTGGAATTTAGTGTAGGGATCATGTATTGTTGCGAGTTGCTCCATGGAAGGGAGTTACAAGATTTGGGAAGAGAGGAAAGCTCGATCCACGATTTATTGGTTCATTTCAAATTCTTGATGAGAGTAGGAAATGTAGCCTATAGACTTGCGTTACCTCAAAGTATGTCTCGTGTTCATAATGTGTTTCACATATCGTACTTCAGTAAATATGTGAAAGACCGAACCACGTTATTGAGTTAGAACCCGGGACGAGATAGCCAAGACTTAACGTATATGAGGAGGAATTTTGTCAAGATCTTGGATAGGAAGGAGCATGTCCCTCTATGAAAGGTCATACCACAAGTTAAAGTTTTGTGGAGGAATCATCTTTATAGAGGAAATGACACAGGAATTGGAAAGCGGAAATGAAAGCGAGGTATCCTCACCTTTTGAAACACAGTCGTCACGTCGATTTCGAGGGCCGAAATTTCATAAGGAGGGAGGTTGTAAGACCGAAATTTTTTTAAATAAAAAGGAATTTCCTTTATTTATTATTTTGAAATAGTAAGGGTTGATTTGATTAATGTGGATAGTTAAGGGTTAAATATGCAAATATTTCAAAATAAGCAAGTGGTTATAAAATATTCATTATCGTCGGGGAATATTTGTTTGGTCGTGGAATATTAAATGCTTTGTCGGGGAATATTAAATGCAATGGTAGCGAACAATATGTGGAGCCCATAACTGGAAAGCGATTGGATGAAGAAAGCACAAATATAAGTTGTTTTTAAATAAGCAGGCGTAGTTATTCACAGATTATCTTTGTTGGAATACCCGGTGGTTAAAACACACTAATCTGAAGTTGCACCAGATTGCACCAATTATTGATTCTTACGTAAGAAGGCACTACTCGATAATGGTTACGATAAGAATTTTATTCGATATTTTATTGAGTTAATAATTCTTTGCGTTGATATTTTATATTCTTTGTTGTTTGATAATTGTCATTACACAAGTATTTTCATTATCGAAGCAATAATTCATATTATCTGAATAATATTATTAGATAACATTATTGGCAATGTCTAGAAAGTTACATCTAAGGAGAGGTTTGGTCACCTAATTGCGCTTGAAGAAGAAATTCTTATTGGAAAGCCCCCTCTTTCACAGGAGCGCACGGTTGTCAATATTGTGATTACGTAATATTATTTGTGAATAATTAATTATTGATTTATATGATGAGGAAAATATTGATTTTATGTGGATATAGATGGAGAAAATTTTTAAAATGACAATTGTTGAAAATTAATATTTTATCTTTTTACGATAAAATAATTAATTAAATATATTATTTTAATAATATATTAACGGTGATATTTTACAACGAATGTGGGATATATGAGTATACGAGGAGGAAGAGTATTTTTGTTGCAATAAATGTTTAAAACATGTTAAACATGTAAATTGGACCCCATTTATTGGTGAAATTTGATTATATTTTGTAAAATCGCCCGTTTGTGGATTTTGGTCAATTTCTATTTGGAATTTGGAAAAACTTTCTTCTGCAAAGTTGTAGAGAATTGAAATTCTATAAAAAACTCATGAGATTCGAATTTTTACGATGAAAGGGCTATTTATTGTGAATTATTGAAGTTCGAAGCTCAAAATAATTAATTTTGAAGTTTTAAATATTTTAATAAGAAAACGTTTTTTTTTGAGTTAGGCAAGGTGAGTCACTCTTGGTGGCTGATGGTTTGAATCAGATTTTGGGTGCGTAGGAATTTAATAAATATATATTAATATTTTATTAAATTTTTACGCTTTAGTGTTCTAAGCATTTTCCTATAAATAGGGTGCTTGGGTTAGAATTGAAAATCACACTGTAGAAGCTGAAGTTTTTCTCTCTATATTATCGAAGCGTATTCTTGTGAGTATTTTGAGTATACTTTGAGTATTGCTTGCAGGCGGTCTGCAAGTTCCTTCTTGACTATATACCCTAGATTCTAGCTAGAAATCTTGATCTTTTGAGGTAAGGGATATTATTTTTTTTCGTAATGATATTATTTCTTCAATATCATTATCTTGAAATGTTGATCTGAAGTTTTTATCAAATTTGGAACTTTTTCATGTCGGGGGTTACTTATTCATGGGTTCTTATTCATGAGTTTCTTATTCACGAGTTCTTATTCATGAGTTCTTATTCACGAGTTCTTATTCACGAAAGTACTATTCATGAAGCGTAAAGATGTTTTTTTTGTGGAATTTCTATCTTTTGGTGTCTGAGTTACTATTCACGTATCACGGACTTTATTCACGATATCTGACCTTTATTCACGTATCTGGTCTTATTCATAGAAAAATAAAATTTCTTCTTTTCGTCTAAAACATCTATTCGGATACTAGCTTTGATTGTATCCATGTTTTGATCATTCTTGAATTTTACACCACTATGATTATTTTTGAGGTATTTTTGGGCGTGGATAAAACCAAGTACGAATCCTTAATCCTTAATCCTTGTCATTTTGTTTCTTTGGATTCGTTTCTTTAAAAATATTTTTCATCATCCTCGGTCTTAAATGATGATATTATTGAATATCTTTGGCACTGTAGTGCAAAGATGAATGATTCTGAAGAATATCTTTGGCCCGTAATGCAAAGATGAGCAGTGTTGAGATGAAACATGGCCGATTGATTAATATCTTTGGCTTTGTAGTGCAAAGATGAGCAGTGTTTAAATGAACATGACCCGGTGATGAATATCTTTGGCTGTAGTGCAAAGATGAATATTTGATTCGGATGCATATTGATTGATGTTACTGAGGATAAAATATTGATGATGGGTATTAAATTCATAGATTATAGTAGATTTCATTCTCTACGTAACTCTTCTATGAATTATTATTTTTATTGCGAATATTGATCTGAAACTTTATTGTCTATTGTATTCTATCGATTTTTCCTGTTGAAGACTAACGATAATTTGTTGTATATTATCTTAGTCATAATATTCTTTCTTGGGCTAGTTGAGCTCACCCTTTTCCTTGTTGTTCCATTTTTCTTCTCGGGGAGGCGAGAATGTAGCGAGTCTTAGTCGGGGTATGGAATGAAGGTTCTAGAGAGAGTTGTTTAGTAGTCCTCACCATTTTTGTAAAATAATGAATCAATAATGTGATGAGGATTTATTTGAGTATAGATATTGTCTAGAAGATAATATTTGTATTCAAACTCACGATTTCTTGTTGTAATAATAAAGTTGTAGTTGTTTTTGTACCATGTATTTGGCGACTCAGAATGGGTGTTGTGTATACCTATTTTTGGGGCGTCACAATAAGCTAATAATAACCAAAAACATACTAAAAGGTTGCTTCATCTGATATGTTGGTCGGTGAAATATCGCTTTATAATCGAAATTTGATGGACAATGTTGTTATGTATTATACGGTTTATGAAAAGATTTGATCCGATTCTGATTTGGCAATAAGCTGTCAAGATTGGAGTGTTGGATTTTGGCATTTTAGAGCCTAATTTCATTGGAAGCGTGTCAACGATCAAAAGTCACCGACTTTCTTTGGTGAACTCGTATGGTTTTTCGTCAAATTCTATCATTTAGGCCTTCAAAATTGCATGTAAAAAATTAGTTTATTTTAAGTTACTAACATTATGTAATTTAGTTCTTTGTCAATATTGATTTGGTTACTTTACAATGTTTATTAGGTTGCCAAACAATGGAGACCGACAAATAACTAATACAACAAATTTAATTATTTACAAGAATATATAATTGTTTACTATTAGTAACCATTAACCACATGGTTGGTAATATTTTTGATGGTGTCTGATAACCAAAATTGATGTTGATTAAAAATGTGGTTTATTATTGATTTAGTTCTTGTATAATGTTTATTTGGTTGTTGTATACTTTAAATGTTTATTTGGTTACCCCAGTGGTTACTATATACTCGTATATTAGTTACCTTTTTTAAGTTTTTCGCTCTTTGATTTGTCACAAAGTCAAGATTATCTTGATTATTTTGATTAAAAATGCATTTGAAAATGTGTTTTATATTATAGTTATTAAATATATATAATTTGGTTGTTGTTTATTATAAATTTGGTTTACGAATAATGTTTATTTGATTGCTTTATAATTTTAAATGATTTCTATTGATTTTATTATATTGATGGTTACTCATTAAATACATTATTTAACTTTTCTAAAGCGCTAATTCATCGATGTTGTCTTGTTTTTGTGTAACATTATCAGATTGTCTAATGTTGTCTCGAGCATTGATTAATCTTGATTCGCGATTACTCATTAAATGCATTGTTTAACTTCCTAAACCGCTAGTTCTTTGTCGATGTTGTCTTGTTTATTGTGTAACATTGTATTGTTTAATGTTGTCTTCGTTCTTGATTAATTCGATTCGATTCTTGTGTAACATTATAATAATTCTTGAATATTGTTGAGTTAGTTCTTTGTGTAAAATTATAATGGTTAATGCATATTATTCTTGAACAATCTTGACTTGTTCTTTGAAAAATGATGACTTGGTTCGATTAATCTTTGGTTTAGTTCTTGTTTAACATTATATTTGGTTCTTGACTAATCTTTGATTTGGTTGTTGTTTAATATTATATTTGTTCAAACTTTCATCGTGTAGTTAGATGACAAAGAAAAATGGGATATGCCGGAGGAAGTAAGAAACATATGTGTAAAACTACTAGAAACAACAAGAAGACCAACGGGAAGATCAAGAATAGGAGGTACAAACATGGGTCCGAAATCAAAATTCAAAACAAATGCAGGTGAGGTGCCAAGAAAATGGACACAACAGAAAACATACAATAATCCACCTATTTTAAGACCAAAAAGGCCCGATAAATAGTTGTACATTAAGAGTGTAAATACATGAATATATAATTGTTTACTATGAGTAACCATTATCCATATGGTTGGTAACATTTTTTATTGTGTACAGTAAACAAAATTGATATTGATTAATATTTTGATTTCTGATTATACAAAATAGCTGCTATATCTTGATTTTAAAAATAATAACTAAAATCCCTCACCGATTGTATAATAATAGTAGTCAAACACCATTAAATAACAAGAAACAAATATAATAAATAAGTAACCAAATAGTTACATAACAATAATCATAATATGTTTTAATGGTAACCAAAACATAAAACAACCATGTATCAAGCATCCTCAGTAATGAAGGTGATATTGTTTGTTTAGGCAACCTAATTATACTATGATACGTACATTTCACAATTGATATATGTCACGAAACAAGATTGTAACTCTCTCAGTTACTATCAAAATAATAGTTAGTTACCTTTATATACATATTTGGTTACCAACTGCATAATTCAAACAATGTAGCAAACACAACTTAAAAGAATTAAAAATAATAACTAAAATACGTCATTAATTTATACAATAATAGTAGTAAAAACCATTAAATAACAAGAAACAAATATAATAAATAAGTAACCAAATAGTTACATAACAATAACTATAATATGTTTTAATGGTAACCAAAACATAAAACAACCCGTGTATCCAAAGATCTTATAATGAAGGTGATATTGTTTGTTTAAGTAATCCAATTATACTAAGACACGTACATTTCACAATTGATATATGTCCTCGAAACAAGCTTGTAACTCTCTCGTTACTATCAAAACAATAGTCAAGTTACCTTTACATACATATTTGGTTACCAAATGTACATCTCAAACAATGTAGCAAAACACAACTTAAAAGAAACAATAAAGAATAACTAAAATACCTCATTGATTGTACAATAATAGCAATCAAAAAAATAATTAAATAACAATAAAACAAATATAATAAATAAGTAACCAAATAGTTACATAACAAAGAACTGAAATGAGTTTTAATGGTAACCAAAAGCGTAAACATCATATAATGAAACTTAGTTTAAGCAATCCATGTATACTATATAAACCATAATGTAACATAATAAAACAGTAACCATATAATTATATGATAGTAACCATAACAGGTTTTAATGGTAACCAAAATAGAAACATCATGTAATGAAATCCAGTTTAGGCAATTCATGTATACTAAACAATTACATATTAACCAGAATAAAAAAATAAAAGTATCCGAAATCCCACATTGAGGACAATAATAATAAGAGCCAAACCATAAGGTAATGATAACAAAACATAATAAAGAAGTAACCAAATAGTTATATAAAAGTAACTGCGAACATGTAAGATGTGTTTGTGGAAATGAAAGTAGAAATAGAATAACATAAACCTTGTAGAATATATTTGAAGGAATTTACAAAAATAATACATCAATGTATACTAAACAAATACATGGTTTATTATGACTTAGGTTTATTATTTACAAAAATAATACATCCACAAACTAATGATGCCTTTAACTTCTTCAATGAGTCTTGGGTTCAATTTCTTGGTAATAATGGGGACTTCCATGTCACAACCAATATATAACTTTTCCAATGAATTTTCTATTGCATTCCTCACAGTAAAGATTTCATAACTGCAAATTTAAACAGTCATTAGTAACCAGATATAAACAATATTTATATCATAAACAGTTTATCAAACAAATACATTGTAACCAAAACAACATATAAAAGTAACCAAAATCTCAATTGAAGAAAAAAAATGGTATCCAAATCATAAGCTAACAGTAACAAAAAATATACTAATGAAGTAACCAAATAATTATATGTTAGTAACCAAAACATATATTAATGGTAACCAATACATAAACAACATATAGACCAAACAAAGTTTAGTCAACCATGTATACTAAGCAAATACATGGTAACCATAACAACATAAAAAAGTAACCAAAATACCAAATCAAGGTAACAAAAATGGTATCTGAATCCCAAATTAACAGTAACCAAAACATAATGCAGAAGTAACCAAACAGTTATATGATAGTAACAATAATAAAATTTAAATTAACACACCTTTAAAAATAGTTGTAAATATCAAAAACCACTAGTTTGAGACCAGGCAACTGGGTCAACAATTTTTGAGATGTGATGTTTAGCATATTGTTGAATGAAACGACATCCGCATTGACCTTCTAACACATCGATTGCTTCCTCCACCAAATAAAGTGATGGCTATTTGGCAAACAACCGATTGGAGGTAGCGTTGTAACTCGATCTTTCTTACACCTAGACCATATAGATTACGTAATATAGCATTACATCACCGTGTATTTGAAAGAATCAAATCTTACTCAATTTCTCCAATATCAAACTACATGGCCATTCGCATAATTTTACGCCCATAATCGAAATTGAGATCATATGCTGACCCAAACGTTTCCCTAAACTTGAACTCAATTATTATTGAGATTAATAATGGATCAATAACATGCAGATTGTATGAAATATAAATTGTATGACCGCAAAAACACGAACAAAGTTGGTGTAGTATCTGAAGATCAATATTCATTAACCAATTTACGGCATCCAAGAAGAAGAAGAAGAAGAAGAAGAAGAAGAAGATTTTAGAGAGAGAAAGTATGAAAATTATGGAAGTTGGGAGAAAAAGAAGGTTTATTTACATAGGAATACGCGTTTCAAAAAAATCACCCGATTTGTCATATCAGCCAATTAATACTAATCCCTTAAATTAAGGAATCATAATTACACTAATATTATAAATATATATGAAAAAGTATTTTATTTTTGTAATTATTTTATAGGTGTATGATTTTTGTAATTATTTCTAAAAATGTACTAATATATGTAATTTATCCTTTTAAAAATCGCGGGTTGTTATGGACCAACAAAAAAAAATTGGCCCAATTACTGATTATCATAATTATCCTCATACATACTATTTATTAATTAATTAGTAAAATAAAATAATAAAAATTATAATGATAATTATAAGGATAATCGATAATTATCTTTATACTTATCCTTATTATTAATGATTATCCTTATACATATTACTTATTAATCAAGTAAAATAAAATAATAAAAATTATAAGGATAATCGGTAATTATTTTATATTATCCTTATACTTATTAACAAAATAAGTATGTATAAGAATAATTATCGATTATTGTCTTATGATTTTAATTATAAATAGAAAATAATGATTGAGTTTATATATTTGAGTAGGAATATAATATAAATTCAATCACTATTTTCTATTTATAATTAAAAATCATAAGACGATAATTATTAATTATCCTTATACATACTTATTTTATTAATAAGTATAAGGATAATTATTGATTATACTTATAATTTTTTATTATTTTATTTTACTAATTAATAAGTAGTATGTATGAGGATAATTAGGATAATCAGTAATTGGGCCAATTTTTTTTGTTGGTCGCTACTCTCTCTAGCGGCTGGGCTAAATTCCCTAACAGGCCACGATTTTTAAAATCCTCTCTCCTGGCCGCTAGAGGGAGTAGCGGCCAGTCGTTTACGTTTTGACTGCCCGCTACTCCCTCTAACGGCCAGCAGGGAGGATTTTAATATTTATTGTGGCCGCTACTCTCTCTAGCGGCTGAGCATTCATCTCAGCCATTAACTCTATTATTGGACGACTAGATTAACGTTAGTTGAAACAGTGTTAATAGCTAATGTTTTTCACGGATCATTTTCCATATATATATATAGTAGTTGTGTCCCGTGCCTCTGGCACTATATGGACGAGGAATTTATCCCAAACTTTGGACAACCAAGATGATTTATTATGGTGAACGAGAAATTCAAAATCAGTTGTATTTTATTAGATAAATAAATAAAACACATTTGATGAAAGTTAAAGGCAATACAAAATTGCAAATTGACAACTTGTGTAATGTGTCAATATTATAAGTTGAAGGATGACACTAAATTGGGTTGGGGTACAAGTTGTAAATAGAAGAATCGATCATCATGACGAAAGCCGGAGGGGGCCATGACCCCCCAAATATTTGAATTTTTTTAGGCCCAGTTGTTAATTTATTATATATCTATTGTTTGAGGTCTGGCCCAATATGTATTATAGGTTAACTCTAATTTATTATGTTCAGTACACAATGTTTATTTAAAATTGGGTAAAATGCAAATGTGGCCACTGAACTTTAGGTGTTTTTGGATATTGAGCTCATTTCTTTTGGTCAACGTAAATCATGCCCCTTTCTCTAAAAAAAATTTGGATATTGAGCCCCCAGATGCCACATGTGTTAACCTGCCTATGTGGCACACACGTGGCACCTCAAGTTTGAAGTTTTGGCCAAGTGACCACTTGAGCACCATAAACTTAACTACTAAATTACCCAAATAATATTGCTATATACTAAATCAATTCATAACAACTAAATAAAACAAAAAGAGATGACGAACAGATGGAGAGGGGAATTATTTTGATAAATATTAAATATTTATAACAATAATACTACTAATAATAACAACAACAATAATAATAACAACAATAATAATATTAATAATAATAATAATAATAACAACAACAACAACAACAACAATAATAATAATAATAATAATAACAACAACAACAACAACAACATTAATAATAATAACAATAATAATAATAATAACAATAATAATAATAATAATAATAATAACAATAATAATAATAATAATAATAATAATAATAATAATAATAATAATAATAATAATAATAATAATAATAATACTATCAATAATAATAACAATAATCAATAATATCATTAATAATAATAACAATAATAATAATAATAATAATAATAATCATAATAATAACAATAATAAAATACCTAATTTTTTTATTTTAGAATCTACTGATTTCATTTTTCAGAAGTGAATAACAAGCATATTACTTTTACAACGATTAAAGAGAAACAAGGGGTGGAAGTAGGAACCCTTTGTACAAGCAGCTTCCTATATAAGAAACCCACAAAAAAAAACCCATTGAAACACCTGTAGGAAGGGGAACCCCCAAATCAGCCCATGTACAACACTACAACCAACCAAGCAATTTTAATCAACAAACAATCTTAGAGCCAAATCCTCGAAGGATTCCACAAACCTAATAGTTAAATCTAGGTAATGTTCATGAAACCAAAAAAATAGACGCATCATCAGAGACTTAACTCAACAAAGAGAATTTCAATGTTTAGAAGGTTTTATTACACTTCTTTATCATTAACCGAGAGAGAGTGCTGAACAATTGACCGCCCAATCGAATTGATCCAATCTTCCTTCTCTTTCTCTTAATCGACGATGAAGTACATAAATCTAAGACACGTCTATTAAATTTGGATATTCAAAACCCTTTTTCTGGATACCTTGTAGCTTCACGTCACCATCACTCTCCAAATCCCTAGCCGCCACTTCGAATCGGAACTTTTGGCGTCGAAACCTAGGAAATCACGTTAATGGAGGCACGTGTGAGGAGCAGAGGAAATCGTAAAGGGTGCAAGGACATCCATATACAAATCTCTGAACTCGTTATCGTCTTCCATGACTGAGAGAAATGGAGTTTGAAGGGTGCGATTTCCTGGTTTTGGTTGTTTCATATTCCACAAAACTAGCAACACTTCTTGATTTAGCAAACCCTAACTTTTGGAGATTTGAAATTGTTGAGCTTTAGATAAGAGAGAAAGAGAGAGAGACAAAGATGATGGTGTAACTTAGCTAATCTTAAGAATCTGTTTTGTTTTTTATTTTTCCTGGGGGGAAATGAATTGTTTCGTTATAAAGGTTAATCCTTGTGAAATATTAATAACTAGGCCGTCATATGACCAAAGTTTCAAACTGGGGGTTTTGAGTTCAAAATGAAAAATGCCTACTTCAGATCTGCCACGTAGGCATGTCAACGCTCATGTGGCGCTCATGTAGGCATGTCAACGCTCATGTGGCGCCTGGGGCTCAATATCCAAATTTTCGAACAGAAAAGGGCTCAATTTGCGTTGACAAAAAGAAAGGGGCTCAATACCCAAAAATACTTAAAGTTCAGTGGCCACATTTGCATTTTACCCTCCCAAAATCCAAATCGGCAAATCTGAAATCCAACTATCTCTGTTCCGCTGCTCGATTGCTCCGTGGTGGCGTCAGGTGTGGTCCCTCCTATGCTCCTCTGGAGTCACTTCATTCTTTTGCACAATCATTTTCTCTGTTTGATCATCTACTACTACTACTACGAAGCTTTTCCAATTTTCCTCAGAGAGGTGAGTTTCCTTCCGCCAAGTTATATGTAAGGATGCTACCATGATGGAATGGTCATACATTTCTGCTGATTAGTTGGTTTATTTTACTGTTATCCTTAGTTGGTTATATAAGGGTAATATTGTCATTCTCTTGTATTAATGAAGTTACTTTAGTCCTTGAGCTTGTCCATTTCTGTTAGGCATCATTTGTGTGCTACTGAGAGAGAATGGTTTAGCTATAAATAGTATCACATTGTAATGCTGAGGACATGAATGTATAATGAATCTCATTTCTCCCTTATTTTTCTGACTCTGTCTATATCTTCCCCAAATATTGCTTCTCTCTTTCTCTCTGAATCTTCTACCTATTCTCTGAAATTCTTAGTTAAATCCTAGTTCTGAACTTCCAGTTCATTACAATTGGTATCAAAGCCACTCGATTCATTCATGGCAACTAACAATCAACGCCTTAGTAATCTGGAAACTCAAGTTACTGAGCATACCAATTTATTTCAACAATTGAGAACTCAGTTGCAGGAATTGGTTGTTAGCCTCAAACAGGACTTTGAGCAAATGATGAAGGGAATTGAAGCTCTCCTTTCTACTAGGGTACCTCAGCCAAAAAATATACCAGGTACTTTCAATAGTCCAGATCCTTCTGTCCTGGGATCATTTGAAGGAGAATCTGGTAATGAAAAATCTAGCAATAACATATTTAGAACTATTGAATTTCCTAAATTCAATGGAACTAACCTCAGATCATGGATTAGGAAATGTAATAAGTTGTTTTCTCATCACATGGTTGCTGAACACCAAAAGTTATATTTAGCTACTATGAACCTAAAAGGTGAGGCTGGGGAGTGGTATTCTGGATTTATACATGAAGGAGATGAATTGACTTGGAAGGGGTTTATTGAAGAAATTACTGCTAGATTCAGTCCTGAAGTTCAAATCAATCCGATAGGAGAATTAACAAATTTGCAGCAAACTGGATCTGTAGATGAATATAGAAGAAAATTCAAGGAGTTAAAGAGTTGAGCACTGTTAAGGAACTTTGTGTTGAATGAGTCATTTTTTATGGATTGTTTTATGGGAGGCTTAAAGGAGGAAATCAGATTAGGTGTTCAAGAGTTAAAAATAACTACTCTTAAAGACCTAATCAGACTAGCTAGGGTGGAGGAAGCTAAGTTGGAGGTTTGGTTAAAGAAAAGTAGGTTGGGAATCAAATGACTGGGGGTTATCAAAAGGGCAGTAATATGACTAACATCAAAACTAGTGAGGGTGGTTCTGCTGTTGTGCATTCTGCTGTTTCTCCAAGCATGGAGATCATTACCTATTAGGGGTTTAACAAGGGAGAAAATTGCTGAGAAGAGGAAGAAACTATGTTTTTCTTGTGATGAACCTTATACCGTGGGACATCAATGTAGAAAACCACAGCTTTTTATGATGCTACCCTCTATTGAAGATAACAGCAAGAATGGGGACAATGAGGAGTGTTGTGATGATGAAGCAGATGGGAATACTGTTGAGCAACAGGAAGCTCATATCACATTTCATGCTTTGTTTGGACACAATGTTAACAATACTATAAGAATTGTGGGAATGGCTAATGGAAAACTGTGACGCCCCCAAAATTAGGTATACGTCACCCATCTTGGGTCGCCACTTACATGGTACATAAATTCAAATACAACTTACTAATATAAGCATAGGTGTACAATACGACATAAAGCGTGAGTTTGAATACAAATATTGTCTACTAGATATTATACAAACTCAAAAGGAGTCCTCATTACAACTATTATCACACTATTTCACGTAATAGTGAGGAATACTAATGCTATCCTCTGGACCATTACTTCGTTCCCCGACTCGTCGTCCAAATTTATGTTCTCATTTCAAGAGAAGAAACGGTGAAAGAAAAGGGTGAGCTCAACTAGCCCGAAGAAGAAATATTATGACTAAGATAATGCGAATAAATTATCATTAGCCTTCAACAAGTGTTAAACCGATAAAATACAATAAACAAGCGGTTTAAGCTGCGGTGAATAAGCAATCCATTAAAAGAGTCAAGTAGAGAATAAAGTCTACTATCTTTTAGGTTTTAAAAGGTTTTCATCAATTTTTATCATTTGAGACTCGATTTTAATAAATAAACCACCACATCTAATCATCCCTGTACCACGGTCAAGGATTTTCATCAAATTATCAATGGTCATGACTATACCGAATTACCCCTGGTCATAATCATACCAAAAACTTTCCATCACTGCATTACAGGCCACTGAGGACTTTTGTCACATCATTTATATCAAGTCATGATTATACCGAATGATCCTTGGTCATAATCATACTAAGTTCATCTATGCACGTAAGCCAAAGATAACATAATATAACATGAGGATGATGACAATGACATAGTAATTCAATAAAACAAGTTCAAGAATTATTTAATCCATGAATTATTAACGTCCAAATTGTCAACATGATACTGTTTCGTAGAGTAAAATTCAAGAATGATCAGAAGAATATTTCCATGAAAAGATACTGGATGAAACGCAAATATCAAGGATATTCTACTAATTTCATGGAGTATAGAAGTCAAAGTTTTAACCAATTTGGGTATAATAAAGAATGGAATAACAAAAGAAATCACCACGCATGCGGACTTGAGATAGACAAAGTTATTCCAATGTAATAATAATAACGGAACCGGTCGTGAAATTCACAATCGATGGATGTTCCAAAAGAATAATAAAGATGGAACCGGATCCGGTGTAAAACACACAGATAGGATATTCCAGCAGAATGATAAAGAGCGGAACCCAGTCCGGTGTAAAAACACATGCATACAGGATGTTCCAATGAGAATAATAAAAGCGGAATCGGTCCGGTGTAAAACACATGCATGAGGATGTTCCAATGAGAATAATAGAAGAATGTCACCAAGTATATAGGTGGCCACAGATACAAAGTTATTCCAATGAGAATAATAAAGAATGGAATAACATAAGGATTTCACCAAGTATAGGGTACGCTGCAGATACAAAGTTATGTATAGGTATGCCACTTTTTACGAGTTATTCCAACAGAATAATAATGAATGGAATAATGAAGTTCTCTTCAAGAAGAAAGAATAACACCCCTTCTTACCGTAGTAAAAGAACCTGAATACGTGAAGTAGTGAAGTAGCGAGTAATACTCTTCTTCTTTCTATAATTTTCTCTCTATAGCTTATCTCTATAATTTCTCTCTCTAGAGTTTCAATGAATTCGTAAGAAAATAATGAAGGAATGAGCTTTATTTATAGGAAAATGGAATGCATAAGTAACTAATCCATGAGCGGTCAGATTGATTTACTTTTAATCGACGGTCCATATTTAAAGAAAAATCTTTTAAATAAAATATAATATATTCTATTTATATAAAAACATTTTACTATGCAAACACTATGCAATACTATGCAAAATCTTATATGCAAAACACTACGCAACACTATGCATAATAAAATATAATATATTCTATTTATAGAATAACTTTAATAAAGTATTCTATTTTATATAAAAGATGTTTCGTTTTATTACGTTAATAATACGAATAAAACAAAACGTCATTATCATTATAATAATTCATATTATTAATCGAATGATAATAGAATCAAACCGAGTGACTTCTCACATAAGCATCGATAATCAATACTGGTAATCTTCTTATGCAACCACCACGTACATCTTGTACTTTTACTACCGAGTAGTTCAACAAGAACTACCACGGTAAAACTTCCGCCGTTATTTCAATAAAATATTTTTGTCGTTTTCTCAATCAAATAATAATTACATTGTGGGGTCCACCAATGATTGAGTAGTTGTCACGAATATTCCTACTAAACCGAATATTCCCGACCAATCGAATATAATATAACCACTTGCATACTTTGCAAAATTTATAAATACTACCCACAACTATAATATTATCTTAAATTCACACCATAATATTAAAAAATTATTTTGACAAAATTTAAATCTTTATTGATAAAATCTGGGTCTCACAATCTCCCTCCTTATGGAATTTCGCCCTCGAAATTAGGGTGATCTTGGTATGATAAAGAGGTGAGGATACCTTGAATACCTTTATCGTTGAAAATATTAAGTTCATCTTTGCAATCCCACCAAAGATATTCATTAACAATTCATCTTTTGCACTACAGCCAAAGATATACAATTTCATAAAACCAATAATATCTTGAGACTCGATTTTAATAGTATCACAACCATGAATTATCCATGCACCTTCTTGGCTAAGGATATTAAGTGTTTTCAATTCTGATCATGATTATACCGAATAATCCGTGGTCATAATCATACCAAGTCTATCAATGCACTACTACCAAAGATGACTTTTACCACATCCATGAATTAATATTTCATTCTTTGAGACTCATCTCAATAATTAATCCATATCATCGAATCATCCCCGCACTACGGCCGAGGATATTCATTAGTATCACGACCACGAATTATCCATGCACTACTACCAAAGATAATCGTGTATTCATTAAGATATCACGACCACAAATTATCCATGCACTACTACCAAAGATAATCGTGTATTCATTAGTATCACGACCACAAATTATCCACGCATCACTACCAAAGATAATTGTGTATTCATTAGTATCACAACCACAAATTATCCATACACCACTACCAAAGATAATTGTGTATTCATTAATATCACGACCACAAATTATCCATGCACTACTACCAAAGATAATTGTGTATTCATTAGTATCACGACCACAAATTATCCATGCACTACGGCCAAAGATAATTGTGTATTCAATTACTGAGTTATGATTATACCGAACAATCCACAGTCATAATCATACCAAGTCCATCTATGCACTACTGAGCCACGAGATAACTTTCAACATAATATAAACATGAGGATAATGATATAAAGAATCAATCAAATGAGATAAAGGATAAATATTAAACATTTATAATATAATTTATCCGAGATTCAAGAATATCCCCATGTTATCAATCACTTAATAATCTTATAATCTAATAACATTAATATTATAACAATATTTTAATCACTTCTTAAATTTATAAACAATTTATCTCAATTGTTTACGCTTTAACATATAATGCATTTAATCATTCAAAAATGCCATACTCATAAAATATCATCACCAATTATCAAATCCCTCATCAAAAAAATAAGCATATACTCTATATAGGATTCTTTAGCCAGGAAAATCCTATTTTCAACTTTGTTACTTCACATAACATATTTAACTCATATGTTCAGAACTAAACTATTTTCATGAAAAATACCAAATCAGTCCCAAAAATATTTCTTTTCCGGGATTTAGCATAATATAGTCCCATAATGAAAATATATTTTCTCGGAATTTTAAAATTCATTTACTATTTTTCAAAAATCAATTTCTAATTAATTCCTTAAGAAATTAGCTACCTCAAGTTTAACTTCAAAATTCCCAAATCTTAGCAGGACCTTACACATATTAACGTTAGCTTCTAGTTTAAATTTCATGGTCATCTGAGTTATAGAACTTCTGGTTATAGCGTTTTAAATCGGAAAAACCTAAATATTGAAATAGTCATAACTTGCTCATTTGAAAGTCGAATGAGCTCATTTTTGGACAGGAGGTACTTTATACCATATACTTTCATGTCCCAAAAGGCCAGAATTTTTCTCATAATTTAAGTGGCCGAAACAGTCCCTTAAAGTTTCTGGGCAGTAGCATTTTAAAATTTACAGCTTTGGCCTCCTTTGCTAAAAATCAGTCTACACAAAAATCTACAACACCTTTTCCAGTAATTCCACTTGGATTAGTTAGGTAACTCATAGATCTAACTCTAGGACTTGACCATACTCAAAAATTCAAAATATAATAGGAGATATGGTCAATTGAATTTTCATGTTATGTTTTTCACCAAAATCTGATTTTCAACTCTTTGTGATTTCTAAGAAACTTTCATGTTTTCACATACTAACCAACATAACTCATCTTAAAACTTACTAATACTTCATATACCCATGATTTTCATCAGTTCTATACTTTTATTATGACTTTCATCATAATCCACGTAAATGATCCTTTTAGTTGAAGAAATATTTGAGAGTTTAAGAAATGGGTTTTATCTTTGGGGTCAATACAAAATTCGATTTCACGTTCTAGGGTAGGCTAGGAAGTCTTCAAGAATACGCCAAGAAATTTATTAATGATAGAAATATCATTCAAAAGCTGTGACTCTCATCCAAGACTTGGATAAGACGTCACATTGATACCAACTGTGACTTCTATCCCTTAACCTAGATAGCACCTCACAATGATACCTATAAACTTGCCATCTTCATTCACGATGTTGCCTCTACGAGAAAGTCCGGCTTCGGTGCATTCCACACAAGGAAGTCAACAACGAAAGGTTCGGGGCTCTTTACTTATGGCTTGATATAACAAATGATTAACTTTAGGATTTGGTTACTTTGAATTAGTATAATGAGGTTGTTATAAATATAAAAGCTAACAACCTTATGAAAAGCATGATGAGTAGCTAACCAATTGATTAGAAAATCACATCAAAGGCAAATATTTTCAAAAGATAAGATCGACGAGTAGCGTGAAAATGTTTATTTGAATTAAACAAGATTTAAAATAGTAGCGAGAATATGAAGGCTCCTACTAACGAAGTTTCAACCAATAAGTCAAAGTCTAACTTCTCCTGAGTCAAATTTAAGCGTTGAACGCATAAGCAAAGAGAGATAAAAGAATGGGTAGAACCGGTATTCAACACGGTATAGACTTCGCAAGAGCTTATGATTAACTTACCCGTGATAATTTTATTCGGGTTCCTCGTCACGAGAAAAAAACGCTCTCTTAAACTGGCTGGGCCTGGTTTGTGCGGGGATGATCTTTGGTGCCTCCATCCTAGTTGAATTCGTCTTGATGCGACAAAATCGAGCTAAGTGGCCTTCTCTTCCACAATTATAACATGCTTTGGATGGGTGGGCGTGATTCGGATCGATGTGTCCCTCTCCTCCGCATTTGAAGCATATGATAGGTGGTCCTTCTCCTTCCTTAACAACGGTGTTGGTCTTTGACGTCTTTCCATCATTGTTGAATCTCCTTTTCTTGAAATGTCCATTCTTATTATTTTGGCCCGATTACCAATAGAAGTGGTTACCATATATCCGCCCGTTGATTCCCTCCACGCTTATTGTCACCAAGCTCGATGACTTCTACTCATTTGGTATTATAATTTTCGGCTACTTTCTTTTTTTAGTTAGGTTGACTCGTTATCGCGCTCCACTAATTGAGCCCTATTTACAACATCCCGAATAAAAACACGGTTTATGAGAAATAAGATGTTGACGTATCTCCGCGAAACCTCTTAAAACATTCGCGCCATTCTCTCTTCATTATCCACCAAGTGGGACGAATCGTGATAACTCCGCAAATTTTGCCTCGTATTGCTACACGGTCATATTGTTTTGTTCCAACTTGATAAACTCCACCTCCTTCATTATGTATTAATACTTTCAAGAAAGTATTTGTCGTTGAACGACTCCTGGAACTTCTCCCAAGATATCTTCAAGATAACAGTCGGTTGACGCGTTTTACCGATTCCCACCAAGAATCGCCTTCGCGCATGAACATAAAGGCGGCAAAAGGAACCTTTGCTCCTCGGAGCATCCCAAGACATCAAATATCTTGGTAATCTGCTTTATCCATGCTTCCGCCGAAGTGGTTTTGGCTCTCCCTTAAACTCCGGTGGTCCCGGCTCCTTGAATTGTTTAGCGGTGACCACCCGAGAGAGTTTTCCGTGTTTCCACCTACGTTTTGGGCGAGAGTCGCTTTACCGATGTTGCATGAATTCTAAAACCTTTTAAGCGTCTCGTCATTCATCAATTGATCGATTGTTGTTGTTTACGGGAGGATTATCGCCATCCTGTTGCACATTGTTTCGATTATTGATCGTGGAGAATCAACAGGTCTCCGTGCTCCATTGCTATTCTCAACATTTTGGATGCCATTTTCAAACACCGCCACAAAATAAGGGTAAATTGACATGCAACATATTATCACTATACTCGACCGACCAATCAAATACCAAATAAACTTAGGTAGGTCATACTAGCTGAAGGTATTCCCTCGCTCTCTCCTCCTAGTACTATTCTCACATCTTAGCTTGGGGATCATATCCTAAGCTCGATACCAACCGTGGACGCCCCCAAAATTAGGTATCGCCACCCATCTTGGGTCGCCACTTACATGGTACATAAATTCAAATACAACTTACTAATATAACTGCCGTATGCAATACGACATAAAGCGTGAGTTTGAATACAAATATTGTCTACTAGATATTATACAAACTCAAAAGGAGTCCTCATTACAACTATTATCACACTATTTCACATAATAGTGAGGACTACTAATGCTATCCTACGGACCATTACTTCGCTCCCAGGCTCGTCCCGGCCTATGTTCTCATTTCCTAAAGAGAAATAAAAAGAAAAAGGGTGAGCTCAACTAGCCAAAGAAGAAATATTATAACTAAGATAATGCAGAATAAATTATCATTAGCCTTGTGATGTTAAACCGATAAAATACAATAGACAACCGGTTTAAGCTGCGGTGAATAAGCAATCCATTAAAAGAGTCAAGTAGAGAATAAAGTCTACTATCTTTTAGGTTTTAAAAGGTTTTCATCAATTTTTATCATTTGAGACTCAAACAATAAATAAACCACCACATCTAATCATCCCCACATACACACGGCCAAGGATTTTCATCAAATTATCAATGGTCATTGACTATACCGAATTACCCCCGGTCATAATCATACCAAAAACTTTCCATCAATTGCATTACAGCCTTTGAGGACTTTTTTGTCACATCATTTATATCAAGTCGTGATTATACTTAGAATGATCCTCGGTCATAATCATACTAAGTTCATCTATGCACGTAAGCCAAAGATAACATAATATAACATGAGGATGATGACAATGACATAGTAATTCAATAAAACAAGTTCAAGAATTATTTAATCCATGAATTATTAACGTCAAATTGTCAACATGAATCTTTGTTTTCGTGAGTAAAATTCAAGAATGATCGAAGAATATTTCCATGAAAGAGATTTGGATGAAACGCAAATATCAAGGATATTCTACTAATTTCATGGAGTATAGAAGTCAAAGTTTTAACATTTGGGTATAATAAAGAATGGAATAACAAAAGAAATCACCGTGCATGCGGTGCTTAGCAGACGAGTTATTCCAAGAATAATAATAACGGAACGAGTCGGGTGAAATTCAATAATCGACAGGATGTTCCAACAGAATAATAAAGATGGAACCGGATCCGATTGTAAAACACTGAGATAGGATATTCAACAGAATGATAAAGAGCGGAACCAGTCCGGTGTAAAACACATGCATGCAGGATGTTCCAAATGAATAATAAAAAGCAGAATCAGTCGATTGTAAAACACATGCATATGGGATGTTCCAAATGAATAATAGAAGAATGTCACCAAGTATAGGGTAAACAAGCATTATACTGAGTTATTCCAATGAGAATAATAAGCAATGGAATAACATAAGGATTTTACCAAGTATAGGGTATCTGGCGTATACAAAGTTATGTATAGGGTATGCCACTTTTTACGAGTTATTCCAATGAATAATAATGAATGGAATAATGTAAGTTCTCTTCAAGAAGAAAGAATAACACCCTCACCGTAAAAAGAACCTGAATACGTAAGTAGTGAAGTAGCAGAATACTCTTCTTCTTTCTATAATTTCTCTCTATAGCTTCTCTCTATAATTTCTCTCTCAGAGTTTCAATGAATTCGTAAGAAAATAATGAAGGAATGAGCTTCTATTTATAGGAAAATGGAATGCATAGTAACTAATCCATGAACGGTCCAGATTGATTTACTTTAATCGACGGTCCATATTTAAAGAAAAATCTTTTAAATAAAATATAATATATTCTATTTATATAAAAACATTTTACTATGCAAACACTATGCAATACTATGCAAAATACTATGAAAAAACACTACGCAACACTATGCATAATAAAATATAATATATTCTATTTATAGAATAACTTTAATAAAGTATTCTATTTTATATAAAAGATGTTTCATTTTATTACGTTAATAATACGAATAAAACAAAAGCGTCATTATCATTATAATAATTCATATTATTAATAAACAATAATAGAATCAACCTGAGTGACTTCACACATAAGTATCAATAATCAATACCGTGCTTTCTTTATGCAACCACACGTACATCGTATTTTTACTACTACCGAGTAGTTCAACAAGAACTACCAGTAAAACTTCCGCCGTTATTTCAATAAAATATTTTTGTCGTTTTCTCAATCAGAAATAATAATTACATTATGGGGTCCACCAATGATTGAGCCGTTGTACGAATATTCCCTACTAAACCGAATATTCCCCGACCAATCGAATATAATATAACCACTTGCATACTTTGCAAAATTTATAAATACTACCCACAACTATAATATTATCTTAAATTCACACCATAATATTAAAAAATTATTTTGACAAAATTTAAATCTTTATTGATAAAATCTGGGGTCTCACAAAAACTGTTGAGAATCTTAATTGATAGTGGAAGCCTACAACTCATGGCTACTTTGGATACCTTTTTGGAATGGTTCAAGAAGCCTTGAAAGAAAAATATTGAGGTCATGGAATCAGATGTTGTTAATGGGAATAACATAGAGGAGAACCAATCTCAAGGTTAGTTGGAGGAAGTGTTGCAATCTTATTCCTCAATCTTCAAACAACCAAAAGGTCTACCTCCAAACAGATCTCGTGACCACCACATTAATTTGAAGGAAGGCAACCAACCTATCAATCTAAGACCTTACAGGTATCCTTATGTGCAAAAGGAAGAAATTGAAAAGATTGTTAGTGAATTAATGGCTTCTGGAGTGATACAACCAAGCAACAACTTTTATGCTTTTCCAGTATTATTAGTAAAGAAACATGATGGATCTTGGAGGATGTGTGTGGATTATAGATCACTGAATGAAATGACAGTTAAAGACAAGTTTCCAATACCAGCCATTGATGAATTGTTGGATGAGTTACATGGATCCATGTGGTATTCCATGTTAGACCTCAGATCTAGTTACCACCAAATTAGAGTTCATGCTTCAGACATTCTTAAAACTGCATTTAGGACACCTACAGGACACTTTGAATTCTTGGTGATGCCATTTGGACTCACCAATGCACCAGCTACCTTTCAGTCATTGATGACTCAAATATTTAAGCCATATCTCAGGAAGTTCATCCTAGTTTTCTTTGATGATATCTTGGTTTACAACAAGACTTATGAAGAACATTTAGAACATTTGAAGTTAACTTTGCAGCTCTGAAAGGATAATTCACTCTTTGCTAAGAGAAGTAAATGTGAGTTTGGAACTGAGCAGATTCAATATTTGGGGCATGTTATTAATAAGCATGGGGTTTCTACTGATCCTGATAAGATCAATTGTATGACCAAATGGCCTTTACCTACCAACATTAAGAGTTTAAGAGGTTTTTTGGGTTTGACAGGCTATTACAGGAAATTTATTCACAATTATGGGTTAATTAGCAAAACCATTGACTGAATTGTTAAAGAAGGACAGATTCCAGTGACATGAAGGGGCTACCTAAGCTTTCTTGGCACTTAAAGAAGCTAAGGTTAAAGATCCTGTGTTAGTTATGCCTAATTTTAAATTGCCATTTGTTTTGGAAACTGATGCTTCTCATACTAGAATAGGAGCTATATTGATGCATCAAGGAAGACCCATTGCTTATCTCAGTAAAGCTATAGCTGCAAAACACTTTGGTTGGTCCACTTATGAGAAAGAGTTGATGGCAGTCATCTATGCTACTACTAAATGGAGACATTATCTGTTGGGTAATAAGGTACTCATCAAAACTGATCACCATAGTTTAAAGTATCTTTTGGATCAAAGGGTAACCACTACTAACCAACAAAAGTGGATTACTAAATTGATGGGACTAGACTATGAGATAGTGTATAAAAAGGGAAAAGAGAATGTAGCTACAGATTGCCTCTCAAGACAGGTTGGTACTTCTGAAATGGACTGTACTTGTGTTGCTATTTCTACAACCATTCCTTATTGGATCACAGGGAATTAGAACCTGGATTAAAGGACATAATTGTTCAGCTGCAATTGGATCCACAATCATTACCTGGTTATACTTTTCATCATAGTAGGCTTAAATTCTAAGATAGATTGGTAATTGGGCCAGATATTTCTTTGAGAACCAAGCTATTGACTGAGTTTCATGACTCTCCTATGGGGGGTCATTCTGGCATAAAAAGAACTTATGAGAGGTTTAGTAATTACTTATTTTGGTCCACAATGAAGACTGATGTTACCAGATTTGTACAAGAATGTGATGTCTGTCAGAAACATAAACATGAGACTAAGGCTTTACCAGGGCTGCTGCTGCAGTCCTTGCCTATACCAGAGGGACCATGGATTGATATATCTATGGACTTCATTGAAGGGTTACCACAATCTAAAGGTTATACAGTTATATGGGTTGTGGTAGATAGGTTGACTAAATATGGTCATTTCATACCTCTCCAACATCCTTTTACTGCTCAATAATTAACCCAAGTATATATCAATAATATTTGCAAGCTCCATGGATTTCCTTCAACCATTGTATCTGATGAAGACAAAATATTTGTGAGCTTGTTTTGGCAATCACTTTTCAAGTTGGTAGGTACCAAACTTCATTTGAGCTCTGCTTACCACCCATAATCTGATGGACAGACTGAAAGGCTTAACCAAGTGTTGGAATGCTACTTAAGGTGCATGATATCTCAGAGGCCTAAGAGTTGGTTATCATGGCTTCCATTGGCCGAGTGGTGGTACAATACGCATTATCATAGTGTTATCATAGTGGGCTAAAAACTACTCCCTTTGAGGCCTTGTACTGCTATAAACCTCCACACCTGAACTTTCATCAGTTTGGTCAAGTCCATGACCCTGCCAGAAGGAACTTTTGTAAAGACAGAACTCAAACTCTTCAGCTTCTTAAACATAACTTAGTTGCTGCTCAATCTAGAATGAAGTACTATGCAGACAAGTCAAGAAGTGAGAGATCATTTTTGGTAGATGATTTGGTATACTTGAGAATTAAACCTTACAAACAATCTACATTATCTCAGAATGTCCTTGGTAAATTAGCTCCCAAATATTTTGGGCCTTTTCCTGTACTAGAGAAGATTGGGACTGTGGCTTATCGACTCCAATTACTTTCACATGTTAAAGTCCATCCCGTTTTCCATGTATCCCTTCTTAAGAAGAAAATTGGCTCAAATTGTTCCAGTTCTGCTGATCTTCCTTATTTGGATGCACAAGGTCAATTTTTGGTGGAACCATTAGCTATATTGGATAGAAAGATGGTTAAGAAGAAAAATGCTGCATTTGTTGAAGTATTGGTGCAGTGGTCCAACACTCTACCATCGGAAGCCACCTGGGAAGATTGGGAAAATTTTCACAAGCAATTCCTTCACTTCCAACCTTGAGGACAAGGTTGTTTTGATGATGGGTGGACTGTAAGGATGCTACCATGATGGAATGGTCATACATTTCTGCTAATTAGTTGGTTTATATCAGAGTAATATTGTCATTCTCTTGTATTAGTGAGGTTACTTTAGTCCTTAAGCTTGTCCATTTCTGTTAGGCATCATTTGCGTGCCGCTGAGAGAGAATGGTTTAGCTATAAATAGTATCACATTGTAATGCTAAGGACATGAATGATATAATGAATCTCATTTCTCCCTTATTTTTGTGACTGTCTATATCTTCCCCAATATTGCTTCTCTCTCTCTCTGAATCTTCTACCTATTCTCTGAAATTCTTAGTTAAATCCTAGTTCTGAACTTCCAGTTCATTACATTATATAACAATTTTTCTTTAGTGTCCCAAATAAATTTGCTCAGTCTACTTTTCGTAGCTCTTTATTTTCAATCCGATTGGCCATAAATAATGTCCTTATGTGTTTTAGCAAGTTTACTATATATTTTACTTTATGGGTTTGACGAAGTAACAGATTCTTGAGAAATTATAAATTTATAATGGTTGTTATAATTGAATTTCCTTATATGGGGGTTTGTGTTTAAGTGTTTATAAATTGAATTGTTGGGTGTCAAATTTTGGTAAATTATAAGAAGCTTTATGAGGAAAAGAAGTCTTCTTTATTAATATATGAAGATGTTTGTTACTTTGTTTTAATGGCTGAAGACGAAGTATTCTTGATTGATAATTTGATACATGAAGATGTTTGTTTTAATGTCTGAATGGGGCTGAATTTTTATGCTAGAACCTCCGAGATTATTGGTTGTTGATCATTAACTAATTACTTTGCAAGTACATAATGATATTGATATAGCAAAAAAATTCCCCCAAGATCAAATCCTGGTTTCGTCCCTGAGTCGATGGTAGGATTTGAGAATGATTATATAATATTAATGCTTAAACCTTATGCTTGGTTTAACTTTAAGGGTTTATTTCAAAATTTTCTTTTAGATGTAAAGTTGGCTTAGAGCCTTGATCAATGTTTCTAGCATGAACAACCAGAAACAAGATCATTATTCTATCTCTATAGTATGGGACATCTGATTTCAGACAGAGGGTGATCTCAATGGTAACTAAACAGATACTTAAAACAACCAGAACCAAGATTATGAAAAGAATTGAGAACATGTCTTGCATTCACTAAATTTGGTCTTAAATTAACATTGGATTCATTGAAAAGAAAGATTTTTGGCTGGTCAACAAAGGGAGTATATTTTCTTATATAATTCATGTCACTGTTGCTGACAGCGTGTACATCTACATCACTAATATGTTCTCTCTGCAATTGTGGTTTCAGCATCATCATTAAAAGTTGAAGAAGCACAACAACTTCTTCAAGTTTGAGAGCTTCCAAGAGTTGGGACTTACCTGAAAAAAAAAACACAGGAATAAGGGAAGAAATGACAGATACTGCTATAGATTTTATTTTGGAGAACTTGAAGCAGCTAATAAACTAAAGCAACCCCTTTATTCTTCTTGAGAAGGATCAAATCCAATCTCTTTATGACGAGCTAAGATTCTTTGAGAACTTTTCTCAAAGATTCTGAGGGAAGTTGTTATGAGCATGAGAAAGTCAAAATCTGGTGATGAAAATTGGGGATGTGGTATACGAGGCTGAATCTATGGTCGATTTGTTTGTAGTCAACGCAATAGCTATGAAAAATGATGATCATTTGTGCGATGATTTTTCTCTAAAGCTTGATCATGTCATGGAAGAAGTTAAATCTATGAAGACAGAAGTGATGGAGATTGATGGCAACGATATGGGAAGCGAAGTCTTGCAATCTGGAAATCCCACTGATGGAAGTTCAAGAAGAGGGAACTTCCCTAAAGTCGAGGAAGAAATTTCTGTCGGATTAGATGATGAGGCGATGGCGATTGTGGAAAGACTTACTGGAGATCAAAAGCAGCTGGACATTATTACAATTGTTGGAATGGCTGGACTTGGGAAAACTACTCTGGCCAAAAAAGTTTTTAATGATCCTCTAGTTACTTATCACTTCTATATTTGTGCATGGATCACTGTATCTCAAACATATCAAAAAAGAGACTTGCTGCTTGGCATTTTGAATTCCGCTCTCCTACTCACAGATCAGCTGCTAAGAATGAGCGAGCAAAGGTTATGTGAAGAGTTTTATAGACGGTTAAAAGTCTCTCATAAAGTCTCCAAATTAATTCTTTCGGTTTGACTTTTTAAAGTCAATTGACCATTTTTAAAGCTAATCTTTTACTATTTTTGCTAAAATATAGGTGAAGAGATTATAACCAAAAGAAAGTATATACAATTTATTACTAATCCCAATTTTTATAATTTTAGAAATATATTTATATATGCTTAATTATTAATTCTAAAAATAGTCAATTTGACTTTAAAAAGTCAAAACTGAGCAATTAATTTAGGACGGAGGGAGTAATAGATATCTCATAGTCATTGATGACATATGGGATATGGGAGCCTGGGAGGGTTTGAGAAGATCTTTTCCTAATGATAACAATTGTAGCAGGATTCTTCTGACTAGCCAGCTCAGAGAATTGGTTGCTCATGTCAAACCAGATGTGCCTCCTCATTTTCTGCGTTTTCTTACTGCAGAAGAAAGTTGTTATCTTTTGCAACAAAAGGTATTTCAGGAAGATAGCTGCCCTCCATCATTGATTGATATTGGAAAGCAAATAGCCAAGAAATGTGAAGGATTACCACTTGCAATTGTTGTAGTAGCTGGAATTCTCTCCAAGAGAGACAAGACGCAAGATAATTGGAAGCAAGTTGCTCAAAGTGTAAGGTCATGCCTTGTTGATGACCCAAAAAAGTACATGGATACACTAGCACTGAGTTACAATCACTTACCACTTCACTTGAAACCTTGCTTTCTATATTTGGGAGCATTCCGGGAAGACTCTGAAATTGCTGTACGGAAGTTGATTTGGTTGTGGGTGGCTGAGGGGTTTATCCGGCCAGAAGGGCAAAAATGCTTGGAGGATGTTGCAGAGGAATGCTTGATTGATTTAATTGATAGAAGTCTCGTAATTGTTTCCCAAAGGAGATTAATGGTGGAATCAAATCTTGTCGCATCCATGATCTTTTCTTCTTCAATTACTGCAAAATGTAAGCATCGCCGTCTTTGCACTCATTCTCGTGTTTCCAGTAATATATTATTACTTTGGAGCCTACTGTTGGAAATATATATGAATAGCAATCTTAAAGCAACAATGAAGCCTTCATAAAGAGCAAGAATAATGTAACAACAAGAACAATGAAGTAACAAAATTGGAACAATTACTTACTGAAAGAGCAAATGTAGCAAAGCTATCTAAAAAGTGATTCCGCCCTCACCGGTTAGAAACCTTGGTACGCTTGAGCTTCAATGCGTTCACTCTCCAGATTCATTCTCGTGTTTGTGGAGTAATATATTATGAGATATATTTTGGAGATGTCAATCGTGTATATTTTTCTACTAAGCTTTTGAAAGTATACTCGAGCCCATCTCTATTTTTTGTGCTATGCACCATAAGAGTTCCTAAACTAGCCAATGTGGGACTTTGAAAACCATAAGATTTTGTAGCATAACCAACAATCCCCCACATGATCCAAAATTATCAAGATAGAAAAATAAAAAAGAAGTGAGAAGGGCAATGGATTTTACATAACATCGATACCTTATGGGTTTGAATCGACACTTCAGAACAAGCTCATGATTATAGATTATAGGTGAATTATATTCTTGAACCTATTCAAGATATAGAGTTTGCACACATATCTTAAATCCTGAATCCACACAAGTCCGCTGTTGGGTGTTTCTAGGCCATCGCCATGTCCCATTTTCATAAAGGCTCTAGAGAGTTTGCAAGGACTCTCATAGAAGCTACCTACACTTCCACCTTTATATGTGAACCCATCAAGTGTATCTTGACATACACCACCCTTTAGAGGCTATGAGTTTCATTAAGAATCTAAACGATTCATCCTTTCACTGGAAGCTTCACATGCACACAAGAGGGATATAAATAATTGTAGTGCTATAATTAAATAATTACATGACTTGTTATTACCCATTGAACCTAATTCATGGGATCTCCAATCACATGGGTTGGTTTCCATCACATATTATTTACAAAATAATGGCAATAATCCCATCCTCCGGATGTTTCTTGGACTACCTTTTATTCAATCCCTTAGTAAGCGGATCATATAGTTCTTTTCAGACCTTACAAATTCCATGGAAATAACTCCATTCTTGATCGGTCCTCGTATAATATTGTGGCCTCGGCGAATGTGTCTCTGCTTTTCCATTATAAACATGGTTCAATGCCCCTGCTAATAGTCGCTTGAGAATCACAATGTAAAGAAATAGATGGAATCGCATTATACCACAATGGTATATCGGCCCAATAAATTCCTTATCCACTCGTCACACCGCCAATTCTAAAGCTAAATTGCATTCCATAAGAGATCTAGCAAGACAAGTTTGTTTCGATTTCAAGAAATAGCTCCTCCACCTAAAGTAAACACATAACCACTCGTGGAGTTTGTTTCATCGTTATCGGACACCCAATTAGCATCACAATATCCTTCTAAAACACTAGGATGACCAAGAAATGTACACCTACATTAACTGTTCCTTTTAAATACCTCATTAGTCGTGACAATGCATTCCAATGTTCTTGTGAAGGAGGATTATGTATATCTCGCTAAGTCTACTAATAAGATATAATATCGGGATTTAGTGCGCTTCATTAAATACATTACACTACCAATGATTCTAGCATATTCAACTCTGTAATACCATTCCCTTTATTTTTCTTTAAATGCACACTCAGAGTCATAAGGGTTCCTAATGGCTCTTCATTAAAGAAATCAAATTTCTTAAGAATATTTTCCACATAATGAGACCTGTGATAAAACTAAACCATTTGCATGTTTATTTATTTTCATGCCAAGAATCAAATCGCTTCTCCTAAATCTTTCATATCAAATTTAGAAGATAAAACTCTTTTGTAGTTTTCACAACTTTCTCATCTGCAAATATAAGCAAAGTCATCCACATATAAACAAATAATCACACCACAATTTCCATTGAATCTACTATGAACTAACAACTATCGATTCATTTGTCACAAAATTATTAGACAAGAGAGTTCTATTAAATTTGTCATTCCATTGTTTTGGTGCTTGTTTCAAACCATACAAAGATTTTACAAGTCTACACACTTTATGTTCTTCATTCGAACAACAAAACCTTCAGTTGACACATATATTTCTTCATTTAACTCTCCATTTAAAAAAGCGGTTTTAACGCCTATTTGGTGGATTATCAATTTATGAATAGAAGCTAAAGCAATTAGAATTCTTATAGTTGCTAATTTAGTCATAGGTGAGTAAGTGTCAAAATAATCAAAACCTTCCTTTTGAGTAAACCCTTTTGCTACAAGTCTTGGCTTAAATTTATCAATAGAATCCATCGCCTTTTAACTTCTTTTTAAACACCCATTTACATCCAATAGGTTTACATCCTCTCAGCAAATTAACTAGCTCCCATGTATGGTTAGACATAATAGATTCTAGCTCCTATTAATAGATCCTTCCAAAAAATTTGCATCAAAAGATTTCATTGCTTCTTCATAAGTTTTAGGGTCATTAAATGTGATTAAAAGGGTTATAAAATCGGACCAAAAGTTTTCTCAAAACGTAGTCTTTTACTTCTAGAGATGCGTGCATGTGCTCTTTATCTTCCTTTTAAGTGGTTCACTAATGAAGGATTGCCCACATCTCTAATTTTCATTGAAATATATTTTCAAAAAATTCGCATCTTTTGTTTCCAAAATTGAATTATTTTGATAATTATTAGTTGCATCTTTAATTACCAAAAATCTATAAGCAAAGACTATTAGAGACATATCCAATAAAAATACAATCCATTGTTTTAGGTCCAATTTTATTTCTTTTAAATTTAAGATAGCTACTTTAGCTGTAATACACCCTTACACACTTTAAGATATCCCAAATTAGGTGCATATTTTTCCATAAATGATATGGTGTAGAGTCTAACTTTTTATGTGGAACTCTATTTAAAATATGATTTGTAAAGTCGCAAGCTTCTCCCCACATATTAGAAGGTAAACCGTAATTAATTAACATAGCATTCATCATATCTTTAAGTGTTCTATTTTTTCTTTCTCAGCAACTCCATTGGATTGTGGAGAATAAGGAGGAGAAGTTTCATGTATTATTCCATTTAGTTCACAAAATTTTTAAGACTTCTCAATCATATTCACCTCCACGATGATCTAAGTCTTTTAATTTTTCTTTCTAGCGATTTTCAACTTCCGCTTTATATATCTAATAAACATTTCTTCCGCTTCATCTTTAGGGGAAAGTAGATAAATTCGAGTATATCTAGACATATCATCCACAAAAGAAATATAATATTTCTTACCACCTCTACTCGTAGTATTTTTAAAATCGCCTAGGTCACTATGAATTAACTCAAGTAATTGTTTGTCTTTCAACACTTTTAAAAGGTTTTTAGCATGTTTTGCTTCTACACAAATTTCGCATTTGTTTAACTCCTAGATTTGCAAGATTAGGTATAAGTTCAAGTTGTTTCAACTTTTTAATAAAAGCTACATTCACGTGTCCTAATCTAAAGCATGCCACATATCCAAAGATTCAACAATATAAGCAAAAAGAAGCATTCTTATTATTCAATTCAAAGCAGAAGCATCAAGTACAAATAAACCCCCATTACAAAAACTTTTCCCAACAAATTCCCCATTACGAGTAAGTACAAGTTTATCGACTCAAACACAAGTTTAATACAAACTTTGTTCAACAAAGACCCGGGATACAAGATTCCTAATGAATATCGGACACATGAAGTACATCTTGTAGGAAATGGTTTTCGAAGAAGTTAATTTTAGTAAGACTTTTCCTTTTCCTGCAACATTGGTGGCCCGAGAATCCCCATAAAGACCTTTTCTCCATTAGTCACATTTTCGTAGTTGAGGATTACGTCTCTATCCGCCAAGAAATGTGTCTAGTGGCCCCAGATCTACTACCCATTCCGTGAAGTTGTCAACAAGGTTTACTTCGAGACTACAAAGAACGATAATATCATCGGATTCAATTAAATTTCATTGGGGCTTTGTTTGAGAATTATTATTTTTGTTATCTTCGCCTAAAGTGACACTTCATAGCAATATGGCTGTGTCCGCCACATACTGGCAAGGACCTTTAGTGAAAGATAAAGGTTTCAATTTGATTGAATTGTTGAACCTATTATCCTTTCTTCCCATTGATTTTGATTTTTCCTTTGTAGTTTTTGATTTGATGATTTTGGCTTCCAGACATGGCTTTTTGTTCTACGAGATTAGCTTTGACAAGATGAGTTGGAACCACGTCTCCCCTTTCTTTAGCCCCTGTTTTGTTCTTCAATATGGATGTGTGCCACTAATTCTCGTGATAGTGAAATCTTTAGTTTCATGTTTGAGGTTCATCTTATAATTTTTCCACGAGGGTGGTAATTTTTCGATAAGTACAAAGAACTTGGAAATTCTCGCATATTTTCATTCCTTCCCCAACGACTTCCCCACAATTGTTTGGTATGTATGAACTTGATCTATAATGATTTCCGCCTCGTGCATCTTAAAATCTAGAAATTTTGGACTGACATATTTCTTAAGTCCGTAGTTTTCAACCGCATACTTAGATTTTAAAGCTTCCCAAATCTTCTTAGCACTTTCATACGGATAATATATCTCAAACAGAGAATTAGACAAATAGTGTAACAAATATCGAATTACGCACGATTATCCTTAACATAGTCTCTTTTTGATTTATCGTAATCAAACTTTTCAACAATTTCAATTAGAGTAATATCATTCACAAGAATAAAGAAGAGCATCCTCATACAACACATATTCTAAGTTCATGGTTTCCAAATAAAATAGTATGTCTTCAAACCATCGCTAAAATTAGTACCATCAAAGCGCTCAATTTTAGATAAGTTAAGGCGATTTCATCATCTTGTTAATAACATGATCACTTTTTAGATTGTTGTAAATATATATCAATAGCGAAATACAATAGCAATTCAAAGAAGACTATCAATTGCGTAGTAATGTATGCAATATGAATTGCGAGAATGAAGCTTAGAAGAGAAGAACAATGTAGCAACAAGAGCAAGAAGTTAACAAAATTGGAACAACTTAGTCGTTATATGAAAAGAGGTGTCTAGCAAAGCCATCGTACTAAAAAGTGATTCCGCCTCACCGGTTAGAAACCTTGGTACAGTTGAGCTCCAATGCATGCTTCATGTGATTCAACAAGAAAACCTTCGAAGAAGAAGGATATGGACAAAATCTTTGTGGATTGCCCAATGAGCAGCTACTGCAGTATTTTTAGATGAGAAGAAGATTGGCAAGTATATAACTGCGTGTATGGTGTATATTCTATGATGAACTAAAGCAATATATATATACACGAATAAGAACGTTGGAGTTATTCGGCCATTCAGTTGAGTTTACGTTGGAGATATAGAAAACGTAAGGCAATGTGAGGCAATGATTTGGTGAATACTTTCTCCAAATCACCATAATCAGAAAATTACTTCAAAAATAACTCTAATTTTGAATGAAAGCAATTCCTTCTGTTTGACCTCGTTATTAGATCTGCAGAAGGTTCAATCAAGAAAAAATAAAAGATATATGGAGATTAACCAATAATTTTTTTAAATAAAAAATAATTACTAGTCTTTTAACAACATTTACATTTTATTAAAATAAATTAATATATACCACGGTGTGACTCTCTCATAAAACAGAAATATTAATTCTCTTTTTTTAGTTCTTCCTCTCTTGTCCAATCTCATTCTAAATTGAAAATTCTATCTCATAATCAATTTATAATTCAAGTCTAAAATTATAATGACAGTAAAATCCAACCCTAAATAAATAAATTATACACGCATCACGTGTTCGTGGACTACTAGTAAAAATAATGTCTATCCAAAATCAGGGGGAAAAAAATCCCTTTTGGTTATTAACACATGCACAATTATCATTTTTTTTTCAAAACATAGAACAAAATTATATTAATATTCAACTTTGAAATTTCGTAATTTGACTTGAAAAAAGTCGAAATGAACATCTAATTTCCGGAACAACTAAGAAGAAAGAAATGAGAACCATCAGAGACCAAAAGTGTATCCCCAGCAGCATTTTAGAGCTTGTACGGTCCGCATCATGGTTTGATCTTTTTTCAAAGATCACATCACTTGGTTCCATCATCCAATATTTTTCATACTAATACATATAGACATAAAATTCAAAAATTAATAAAATCAGAAATTAAATACCTACGTATATATATACACACATGTATGTATATATCCAGTGATTAAACAGGAAGAAATGGGCTCAGAAGAAAAAATGGGTAAGAGAAAGTTTGTCATCAATGATAAAATCAGAGTGGTGCATGACTTTCATCAATACTCATCACTGCCCAATCAAAATCAAATTAATGTAATTTATTTGTTCATACAAAATCTATATATATAGCATTTGAGATATAAATATGAAAGAGGTGCAGGCGCAACCACATATACCTCTGAATATTTGAAGGAGAAGCCTTTGCTGCCGTTTATATATATAGTCAGACCAAGAACGGCTGGTGAGGAGGAAGTGACTTTCAAATCACCAAACCCTAGTTTTCTACTTATAATTGTAATTACATTTGTACCCTCATCTTTTTTCGCAAGCCTTGTCGAGGAGTTCTGCCCTGCCCACTAGTTGGATTAAGTTCAGATGACTATCAGATGTTTGGACGGTATTTTATTTAATCACCTGTAGTTAGTAAAATTATATTTAAACTCCTAATTTTTTGAGTTAAAGTGAAAACGTCATATTTTCCATCCAACTAAACGCTGTGTATACATGCCAAACGTCTTGACTTTTAACAATTTAAAAAGACTGAAATACCCCTTCTTCTTCCTCTTGACTTTTAAAAGACATTCCGTTCTTCTCTCTTCAACCTTCAAACCCACTGTATCCTCTCTCCTCCGCCGCATCTCCGCCCTCGGTCTTTGGAGGTGAAGCCGGGAGCTCAGCCTTGGTCGTATATGGGGTTTGAAGAAGACGTTGGGTTGTGGGTCAGGGGTTGGTGTTTAGGGCTTTTTTTCACGTTCATCACTGTCTTGATTTTGCTCTGTTTAAGTAATCGCAAGATGAATGATTTTTAGAACTTCTTAAAGTGGCCCTCTCAATTTCATCGCCCTCTCAATTTCATCAAATTGGGAGTTTTTGCAAACCCAGAAAAACCCTAATTCATAGGGGACATAATAGTGCCCGGAGTGAGATTCAGGCAACTGATATAGTTGATACTAACAGGGTGGCTTCTTCTTTGAGTCTCTCTGCTTTTGAGCAGCTCAAAACCTCCGTTGCTGACAGTAATTTCTCTCTCTTTGGATTCTACTGAATTTGATTGTATAACATCAGTTTGATGTTTTGTTATGCGTTTTATGTGTATTTTCTTTTGGAATGGAATGGATTTTTGAGTTCGGTTTATTTTTCATTTTGTTTTTGTTTTTGTTTTTGTTTCTAGTGATTCTTACTAGTTCATTTTATGATTTTTTTTGGAATATATATAGAATAGTAGAAATGGAAAATTTGGAGTAATTAAAGTTATAAATAATTAGCTAAGGAAATTAAAAACCAGCAAAATATTTGGTGGACAACTATATTTTTGCTACAATTTGCCTACGAAAAGTTTTGAATTCCAAGGGTAGCTCATTGTTCTTTGTTTTTTTGCTTCATCTGAAATTAATCTCATGGAAGACTATGCTCCGCTCACTGACACTGTACGACCATTTTCGAATTAATTGAATTTTTGATTTGGAAAGTTTCTTATTTGGAATACATTTTGACTTTCTTTTACCATATATCGTCTATGTCTTATTACCATTTACATCTAGAATGATCAAACATACCTTTGGACATCTTTATGTCATGACTTTTGTATGACAATCTGTTGTTTTCTTGCACTCGTCTTTTGTATTACATACCTTATCAATCTGTTTCCTGTGCTTTTGTGTCATATGGGAGCTGCACTGTAGATTTAGCTGAGGGCTGGAAATTCAGGAGTCGATTGTGGTATGGAGTTGGCCTTCCTTCAGCAACAGACTTTGGTGGTGGTGGAAGGGGCTGGGAATCTTGGAGATCATCTTTGGGGAAAGATGAAAATGGAAACTGGGTTGAACTTCCTTTAATAAAGAAATCAGTTGCCATGCTACAAGCTTTGTTATTAGATGAGTCTGGACTTGGTGGTGGCCTTGGCATTGGAGGAGGATCTGGCACTAGGATGGGAGGTATGTCAGCGCTGTACCAGTTATTAGACAATGACCAGCCGTTCTTATGCATGCTTCGGATGGTGCTTGTCTCAATGACGGAAGAAGATGATGGTGAAACTAATATGCTTATGAAAAATGTAAACATTAAAAACTAACATGCTTATGAAAAATGGAACGGAATGGAGTGTTGTTTATATAATACCACCGGCTTATGTTACAATATAAATTCATGAAAGGTAATTAAGTTTTTAGCCAAATCTTTTAACGGAGTTAAAGACGGAAAGCATTTTTTTACTTCAACTCAAAAAGTCGGGATTTTAAATGTAATTTTATCGATTATAGGTGATATATGAAAATCGTCAAACCCCTGCGCGTTATATATAAACTTAACCCAAACTAGTTTATAAAAGGTTTTTGGGAGATCAAATTTTTATTTTTTTTAATTAGATCATTAATTTATTTTTTTTTATTTTATCAATTGAAATGTCACATCATAAATTTTCGATAGGCTTAATACGATAATTAAAAATTAAATTTAAATATAAATTATAACATTAAATTATTGACAAAGTGATTGTGTACTTAATTAAGGAAATTTATTTTACTTGTGCTAAATCGAAAATACATAAAAAAAACTCCCATAAAAATTGTGATTTTAATCAATATTATTATTGAAATGATAGTGAAAAGACTTTGTAGAATAATTTTACACTGCGCTCAATAATTTCTTAGAAAAATCTCACGTGGGACAGACATGGGAGAGTACAATATATGTTTTCACCTTTTTTTACCTTTGGGTGAGTGATTTGTTTAATTAACCGAGAAACAAACAAGACCCGCTCCAAATCTTACAAAAATCCAAAATGTTATAGTAATTTTTATAACTACAGTAAATAAGAAATTCTATAGAATAAAATATTTGTGAAACCAATGATCATACACTGATGCACTATATTATGCAACTCACACCTGCAAAGTCTATTTTCTTCTCTTTCTATCTTTGTGCTCCAAAGGAAAAGTATTTAAAGAGAGAATAAAAAAATAAATAACAACTAATAATACCCAAGCAAATCAAAAATGGCCTCCCAAGCAGGCTCAGCAGCACACAAATCACAAAAACACATTTATACTTAAATTTGCTTCCATCATCCCAAACTGTCTACCACAGCAGCCTGGACCCCGGACCAGGCTTGCGCCTGCGTTTCCGTGGCCCCGTGGCCCCATGACCCTTTCGGCCTTGACACTTGAGTGAGATTCGATCTCAGGACGTCCGAGTTTACGGCTCATCCCGAAGCCTCATTTAAGCCACTGCAACAAATGATGGGGTTCGGCAGTGGTAGTTAGTTCTATGAGCATTAAGATGCTTAAATAGAAACATGTAGCTGTGGCAACTAATCTCATATGAGACTTTTGAGAGGTAACTGAATGTTGCTGCTGTTCAGCATTTATCTCTGGCCATTAAAAGAACCATTAACCAAGCACAAAAGTGAAAATAAAATACACTAGTATTTTTGCTCCACAAAAACAAATGAAATTCATGAAACTCGGTTCTGTTAATTTTCATAAATTTTATATGTTCCTCAATCAACCGCTGATCTCTAATAAAAGAAATATCATTAGAAAGTTCACAATTACACTGCCTAAGTACCAACCCCAAAGGGTCGTCCAAGAAGCCGTACAACCAAGTATAGTTTTGTAAGCATGGACTTGGTGTATCTGTATACATGTGTTTCACATTACCAAGTTCTTTGTACGTGAAGAGTAACACAAACGTTATAGACATGGCCTTGTATGCTATATTTGGTATGCAACTGTTTTCCAGTTCAGTACAAGTCAAAATAGTACCTGTTCATCTCATCAGTAGGCATGCTTGAAGACAGACTTGTAGATTTCCATATATAGTTAAAAGAGTGAATGTTATTGATCTTCCAGGTACTCCACCCTGCAAAAAGATGAACAGAGCATCCCATTGAAAAAAAACAGCAACACTAGTACATTTATTCAACTGAGAAATAATCAATTATAAGGTTACTCACCAAATTATATTCATGTTTTGAAGAAATGACACGAGTTAGTATGTCACACGAATCCTACTTTTGATAGAATACGAGTAACGTGAGAACTATCTGTGTCTAAACCGATATACTGAAGATTTTGATTGGGTATGCTGTTTCTTAACATCGGCTAAACCACTGTCACTGGTACTGCCATCTATAAGGTTGTCATGCACTTCAGAAAACTCTTTGGCCCAAGAATTCAAGGGGATTAAATAACTGTCATCCTTAGACTTCTTTTTTCGCTCCTCATGCCGTTTGAAATTTTCAGATATCTGATGGAAAGTTTCGTTTATTCTTGAAAGTCCTCTTTCAACTGGTTCTACAACGTGCGAAACTGTGAACTTCATGTCGCCAACAATCTAAAAAAGAACATGTGACATCACAATTCACAAAATTCAATATGTTATTAGAACTGAGAAGTAATACAGAGAAGCAACTACAAGAGTAAAATGTTCCTAATCTCACAATTTCACCACTTCCGACAACCACATCACGAACACTCTGAGGGAAATTCAAACGCTTTTCTCTCTCATCTTGTCGACCAAGGTGTATCCTAGTATATCTTTCACAGTCTCTAACCTCCTCTGGATCTGGATCCGTTCCAAGAGATGCATAATCAGACAGCACAGCAGCATTACGGACACATCTTTCTCCTTGCTTGTATGGTACTGCTGGGAACACATATAGGTGCACCACAGCAGCAATACCCATCTGTTTGACACGTTCCAATCAAAATCAAAAGTCTATAAAAACAGCTTGATGATTCAAAATAAGGGTGTAACTTCTACTTCTAAATGCATAAAAACTAAATAATTCACCCAATGGAAGCACATTATTAAGAAGACATACTTCAAACATATGGCGTGTGATTTCTAAAGAAGCCAACAGAGATATCGCATGCAGCTCATAATTACTAATGGCCTCTTAATACATAGCACATCAATAAACTCCAGTTGTGGAATCTAAAGTCGATACCAAGGTTCTGAATTTTGTCATCAGGTTAACTTTGCTGCAGTAGTAATAGATATTTTAAAGAAAATAGCAAGAAAACATAAATTCATTTCATGCAGAGTCCACTCTTTTGTGAGAGTCACGACTCTAAATATAGCATTTACTAAAACCTACTTATCTTAAGTTCCCCCAACAAATTTATATACGGTTTATCGTCCTCAATGGACGGAAGCAACAAAATGAATACAGGTGCTGAAACTATAGAACTCTTTATCCCCGGATAGTTGCAATTGTATGCTACTGCTCACCAAGTCATTTTTTCTATTATAACACTGCCCAACAGGACAGCGAATTTGGTTAAAACTTCTCGGAATTCTTGGGGACTCCAAGTCAAGAACAGAGATTTTTTATATTTATTATTTGAAGTTTTTATTATATTTAATATAAAAATAGTTGATGTGATTTATGTATTTTATTTATTAGTGAGGATTTAGGACATTTATTAGTGATTAGAAATTATTAATAAAGGAATTTTAGTCGTTTAGTACTTTTATTATTCCCTAAGTAATATTATGGTTTTGTGTCTCTTTAAATAGTGATGTAATCCCCACAAGTCATTTAGACTACATACTATTGATATTGCAGTTGATTATTTTATTCATACCGTAGAAGTATCCTACCGTAGAGGTATGTTATCCATCTTGTGACACGTGAGTTTAAATCCTAATTTATTTTTTAGAATTCTTCATCTAGTTATTTAAGGTTATTTTAGGGGTTTAAATACTTTTAATTTATTTTTCATTAATTCTTCATCCTAAATATGTCTATATACTATTGATTTGAAGTTGATTATTTTAGCTGAGAGGTTTCTCCATTAATTTTTATTTTTGGGAGATCTTGGTTAAAAAAATCCTAATTTTGTTACTATTCATCTAAATAACATCATTTTTTATGCTCAAGATTTTCCATTAATTTTTAGTTTTTATTGTTAAAAAATGTTACTATTCATCGTTGCAGTTCATCGTTCGGACTTCTTGCTCAAAAAAAAAAGAAAGGTAGAAGAGAGAAATTGTCGTCGTGTTTTGCCATCGTCTAGTGGTAACCACAATCTCTAACTTATAAATATCTTACCAAAATTACAGTTTGTTTCGCCATAGTTTCATCTAATATTTCAGTTTTAGCCCATAGTTTATATACTTTTCACTTATACACTTTTATCATTTTAAATTAGCACCTACACTTTCTGCATTCATACTTTAGCCCCCTTGTTTTCTATTTTCTTTTCAGTTAGCCTTAAGTTATCAACAAAAAAAAAAATTATTTTATTTATTTATTTATTTATTTTATAACTCATTGTCTCAAACACCTAATGTCTCAAGCCACTAAAGAATTGCTTAGCGGAAGTAAAGGAATAAATTTGGTTTCTTGACGGTGAAAGTGATCGAATTGACTATCTTATTAATACATGTGGCCATAAATATTTGAAACTCAAGCAGGAAGAGCTTAAATGGGATATGGTTGATGCATAAGATTATCTTGAAAAATTGCAACGTCGATATCACAATGAACAAAAAAAGCTGAAGCAAAGAAAAGTTGTTAAAGCAAAAGAACTTCAAAAGGCTACACATGAAATGGTTTCTATATGTTCTATAAAAGGTAACATCTCTTTTATAAAAGATGACATCTTTTCTATAAAAGAAGGCCTTATTGACTTGCGGGCACATATTCAAACAAAGCAAGAGCAAGAAAAAGAAAAGGAGGATGTTCCAATTTTTTGGGCTACAGACAGTTGTGACGTGTCCATGAAAATTCTTGAAGTACCAAAAGTTGAACCATAGATTGTGTATAAGGAACAAATTGAGAAAAAATATAAAGTTGCTTTTGAGTTGTTCGTTACCGAAGAAAGGACGATCCGAGAAGTTGATCCAATTCAAGTTTACATTGTTGATTTCGTTGTTCCTGAAAGCTTCTTTTCAGCACCTTTGAATACAAAAGCAATACTCTCATCAATTCTCTTTCCAAAAAATTTTGAGCCTTACAGCGTGATGATGTTGTCAAAGGTGTTTCAAAATGTTCTTCCGTTGCGGAGGAGTTCATAGCTTATTCTATCATCATATTATAAAACTCGAGGTCGAGTTTTCTCCAACAAGAGAAGAATGATGGGAACTCCAAGTCAAGAACAAAAAAGATATTTTTTTATATTTATTATTTGGAATTTTTATTATGTTTAATATAAAAGTAGTTGACGTGATTTATGTATTTTACTCCCTCCGTCCCATGATAAAAGTCTTTATTACTATTTTGGGTAGTCCCATGTTAAATGTCCACTTTCCTTTAATAACCAAATTTTTACACATTTTTTCCTATTATGCCCGTAACATTAAATATCTCATACTTTTCTTATTCTAATTCTCTCTCTATATTTAATAAGTATGGAGAGAGAATATTTTGAATGAATATTAGAAAGTCTCTCACCTACATTGAAAATAATTAATGACATTATTATGAGCAATTTTGCCATTTCATTCCTCTTCTTAATATGCGTGAAAAGTCCACCATGATTTTTATCCTGAGACGGAAGGAGTATTTATTAATGGGAATTTAGGACATTAATTGGTGATTAGAAATTATTAATAAGAGTATTTTAGTCGTTTAGTACTTCTATTATTCCACGAGTAATATTATGGTCGTCTCTTTAAATACTCCATCCGTCCCATAGTTATAGGCTGATTTCTTTTGGCACATAGTTTAAGAAAATCAATTTAAGTGGCAATTTTTAACAGAAATTTTCCACATATACCCCTTAATATGGAATTAATAAATAAGTTAATTACTCTTTACTTATCCAGGGGCGGATCCAGACGGATTGTTCAGTGGGGTCAAACTCGGAAAAAAAAATTCTTACAAATAAAAATTTCATAAAATAACTTACAAAACTAAACAATCCTCAAATATTATTTATAATAACATTTTTCGAGGTTTCATTGCTTAAAATTGTAAAATGATATAGCCTCATTTTTTATAGTTACAAAAATATCACGCCTAATGTATGTTACTAAACAAATATTCATCCATTCATCTCCCATTTGGTTACTGAGTTCATTCTTCACGATATTTACGACCTGAAAATGTCCTTTCAACAAATAAGAGAGTAACAGCAAAAAAGTAGAGCCAATTTCAAAGAACAAATAGACTTGGAGATACACATCATCCTTTCTTTTTCGAACCAACATTTGAGCCAATTCCCCAATTCCTTCTATACTGAAAAATTGGAATCGCTTTCTATATCCACAAATATAAGAATAGAAAAGTTGGCTTAATGACTTAGTGGGATTTGGGAATTAGGGATTGTTGCCTAGTGTCTCGCTCACTAACTTAGTATATATATATAACATAATACGTTGGGGTCATGTTTCTTAGTATACATGTTCACTTTAGACCCTCTTAATTTTTTTTTCCTAATATGACCCTCTTAATTTTTTTCCCTCCTAATATGACCCCTGACCCCTTGAAAATTCGGTGGGGTCAGTGCCCCCCGCCCCTAAGGTAGGTCCGCCTCTGCATTTTATCACATCGAACTCTCAACTTCATTGATTGACATATACCGACCATTAAAGTCCATAACCATAGAACTTTAACCAAAGAGAATACAACATTAAATGTGGTGATAAAAATAATAACATTAAATGTTGTTTCTTCAAAAAAAGAGTAATGGTTGAATATTTATTATAAGGGCATAAAAGTAAAACAATGAACCAACTAAAATTTATAAGTAGTAAATAGCCTATATATTGAGACATCTCAAAATGGAAAATCTGTCTATAACTATGGGACGGAGGGAGTAGTAAAGTTCCCACAAGTCATTTAGACTACATATTATTGATATTGAAGTTGATTATTTTATATCCTACCGTAGAGGTATTTTATCCATCTTGGTGTGATACGTAAAATTGATACACTTGAGAGATCCTAGTGTTTTAAACGTAGTTTATTTTCTATTAATTTTTCATCCTAAATATGACCTGCATCACTGAGTAGCTCTGTTACATTACAAATTTTACAACCACATAGTTTATTGTGTTATTCATTATCATATTCTTGTGTAGTACATAAATTCATATTTATCTAGTATAAGTACTAAATATTTTTTAGCTAGTACTCTGACGACTTCTTGTGCTTCCTGTTCTAATTCTAGTCTAGTCAATAGTCTCGCATCTAATATAACAATGTTAATATACAGTTGCATGCATTTATGGAACTAAAAGAGTACAAGTCTACGACTAGGGCCACCTCCATGGCTCCATTATAAAGATACTTAAATCTCTCAAGACAATGTAAATAAACCTGCCAACAGTTCTCAATTTACTAATTTAGGTAAAATATTCGGATAGTGAAGATACAAGTGCCCTGTATTGCCCCAAGGCATACACCATGACAATATATAAACATCAGTCAGCAAGCTTTACTATACCCAATGGTGTAAGCTTGCAAATCACAAAGAATCAAATATATAGTGATTGTAAAAGCTTCAGCTTTTCTATGTAACATCGATGGTTTTCATACTCCTTTCTGACACTTGTATTTAACATTCTGGGCGCAGCTAGTCTAAAGTGTATAACTAAAACAGATTATGTTATAGGGATAAGTGAAACAACTATTGCTACACATACCCAAAAAAAAACTAATCTTAAAAAATGGTGTCAAAGTGTAATTAGTTGATGATCATATTTAGTACCGATTCTTTAATCACCAACGCACTATTCAAGTGAAACATGTGATTCCTCCGTTCCAATATCTTTATAAAATTCCTGTTATATTTTATAAAAGCAAATGATCTCATATTTGTTTTGTATTTTACAAAGGCAAGTGATCTTATCTTTTGGAACGGACGTAGTATTATTTTGTGGTGGAAATGACCAAAATCCAATAGATGATATTGTAGCATACCTCAATGCAGATGATATAATCTTGTATACGTGTTTTCAACTCCTGTGCCAAGGACCCTTTGAAGGCTCCCATTGAGAAAAGAAATGCGACAGCCACACCTTGCCACCATGTAAGGAATACTATGGACTTGAATGTCAAAAACTTGGCCAAAGGTTTTATTGGTGCCAACTTATCTTTGATAACAGAATAGAACTGTACGAGGCAATATAATGCCCAGCTCTGACTGAAATTTAGAACAACTGCCAGGTATGGATAGCTGCAAGCAAATGACATAGTTTGAAGCCATGACAAGATACAGAAAATTATATATTGCTACACAAATGTAGATACAGGAATAACATCAAGCTGGGCTGATAACAGATTACCACAACAACAAAAGCAAAAGGGTACATTTGATGTGCGCTTCAATGCAAATGACCCCTTTCATGTATTATAAGAAAGTAGAGAAACTGAAAAAAGAACAATTTATTATATATTCTCTGAACTATTATGACACTGGATTCGTCATAAATTAGCAGTTTAGCACAAGATAAAGAAACAGCATTAGAACAGCTACACCGTGGAGTGCAATTACCGCTACTGAGTTTTATAAAAAGATCGAGAGAGGGGAAGAGAGAAAGAGAGAATCTTACGCATATCCCCACTCGAACTTTCCTTCACCATAAACGCCAAAATATTGAGAGATCATCGCTACCAGAGCACAGATCAGCTTTAGAATCATCTGGATAGTAGACATTATGAACAATGGAAGTGAGTTTTAAAAAAGACAATGAACAATGAAAGAAAATCTAATATAAACAAGAGTACATACATATTGAACAATGCCAATTTTCACGGCTTGATAGAAATCAGGACCAAGACGCCAATTCCTCAATAAGCAATTAAGCGGGAAGGGATGTTCTACAATTCCATAGGTATATGATTCTTCCAGAAGAGGTATGCTGGTACTGATAAGGCTTTGACTTTCCATAAATTTGATTGTAATCTCCTCACCACCTTTAAGCAGTAATACAAATCATAAAAAAGGGTTGAAGTTCCATCAAAGGTACGGTATAATAAAAGGAAAACTAAGTCCACTATCATACTACATCCACATCAGTTTAATGGTCCCTACGTTTCTTTCTTTTTTGGGTGGATGTGTGTTTTTTTTTCCCGGGGAGGGGGGGGGGGGGTGGATCCCAATATGAGCCCCTTATAAAAAGTTGAGCTACAAAGTTTGCAATAATCCAAAATTACAATCTAAAATACAGAGCTTACACGACATGAAGATATGGTGGTTTATAACTTTGAGTTAGCGATGATTAAATATTGAAACATAAAGTTGTCCTTAAAATGTTTGATTTTTAAAGATACAGAGGGAGTGTTTTTTAAATGATGCACACAAGCAAACGTTCATCATAATAAACATAGGGCCACTGTCGTCAACATGATATGTAGCCTGATACCAACATCTTTTATTTGAGCTGTGGCAAAGAGAAAAAACATTTCTGCACTCTTGATATCATCTAATAAATATACAAGACCCACAAGCAGAAGTGCTCCACAGCAAAGTAACTCATGCTGGCCAGATAAATCTACAAGATTATGCATTAATTATTTCACAATATAGACCATCTCTATGCCAAAGTAGTATATGAACCTATTAACTCGTGAAAGCATGAATATTAGCAAAGGTGAAAACTTAAAAGGCCTATGATTGTGAACATATCAACATAATATGCCTTATTCAGGATGACCAGACTGCCTTAATGGCTAATGGTAAGCATCGCCTTAAAGATTAACTAGTTAAATAAGTTTGTCTTCAAACACTATACTTCTAACCATCAAAAGTAATTATTCCCTATATGAGTACAACTACCTCATGCAACTATCCCAGTCTGAAAGTTATATCCCCAATAACAATAAATTGGGTGAATATCGGGAATGTGGAATGTATAACCCTCACAATCTCAAAAAGGCACACATATTTAGAAAAGGAAATGTAGATAAATTATTTAGGACCAATAGAAATTGACCACAATAGGTAGAGATCAATTATACGATATAATATTACCACCACAACTAGTGACGAGATACAAAGAGATATATTTGATGTACATGGCTTTATCACCAAAGGTGTTTCACTCAGTAATAATTGGATTTATGATAACAGGAACAGATGTCAAATTAGTAAATTATCAACTTAACTCAAACTCCATACAATATAAATGTTCAAGGATTTCAAAGTGTTCCTCAATACAAATTCCAACAGAAAGCAAAGTATTATTGATTTAATAAAATAAGTAGCAGGATAAAGATTTACTGATACCTTCCTTGTCAAATAACAACTTCAAGGTAAAAATGACCACCACTAAATAATAGGCAAAAAAAAATGGGTAAAAGTTCTGTCACGTGTGCTTACCTAAGCAGGCTATCAAATATCTCTCAAAGCAGTACAATGCAAAAGCTTCATAACAGTCCCTGATTATCACACAGTTGAATGCAGCATTTGAATCCACTAGTGACAAAAACTGTTGCAGAAAAGATATAACGTTCAATCACGACGTACAGTTAATTCAGTCTAACTAGTTTGAGTCTCAATCAAGACAATTACAAGCTACACCAAGTGAAATGGGTTAAAATCAGAGTTGGGCACAACAAAGTACTGTCATGCTGTATTATACCCAGAAGTACTATTAGCAAGATAGGGGAGTTGAGAATAGAAGATATCATCTTAATAACCCTACATCAAAGCAGAAGCAAATCAGTTAAAACGATAAACAGAAATTTAGGAGAAATGAATACTTCTTACTTGAAGTGAGTAAAGGAAAGTATAGCCTAATATCCTGTATTGTTGACAACGCTTGCTTACAAAAAAATATGGAGAAAGTGTAGAAACACAAAACTGGACAACCAATTTATATAAAAATTTCACTCAGTAAATAATTTGTCAAATCTGTAAATCAAATTTCACTAAACAGTCATGAATTGTCTGAATTCTGATTACAGAATCTTTTTCTTGGTTAGTTTCACTGGATTTACAAACTATCACAAATACTGCAATAGCCCAAGAATGAACTAACACTCTTTGGTAGTAACATGTCAACCATTATTATAAGTAGCAAGTTAACATAGACTTGTCATGTTAACTACTCCCGACAGTGCATGAATACCCCACATACCCATAGTGAGAAGCACATTTAACATTTTAAAGCAAACTACCAGAGATTTGTTGTTCTAAGTACTCCCAACAGTATACGTACAGTCTCCTTAATATAAACAATCCTACACTAGATGGGTTTTAGTCTCTGTTTTACTGAATCTTGGATAAGTCAAAAATGCCTTTGATGCAGGGGTGATAAGAAGACTGGAAACCAGGAATTTCATGAAGAGGTAATTGGCGTATCAGATAATGCAAGGAATAAACACACATTCACAGGATAAGCTCCCATGTTGAAGTTATTCCTGACTAAAATTACAATAATAGTGCATGAAACTAAAGTAGAGATTCGTGCAAAAGTAGAAGTTTGGGAAGAAGATCCAATACCAACAAATGCTCGTTATTAATGACTTTATTTTAATTTCTCTTTCTCCATGCGAGCAGCAGTCAAAACTTTTATTGAGGAGTGAGGACAATCTTAATCAACTTCAAAAGAAAGAAATAAAAACCTAAAATAATACTAAGGGGTTCCACATACCGATTCCACTGCATACACAGGAACCATTAGAATGAGTCCGATCATAAACTTCTGCTCCTGAAAATAATTAACCATCCTACTATCAGTCCCAAATGAAATGAAAAAACTAGTTGAAAGAGTTGTAAGCATAAGAAAGATATAAATTCAGAAAACACTACATATAATTGGAAAGTGAAAGAATTAAGGAGCATCAAAAGATAATTCAAGCATAAGAATGAAAAATCAAACCTCAGGCTGATTGTAGGCTGCTAAATGCTCAAAGATGAGATACATGGATAGAATAAGGGCAACAAGTACGAATATGCCAGCGCTGCATATTGTCCAGCTGTATAGTAATGTCCGCTCACCACTTACACTAACTGACAACAAAGCCCCAAATCTGCCTGAGGATTCGACCAGAGTGACAATGGAACATAAAGAAAATAAAACTCCTCGCCATTCCATTAGCAAAATCTACTTATGAGACTACTTGAGACGTGAAAATGAAACGAGTTCACTCAAGAGAATGCAAATCTTGATTCCAAACTTAGCATCAAAGAGCAGATACTTTCAGAAACTTCACCCTGAATGTAGTTTGACTGTATGGACAATTTGCTACTTTGATATAAATCACAATTAAGGCAGACCTGCTTGACCACTTGGTTCAATGATGCTTTGATAATCTCATGAATAACAACAACAAAAACACTAATATGCGTTGAATAGCAGCACAGTCCCAGTAGAAGATTAATTTCTTGAGATGGAAAGCAAGCATCAAGGAAGGGGAGGACCAAGAAACCTTCAATGGACATAGAAAAAATTTATACAACTGAGATCATTATCATCCAAATCCAAGTAGCACAATAGCAAAAGTTAAAAAAAATGTTGTATAACACAAAGTGCAATTAGTTAAAACAAAAATCCTTCAAAACATGGGAGAATATAGCAACAATTAAGTGGTATTAACAACTGCATCATGTTAACCTCAAAATATATATTACTCTACTTAATAACTATATATTCAAAGGAAATAGCCAACAAAAATATGACAGCATAACAAAATGAGACGACGCCTTTTAATATCAAAAACATAAAACATCAAAATGAAGGAAACAAAATAGAAATTTAAAAATGCATTAACAACTTCACAATGCACATAACTTTACAAAGATAAGGGACATTCAATTGTCTTCAACAGCTAATGCCCATATCCATGCGAAGTTATTTGGCAATATTGAGCATTATCACATCAGGATCACTAGGGACTTGTACCAGAAACCATTTGCTAAGAAGGTCTATTCTTTAACTTCTATATAACAAAACAAAGAATTAATAAAATTTGTAAAGAAGTACTGGTAAGAGAGAAATGAGTTTTAATCAAAATTTAGAGTGGTTATTCACAGAAGTTTCTAATTTAGTAAGGGACTAACTTTTACATATTAAAATTAATACTTTATTTAGATAGAAGCAAAGTTTTATTAAAAAGAAGAAATATACAAGGAGGCCTCTAATAAAGCCAAGGAGAAAAATAAAAAACCCTAAGCATATGTTAGCCTCCAATCCCTATAAATATCATAAATTGACAACCTCTGAAAGCAGGCGAGGTAGAGGCCCAGAGAGAAGCCAAAAAGAAAAACTCTATTCAGAAAAAGATGAAAGTCATAGACATATATCTCCAATAATCCTAGCATTCTTTTGGTCCATACCCCCAATCTGCGATGACAAAGAATTTTACCACTTCCACTCCGATATGTAAATTTGATAAGCAACAGGTCTCTAGTAAAACAACAAAAACTCATGCTTTTCTAAAAACCCCAAATTACTAGAACAACAGCCTTTAAGCCATAGAGAAATGAAGGAATGCATATGAGTCTCGCTAGATTGAATACAGAACACACATTGTCATAATAAAGCTATGATCCTAGCTTGATTCTAACATTCTAATTACTTGTGATAGAAATAGACTGAATCAGAGTTCATAGAGATAAAGAATGGACAAAACAAGGTAGAATTTGTGAGGAAGAAAGGGATAGGGAGAATTCTAATGAAGAAGCTCACTAATCTGAGCATCCTAGCAAAACCTAATGAAGTAACTAAACGAGATCATATTATGTTGATCATTTATCTTCTTAAGTCACTTGTATTCAGAAGAAGCTCAACTAATCTGAACACTTCAATATGCATTTTGGAGCATGTATTTAGGTTATCTTTACTGAAACAATACACACTCAATCAAACCAAAAACTCTAGCATTTATGAAGTATATACCCCATAAAGGTGTAGCATTAGCCTCGTACATCTCATATCCTCCTCCTAAAGGACACAAATTATTCAGACAGAGTTTGTTAAATCAAATTGTTGCATTACAGAAACTACAACCATCCCTTATCGCAGAATCAAAGTACAAAGCTTGTAATATAAAATCATCAGATGCCAAATTCTGCTCTAAATGTCCTGCATACAAATGGATACGAAAATAGAATTTCTACAAAATATATAAACAGAAACATCAAAAAATTATTTTCAAAAAAAAAAAACTAGGTTCACATCACTTAATCACCAAATACAATGAACTCAATCCAACTAAAAAGTAAATTCCAACTGTTCATAGATAAAAAAAAGGCATAAAACCCTAGAAATCAATCACACTGACGAATAATGCAAAATGCCTTCTTCGATTCCACAATGATTCGAGAATTTGTTGAAGAAAACTGAGAAAATTTACCTCACAATCGATATCTCTTCCAACAATTTGTTTTTTCCGGGAAATCGAAGAAGAACAAAATCCTTGAAACGTAAAATCTTAAATAAATTCGAATTTATCGTATTAAAATTCGTATGATTATGAAATTGGTTTTTTGCTTTGGCGGTTGCGTAAAATAATGACTACTAGCATTTTGGGAGGTCACTTGACTCACTTCTATGTCTTATTTGACAGCAGTATCTAATTAATGTTGATCACAGGCATTTTTTACCGTCCGATTGTAAATGAAACTGGGTCCCAACGAATTAAGGCAGTTAAGACCGTCGGATTTGCCAACTTAAGAAATAACATTTTTGGTAGGAAATTACAAGCCGACTTTCCGCGTATGAAGTCCACGTGGCATAGAGGTTAGGACAAATTTCTTTAACGGCAGACTTTTTTTGTTGTTGAATATTCTCACTTACGTGTCAATCGAGACTATATCATTCCGGACGACATCGTTCTAACGTATTCAAGAGATTTGGACTGAAACTTTACCTACAAGGCTGATTTTTCCAAACCAAATCTTGATATATTTATTTTTCTAATGATTACTATATTCATAATAAAGGTCAGAAGATATCAAATCACAACAAGAAGTGAACAATATCAAGTCAAAATGGATAATTTTATTATAGTTGTAATTTTTTGAACTTGTACTCAACTTCAAATTATATAAATGAGAATACATTTGTAATATTTAGTTTAATTCAATTTTATAATTCTTAAATTTATGTTTATTTCTTAAGTTTTAATATTGAATTAAATTCTTGAAATTTTAAAATTTATTATTTAATAGCAATCTTATTTATAAATAAAACTAATACGTTAAAAATTTGTTTAAACTTTGAACAATCGTATGTTTGTGTTTGAACTTTGACATTATGATATGGATATGTGTTTGAAATTTGACATTAGCAATATGGATATGTGTTTGAACTTTAAGAAAAGGCCTTTATTATCTTTATTATAGATTGTTTTGCTTTTTATATTATTATTTTGTTTGGATAAATTAAGATAAAATATTAAAATTACCTTAAAATAAAAATCCCGCTTTAGGCCCCCCTTTAGGCCCCCAAGCGCTAGGCCCCCCCCACGCCGCGCCTCCCCCGCCTAAATACTTTTAGAACATCGACGATTTACACAATCATGGTGGACCCATAAACTTAATGATCATTTAATATAGAAAAACGCACGTAAACAACATTTTTATAAAAATAACGACAAGACTTGAGAGACCCCAGATTTTATGAATAAAGATTTAATTTTCTCGAAATAATTTTTTTAAATATTATGGTGTTGATTTGATGTAATGTTATAGTTGTGGGTAATATTTATAAATTTTACAAAGTAAGCAAGTGGTTGTATAATATTCGATTGGGTGGGGAATATCAAATGACGACGGTACAATCATCAGTGGACCCTTACAACAAAATTATTATTTGACAGAGAAAACGACAAAAATACTTTATGAAAATAATAAATGAAAGTTTTACTGTTAATCGTTGAAACACCTTGTTAAAAGTATAAAGAATACGCGCGTGGTCGCATAAAGAAGACACACAAGATTGATTATTGATGCTTACGTGAGAAGTCACTCGGCTTATACTCAATTATTGCTACGAGAATTCACGTGATCATATCTCTCTCATATTATTGATTCAATTATTGTTACAAGATCATCCGCATAATATGATATATTGTTCAATCAGGTATTCGGGACACTTTTCGTGGTTAGGAGTACTATTCACGAAGTTACTATTCATGAGTTACTATTCATAAGTTACTATTCACGAGTTACTATTCATGAGTTACTATTCACGAAAGTTACTATTCATGAGTTACTATTCACGAAGTTACTATTCACCGATTACTATTCACTCTAGTATTGTGTATTCGGGTATTTGGGTACAATATTATTCCATGTGGAGATGTGCTAATTTTTCGCACCATTGGTCAAGATATAATAGTAAGTCAATATGGATCTTTGGTGGAGTTATAATAGTAAATCAATATGGATCGTTGGTTTAAAGTTTTAATAGTAAATCAAGATGGGATCGTTGTTTTAAGTTTTAATAGTAAACCAATACGGACCGTCTGCTTAATAGTAAATCAAACTGACCGTTTCATGAATTAGTTACTATTCATTCCATTTTCCTATAAATAAGCTCATTCCTTCATTATTTCTTACTTAATTCACCGAAACTCTAGAGAGAGAAATTATGAAAAGCTATAGAAAAGTATTCGCTACTTCCCTACTCTTATATTCGTTTCTTTTACGGTAAGGGATGTTATTTGTTGTACTCTGAAGAGAACTTCAAGATTCCATTATTTATTATTTCATTGGAATAACTCAGATACGCTGCCAGTTACCCTATACATGGTGACATTCTTCTAATATTCCGTTATTTATTATTACGCTTCGGAATATCCTCGTCTCGTGCGCTTACGCAGGTCCGGTTCCATTATTTATTATTCTCGCTGGAATATCATCGTATCGTGCGCTTACGCCTTTAATCGGGTTCCATTATTTATTATTCGTCGAAATATCCCATGCAATGCTTATGCCGGGACTTGGTTCCATCCTTTATTATTCTGTTGAATAACTCGCATTATGCAAGGCCTATCGCATTGCATGGTGATTTCTTTTGTTATTCCATTCTTTATTATACTCGGTTGGTTAAAACTTTGACTTCTATACTCCATGAAATTAGTGGAATATCCTCGATATTTGCGCTTCATCCAAAGATCTTTTCATGGAAATATTCTTCGAGCATTCTTGAATTTTACTCTACAAAGCAAAGATCACGTCGACAATTTGGACGTTATCATTTCCTAGATAAATTAATTCTTGAACTTGTTTTATTCAATTCTTATATCATTGTCATCATTCTCATGTTTATATTATATTAAAAGTCATTTGTGGCTCAGAAGGCATAGATGGACTTGGTATGATTATGACCAGGATTATTGATTATGTAATCATAACCGTAATGTTACAAATGATGTGGAAAAAAGTCCTCATTGGCCCGTAGTGCATTGATGAGCAGCTTTTTGGTATGATTATGGCTATGGATTCTCTTTCGGGCGTAGTGCAAAGATGAATTGTTTTATGGCATGATCGGGACCAGTTGATGAAAACATGATTATCTTAAGTCAGAAGTGCATGGATAATTCATGGTCGTGATACTAAAGAATATCCTCGTCGTAGAAAGTGTGGGTGATTCGATGATGTGGATTATTTATTGTCGAGTCCCAATGATAAAAGTGATGAAAACCTTTTAAATCATGTAAGATAGTAGATTTTATTCCCTACTGACTCTTCTAATGGATTGCTTGTTCTACCGCAGATTAAACTTGATAGTTATTATATTTTATCGGTTTAACATCGTTGAAGGCTAACGATAAATTATTCGCATTATCTTAGTCATAATATTTCATTGGACTAGTTGAGCTCACCTTTTCTTTTCACCGTTTTCTTCTGTGAAATGAGAACGTGGGCCGGGACTAGCTCTGGGAGAAGAGTGATGGTCCTAGATGGTGCATTAGTAGTCCCTCACTATTCTCGTGAAATAGTGTGATAATAATTGTAATGAGGACTCCTTTTGAGTTTGTATAATCTCTAGTAGACAATATTTGTATTCAAACTCACACGATTTATGTTTTGTCGATTGTACACGCACGCTTGTATTTCAATTCGCATCATGATGTCTGGCGACTCAAGATGGGTGATGTATACCTAATTTTGGGGCGCCACAGTTGGTTTTCAAAGCTTAGGATATGATCCTCGCTAAGATGTGAGAATAGAACCAGGAGGGGAGAGACGGGAATTCTTCGCTAATAATATGACCTACCTAAGTTTTTTTTGTGGTATTTAATTGGCCTCATTTAATATAGGGATAATATGTTACATGTCAATTAACCTTTTGTTTTGTGGCAAGATCTCAAAATGACATCCGAGAATGTTGAGAATAGCAATGGAGCACAAAGCGACCGTTGATTCACCACATATCAATAATCGTGGATAATGTGCAACAGGATGGCGATAATACTCCTCGTAAACAACAACACCGATCAATCGACGAACGACGCAGACGCTTAGGAGCTTTTAGAATTCATGCAACATCAGCGGCGGCTCCTGCTCATAATACAGAGGAAACAATGGCAACCACGGTTGGTCACCATTAAGCAATTCAAGTCTTTGGGACCATCGAGTTTTTGGGAAAGCCGTAACCACTTAAGGCGAGACGTGGTTAAAGCAGATCACCAAGATATTTGATGTTTTGGGATGCTCCGAGGAGCAAAAGGTTCCTTTGCCACCTTTATGTTGCGGAAGAGGCAAATCACCGGTGGAAATCAGTAAACGCATCTACCGACGCCGACTCAAGATGTCTTGGGAGAAGTTCCAAGAGTCGCTCAATGACAAGTACTTTCCGAAAGCATTCGTCATTACATGAAGGAGGTGGAATTTATCAAGTTAGAGCAAAACAACATGACCGCAGTCGTAAAGATGGAGCCAAGTTTGCCGAAGTTATCCCGATTTGCGCCCCACTTGGTTGATAATGAAGAAAGAATGACGCGGATGTTTTTAATAGGTTTGAATGGGAGATACGCCAATATCTCATTTCTCATAAACCGTGTTTTGTATTCGGGGATGTTGTCAATAGGGCTCATGTAAGACCCCAACTTTTATAAATAAAGATGAATTTTCTATAAATATTATTTTGAATATTATGGAATAAATTTGATATAATGTTATAGTTGTGGGTAATATTTATAAATTTTGCAAAGTAAAGCAAGTTGTTATAAAATATTCGTTTGGTCGAGGAATATTCTTTTTGTGGGAATATTCGTGATTTGACTACCAATCATTAAGTGGACCCCTAATAACGGAAGTATTGTCGTAGTTAGAAAACGACAAAATTATCTTTCTATAAAAATAACTAGAGAGAGTTGTTACCGTTAAAACCGCTGAACTACCCGGTAGTAAAAGTACAAAGAATACGCGTGGTCGCATAGTAGACACCAGATTGATTATTAATGCTTACGTGAGAAGTCACTTAGCTATACTAAATTATCGCTACAAGAATTCCGTGATCATATCTCTTATATTATCGATTCAATTATTGTCACAAGATCATCTCAGATAATATGTTATATTATTAATTGAGACTACAAGTTATAAATGATTAATAATTGTTAAAAATTAAATATGTGTTGATTAAAAATAAAATGATTTGTGGTAAGTTTGATTATTTTATGGGGGGCATATGTCATCATCTAAGAATCTCTTCGTCAATAGTATTTACCTTCGTCAATAGTATTTACCTTCATCGATAGTATTTACCTTCGCTAACAATAGTAATTACCTTCTTCAATAAGTAATTACCTTCGCCAATAGTAATTACCCCTTCGCAAATAGTAGTTGTCTCTTCAATATTACCAAGAGTCATTTTGACCCTCGTTAAGACCAAGAGCCACCCTCGCTTTTTTCTATAAATAGAAAGCTCATTCCTTCATTATTTCTTACTTAATTCACCGAAACTTTAGTAGAGAAACTATAGAGAGAAAGAAGAAAAGTATTTCGCTACTTCACTTTTCAAATATTCAGTTCTTCTAAGGTAAGGGATATTATTTGTTGTATCGTAAGGGTGTTATTCTTTCTTATTCATGAAGAGAACTTCGTTATTCCATTCTTTATTATTTCGTTGGAATAACTCAGATACGCGGTTTATCCTATACTTGGTGACATTCTTCTATTATTCTCATTGGAACATCCCGCATGCATGTGTGTTTTAACCGGACCGGTTCCGCCTCTTTATTATTATTCTATTGGAATAACTCAGATATCGCTGAGCTACCCTATACTTGGTGACATTCTTCTATTATTCCGTCTTTATTATTCTCGTTTAATATCCGTCTCGCGTATATGTGGGACTTCGGTTCCATCATTTATTATTTCGTGATTTATTATTCTCGTTGGAACATCCCGCTTGTGTGAATTTCACCGATTCGGGTTCCGTTATTTATTATTCTCATTGGAATAACTCCGCTCTGCAAATGCCATTCCATCGCATTTATGGTGATTTCTTTTGTTATTCCATTCTTTATTATACCCAGTTGTTAAAACTTTGACTTCTATACTCCATGAAATTAGTGGAATATTCTTGATATTTGCGCTTCATCCAAAGATCCTTTCATGGAAATATTCTTTTCTAAGATTCTTGAATTTTTACTCTACAAAGCAAAGATCATGTCGTGATTTGGATGTTATTGGTTCCTAGATAAATTAATTCTTGAACATGTTTTATCAATTCTTATATCATTGTCATCATCCTCATGTTTATATTATGTTGAAAGTCATCGTGGTCTGTGAAGTATGTATGGATGGACTTGGTATGATTACGACCAGTGGACTATCTTTGTAATCATGATTGTAATGTTACAAATGATGTGGTAAAAGTCATATGTGGCCTGTAGTGCATAGATGGACTTGGTATGATGATTATGACTGAGACTATTCAGGTAATGTCTTAATCGTAATGTTACAAATGATGTGGTAAAAATCCTCGGTCAGCTAGTAGTATTGATGGATGATTGTTGGTACGATCATGATTATTAATGAATACACAACTATTCTCGCCCGTAGGTATGAATAATTGTGGTCGTGATACTAAAGAATATCCTGGCCAGAAAAAGTGGGGTGATTCGATGATGTGAAATATTTATTAAAGTCGAGTCTCAACTATAACAAATGATGAAAACCTTTTAAATCATAAAAGATAGTAGATTTTATTTTCTACTGACTCTTTTAATGGATTGCTTATTCACACGCAGCTTAAACTTATTGTTTATTGTATTTTATCGCTTTAACATTGTTGAATGCTAATGATAATTTATTCTCGCATTATCTTAGTCATAATATTTCTTCGAGCTAGTTGAGCTCACCTTTCTTTCACCGCTCTCTTCGTGAAATGAGAATATATCGGGACGCAGTCTGGGGAACGGAGTAATGGTCCGAGGATAAGATTAGTAGTCCTCACTATTCTATGAAATAGTGTGATAATAATTGTAATGAGGACTCCTTTCGAGTTTGTATAATATCTAGTATACAATATTTGTATTCAAACTCACGCTTTATGTCGTATTGTATACCCACGGCGCTTATATTAGTAAGTCAGATTTAAATTGCACTATGTATCCGACCACCCAAGATGGGTGATGTATACCTAATTTTGGGGGGTGTCACGCTTAGTATCGTAGCTAGGATATGATCCTCGCTAAGATGTGAGAATAGTACTAGGAGGGGAGAGACGGGAATATCTTCGCTAGTATGACCTACTACAAGTTTATGTTATTTTATTGGGTCTGCCGTAATATAGGATAATTTGTTACACGTCAATTAACCTTTGTTTTGTGGCAAGATCTCAAAATGACATCCGAGAATGTTGAGAATAAGAATGGAGCACAAAGCGATCGTTGATTCACCACATATCAATAATCAGGATAATGTGCATCGTGAAGGCGATAATCCTCATGAAACAACAACACCGACCAAATGATGAATGATCAAATGTTCGAGACTTTATGTAATTTATGCAACAAAGAAGAGCAGAGCGACTCGCCCAAAACGTAGGTGGAACACACGGAAAACTCTCAGCGGTCACCGCTAAACAATTCAAGGAGCCGGGACCACCGGAGTTTAAGGGAGAGCCAAAACCACTTTCGCGGAAGCATGGATAAAGCAGATTACCAAGATATTTGATGTCTTGGGATGCTCGAGGAGCAAAAGGTTTCTTTTCCGCCTTTATGTTCAGCATGCGAGAGCAGACATCGGTGGGGATTCCAGAAACGATTCAACTCGGCCAGATCAAGATATCTTGGGAGAGGTTCCAGAGTCGTTCAACGACAAATACTTTCCCGAAAGTATTCGCCACACATGAAGGAGGTGGAGTTTATCAAGTTGGAACAAAATAATACGACCGTGTCGCAACACGAGGCAAAATTTCATGAGTTATCACGGCCACGTCCCACTCAGGTGGATAATGAAGAGAGAATGGCGCTAATGTTTTTAAGAGGTTTGAAGTTTAGATACGCCAACATCTTATTTCTCATAAACCGTGGTTTGTATTCGGATGTTGTAAATAGGGCTCATTAGTGGAGCGCGATAACGAGTCAACGTGAATTAAAAAAGAGAGCAAATTTGGCAAAAATTATAATACCAAATGAGAGTAGTCATCGGCGGTGACAACAAGCGTGAGGGAATCAACAAAGCCGAGATATGGTAACCACGGTGGTAATCAGTGGATAAAACAATAAGAATGGACATTTCAAGAAACGGAGATTCAACAATGATGGAAAGACGCCAAGACTCAAAGACCGTTGTTAAGGAAGGAGAAAGATCACCTATCATATGCTTCAAATGCGAGGAGAGGGACACATCATCCAATCGCCATGCCGCTTCAAAGCATGTTATAATTGTGGAAGAGAAGGTCACTTAGCTCGATTTTATCGCTTATCAAGACAAATTCACTAGGATGGAGGCACCAAAGGTCATCCCCGTAAAAGTCAAAACCCAGAAGGCAAGGGAGAGCGTTTTTTTCGTGACTTTCAAAAGCGAGTAACCTTAACGGGTTAGCACCAAGTTAGTTAATTATAAATTCTCGCAAAGTCTATACTTATAAGATACCTGGTTTCTACCCATTATTTTATCTCTCTTCTTCAGTGCTCAACGCTTAAATTGACTCTCGAGAAGTTAGATTTTGACTTATTGGTTGAAACTTCGTTAGAGAAACCTTTGTTACCTCCACTGCTTATAAATCTTGTTGATTCAAATCGACACTTTCACGCTACTCGTCGATCTTATCTCTTTGAAAATACTTGCCTTTGATGTGATTTTAGAAATCAATCGTTAACTACTCATCATGCTTTTTGTAAGGTTGTTAGCTTTCATATTCCTAACCAACTCCGTTATGCGAATTCAAGCAACCAAACCACTAAAGTTAATCAACGTTATATCAAGCCATAAGTAAAGAGCCCCGATCCTTTCGTTTGTTGATTTCCAGGTGGAATGCATGAAAGCCAAACTTTCGTCAGAAGACGCCGTGAATAAAGATGACAAGTTGATAGGTATCAATGTGACGTACTCATCCAAGTCTTGGATGAGGGTCACAGTTTTGAATGATATTTCTATTGTTAATAAAATTTCCCGACGATTCTTGAAGACTTCGCCTACCTCTTAGTAGCGTGAAATCGAATTTTGTACTAACCTCAAGACAAAACCCCATTTCTAAAACCCTTAAATATTTCTTCACTCAAAAGGAACTCAACACGCGACAACGACGCTGGCTTGAACTGCTGAAATATTATGATCATACCATCCAATACCATCCTCGAAAAACGAACGTGGTAATGACGATCGAGTAGGAAGATCATACGCAAGCACGAAAAGCGTTATTGTCAACGCAAAGGCCCATTTGTGTGACTTGCAAAGGATGGAGATAGAGTTAAAGACTCAGGGACGCATGTGATGATAGCGAGTATACGAGTAGAACCGACTTTAATCGATAAAGTTAAAGTCGCCAAGCTACTGCACCGGAGTCGATGCGTATGAGGAAGAAAGTGCAAGAAGGTTCTACGCCAAGCAAGAATCGATGAAGAAGGAATACTTCGAGTCAACTCTGCATTTTGTGTTCCTAACGACTCGACGATTTAAAGTATAATATCATGATGGAGGCGCACAACACACCATTTGCAATCCATCTGGGAGTACCAAAATGTATCGCGATATTCGCTATACATTTTGGTGGAGCAATACGAAGAGAGAGATAGCGCTGTTTATCTCAAGGTGTCTAACTTGTCAACGAAGTTAAAGTGGAGCATCAAGTACCAAAAGGTCCATCAGAACCACTTGAAATTCCGTAATGGAAGTGGAGCACATTACCATGGATTTTTTACACGGCCTTCCTAAGGTTTCTCAAGGCATTGATGCGATTTGGGTCATTGTTGATAGATTGACCAAGTCCGCCATTTCTTACCGATAAGAGAAACTTATACACTTGAACGCCTTGCTCAGATGTACATAAACGAGATTGTAAGATCGCATGGTATGCCTAAGATCCATAGTTTTCGATCGAGACCCAAGATTCACTTCACGATTTTGGGTTAGTTCGCAAAAAGCTATGGGCACAGACTTACGATTTATTTTTTCAGATATCATCCTCGACGGACGGACGGTTGAAAAGACTATTCAAACTCTTCAAGATCTATTAAGACTTTGTGTCCTTGATTTCAAGGGAAGTTGGGACAAGTTCTTACCATGGTGGAGTTTTCCTACAACAACAGCTTATCAAGCAAGTATCGCATGGCTCCATTGCCGCCAGATGGAAGAAAGTGTCGTTCTCCAAGATGTTGGGATGAGGTGGGTGAAGCAACGTTGTTGGGACCGAGTTGATACGTATGACTACGGAAAAGATTCAAACGATCCGGACAACGATAAAAACCTCACAAAATCTAAAAAAAGTTATGCCGATCTTCATCGAAAGGACGTGGAATTCGATATAGAGATCATGTGTTGTTAAGAGTTGCTCCATGGAAAGGAGTTACAAGATTTGAAAGAGAGGAAAACTTAATCCTCGATTCATCGGCCCATTTTAATCCTCGATCGAGTAGGAACTGTGGCCTATAGACTCGCTTTTACCGCCAAATATGTCTCGTGTTCATAACGTTTTACATATCCATGTTACGTAAATATGTGAAAGACCCGAACCATATTATTGAAGTTAGAACCGGATTTAAATAGCGGAAGATTTGACGTATGAAGAGGTTCCTATTCAAATTTTGATAAGAAGGAACATATTCTACGCTTCCAAGGTTATACCTCAAGTCAAAGTTTTCATGGAGGAGCCACGATGTTGAGGAAATGACTTGGGAGTTAGAATCAAATGAAATCAAGGTATCCTTACCTCTTCGACATACCAGTAACGCACTCCTAATTTCGGAGGGCAAAATTTCATAAGAAGGGAGGTTGTAAGACCCCAAACTTTTATACATAAAGATGAATTTTCTATAAATATTATTTTGAATATTATGGAATAAATTTGATATAATGTTATAGTTGTGGGTAATATTTATAAATTTTGCAAAGTAAGCAAGTTGTTATAAAATATTCGCTTGTTCGAGGAATATTCTTTTTGTTTGGGAATATTCGCATTTACTACCAATCATTGGTGGACCCCACAACCAAGAATTGTCGTAGTTAGAAAATGACAAAATTATCTTTCTATAAAAATAACTACAGAGGTGTTACCGTTAAAACCGCTGAACTACCCTTAGGGTAGTAAAAGTACAAGAATACGCGTGGTCAGATAAGAGCACACTCAGATTGATTATTGATGCTTACGGAGAAGTCACTTAGCTATACTCAATTATTACTACAAAGAATTGCGTGTGATCATATCTCTTATATTATTGATTCAATTATTGTCACAAGATCATCTCAGATAATATGTTATATTATTAATTGAGACGACAAGTTATAAATGATTAAAAATTGTTGAAAAATTAAATATGTGTTGATTTAAAATAAAATGATTTGTGGTAAGTTTGATTATTTTATGGGGGCCCATATGTCATCATCTAAGAGTCTCTTCAGTCAATAGTATTTACCTTCACAATAGTATTTACCTTCGTCAATAGTATTTACCTTCGTCAATAGTAATTACCTTCGTCAATAGTAATTACCTTCTTCAATAGTAATTACCTTCGTCAATAGTAATTACCCATTCGCAAATAGTAGTTGTCCCTTCAATATTACCAAGAGTTAATCGCTTCTTCTGTTCCAAGGGTTAATTACCCTTCATAAATAGTAGTTGTTCTCTTCAATATTACCAAGAGTCATTTTGATTCTTCGTTAAGACCAAGAGCCACCCTCGCTTTTTCTATAAATAGAAAGCTCATTCCTTCATTATTTCATTTAATTCATCGAAACTCTAGAGAGAAACTATAAAGAGAAAGAAGAAAAGTATTCTCGCTACTTCACTTTTCAAATATTCAGTTCTTCTAAGGTAAGGGATATTATTTGTTGTAATTGCAGTAAGGGTGTTATTCTTCTTATTCACGAAGAGAACTTCGTTATTCCATTCTTTATTATTCATTGAATAACTGTGATACGCTGGTTTACCCTATACTTGGTGACATTCTTCTATTATTCGTTGGAACATCCTCGTCTCATGTGTTTTACACCGGACCGTTCCGCTTTTTATTATTATTCTGGTTGAATAACTCAGATATTTACAATGGCTACCCTATACTTGGTAACATTCTTCTATTATTCCGCCTTTATTATTCTCGTTGAATATCCTCGTCTCAGGCTTATATATCGGACCGGGTTCTATTTTTATTATTCCGTCTTTATTATTCGCTTTTAATATCCTCGGTCTGGTATATGTGGGACCGGGTTCCATCATTTATTATTCGCATTTATTATTCTCGGTTGAACATCCCGCTTGTGTGAATTTCACCCCGACCTCGTTCCGTTATTTATTATTCTATTGAATAAACTCGCCTGCAAGTGCTTCATCGCATTTATGGTGATTTCTTTTGTTATTCCATTCTTTATTATACCCAAATAAGTTAAAACTTTGACTTTATACTCCATGAAATTAGTGGAATATTCTCGATATTTGCGCTTCATCCAAAGATCCTTTCATGGAAATATTATTTTTCAGATTCTTGAATTTTTACTCTACAAAGCAAAGATCATGTCGACAATTTGGATGTTATTGGTTCCTAGATAAATTAATTCTTGAACATGTTTTATCAATTTTATATCATTGTCATCATCCTCATGTTTATATTATGTTGAAAGTCATCGTGGTATTGTAGAAAGTGTATGATGGACTTGGTATGATTATGACTCGTGGACTATTCTTGTAATCATGACCGTAATGTTACAAATGATGGTAAAAGTCATATGCATTTGTAGTGTATGATGGACTTGGTATGATTATGACCAGAGACTATTCTTAATTGTAATCACGACCGTAATGTTACAAATGATGTGGTAAAAAATCCTCAAAGGGTCAGTAGTATCGATGGACAGCTTGTTGGTACGATCATGATTATTAATGAATACACAACTATTCTTCGCCCGTGAGTGTATGAATAATTGTGGTCGTGATACTAAAAAATATCCTTGGTCAGAAAGGTGGGGGTGATTCGATGATGTGAAATATTTATTAAAGTCGAGTCTCAAATTTATAATTGATGAAAAACCTTTAAATCATAAAAGATAGTAGATTTTATTTTCTACTCGACTCTTTTAATGGATTGCTTATTCCACCGCAGCTTAAACTTATTGTTTATCATATTTTATCAGTTTAACATTGTTCAAGGCTAATGATAATTTATTCTCGCATTATCTTAGTCATAATATTTCATCGAGCTAGTCGAGCTCACCCTTTCTTTCACCGTTCTCTTCGTGAAATGAGAATATAGCCGGGATTTAGCCTGGGAACTGAGTAATGGTCCGTAGAATATGGGTGATGTTGTAAGACCTCAAATTTTTAAATAAAAAGGAATTTTTTTATTTATTATTTTGAAATAGTAAGGGTTGATTTGATTAATGTGGATAGTTAGGGTTAAATACGCAAATATTTCAAAAAAAAAGCAAGTGGTTATAAAATATTCATTATCGCATTTGGGAATATTCGTTTGGTCGTGGAATATTCAGATCGCTTGGGAATATTCGCAGACGATGGCACAAGCAAACCATGTGTGGGCCCCATAAACGAAAAAGTTTATTGGATGAAGAAAACGACAAATATAAGTTGTTTTTAAATAATCTACACGTAGTTGTTATTACATCATTGGAATAATACCCGGTGGTTAAAACACACTAATATACGTTGTCAAGAGAGAAGACACTACCAGATTGCACCAATTATTGATTCTTACGTAAGAAGGCACTACTCAATAATGGTTACAAAGAATTACCGCTCAAAGATTTTATTTTATCGATTCAATAATTGTCGCATTGATATTTTATATCATTGTTGTTTCAATAATTGTCATTACACAAAGATTTTTCATTATCGAAGCAATAATTCATATTATCCTCAATAATATTATTAGATAACATTATTGGCAATGTCTAGAAAGTTCTCGCCTAAGGAGAGGTTTGGTCACCTAATCGCGCGCCAAGAAGAAGAAATTTTATCGAAAGCCCCCTTTCCTGAACCGCCTCGTGTCAATATTGTGATTCTCGTAATATTATTTATGAATAATTAATTATTGATTCATATGATGAGAAAAATATTGATTTTATGTGGATATAGATGAGAAAAATTTTAATGTGACAATTGTTGAAAATTGAAATTTTATCTTTTTCTCGATAAAATAATTCATTTAAATATATTATTTTAATAATATATATAATGGTGATATTTTTACAACGTAATGTGGGATATATGAGTATACGAGGAGGAAGAGTATTTTTGTTGCAATAAATGTTTAAAACATGTTAAACATGCTCATGGGACCCATTTATCGATCAAATTTGATTATAATGTAAAATCGCCTCGCTCATGGATTTTTTGGCCAATTTTTATTTGGAATTTGGAAAACTTTCTTCTGCAAAGTTGTAGAGAATTGAATTTCCTATAAAAACTCGCGAGATTCGAATTTTTCTGATGAAAGGGCTATTTATTATGAATTATTGAAGTTCAAGTTCAAATAATTAATTTTGGAAGTTTTAAATTTTTTTTAAGAAAACGTTTTTTGCAATCCCACATGTGATACACAAATGTGCTGAATTCAGTTGGTCTAAAGTGGGCGAGAAATTTGTTTAATATATATTATTATTTTATTAAATTTTCGCTTTTTGGTGTTCTAAAGATTTTCCTATAAATAGTGTGCTTAGTTAGAATTGAAAATCACACCGTAAATCAAGTTTTCTCTCTATATTATCGAGTTTATTCTTGTGAGTATTTTGAGTATACTTTGAGTATTGCTAGACGCTGCAAGTTCCTTCAAAGACTATATCCTAGATTCTAGCTAAGATCGATCTTTCGAGGTAAGTGGATATTATTTTTTTTCAGAATGATATTATTTCTTCAATATCATTATGTCAAATATCGATCCGAAGTTTTTATCAAATTTGGAACTTTTTCATGCTTGGGTTACTATTCATGGGTTACTATTCACGAGTTACTATTCACGAAGTTACTATTCACGAAAGTTACTATTCACGAAGTTACTATTCACGAAAGTACTATTCATGAAGCGTGAAGATGTTTTTTTGTGGAATTTCTATCTTTTGGTGTCTGAGTTATTATTCACGATATCAAGACTATTCACGATACTACTACTATTCACGATACCAGATTATTCAATTTAAAAATAAAATTTCTTCTTTTCGTCTAAAATATCTATTCTCGATACTAACTCGATCAGATCCATGTTTTGATCATTCTCGAATTTTACACCACTATGATTATTTTTGAGGTATTTTTGGACGTGGATAAAACCAAGTACTAATCCTTAATCCTTAATCCTGTCATTTTGTTTCATCGGATTCGCTTTTAAAAAAATATATTTTCATCATCCTCGCCTTAAATGATGATATTATGGAATATCTTTGGCCCAGAAGTAAAAAGATGAATGATTTTAAGAATATCTTTCGCCCAGAAATAAAGTAAAAGTCAAGAAGATGAACAGTGTAAAAAAGATGAACAGTGTTTAAACGAATACGATTAATCGATGAATATCTTCGGCGCCAGTAGTGAAAAGATGAATATTTGATTCCAGATGTATATCGATTGATGTTACAGGATAAAAGATAGACGATGAACTTTAAATTCATACATGTAAGATAGTAGTTTGCATTCTCTACTTAACTCTTCTAATGAATTATTATTTTCATCGTAATATTGATTTAAAATTTGTTGTCTATCAGATTCTATTATATTTTTCCTCGTCAAGACTAACGATAATTTGTCAGATATTATCTTAGTCATAATATTCTTTATCGAAGCTAGTTGAGCTCACCCTTTTCTTTTTGTTCCATTTTTCTCGTGAGGCTAGAATATAATGAAAGTATTTAGCCTGGGTATGGAATGAAGGTTTTAGAAAGGATTGTTTAGTAGTCCTCACCATTTTTGTAAAATAATGTATCAATAAATGTGATGAGGATTTATTTGAGTATAGATATTGTCTGTAAGATAATATTTGTATTCAAACTCACGCTTTTATCGTTGTAATAATAAAGTTGTAGTTGTTTCGCATCACGATCGACAACTCGTAATGGGTGATGTATACCTATTTTGGGGGCGCCACACTTGGTATCGTAGCTTAGGATATGATCTCCCAAGTGAGATCGGGAATAGAATCAGAGGGGAGAGACGAGTAAATCCTTCGCTAAGTGTGTCCTACCTAAGCTTATTTGTTAGTTGGTCAAGATATAGGATATTATGTGATATATTCGATTTCTTAATTAACCCTTGTTTTACGACAAAGATTTGAGAATGTCGATCGAGAATATTAACAATGGAAATGAGACCGTGGAGACGCTCAGACTCACCAACGAGGAGAACGCAACAACAGTCGGGCAATGTTCCTCCCGTGAACAACACCATTGAAAGCGATGATGAACGAGGGGATGTTTAGAAGTTTTTTGTAGCTCATGCAAAATCGCACGAGGAGACTCGTGTTCAAAATACGTGGAGGAAATGATAGAATTCACGGGTTGTCACAAACCAAGCAGCTTCAAAGAGTTGGGACCACTGTAATTTAAGGGAAAGCCGATCCATCACGGGGAAACACGGGTCAAACAAATTACCAAGATATTCGATGTCTTGGGATGCACGGAGAATGAAGGTTCCATTCGCCACCTTTATGTTCCGCGGGCGAAGCGCATCATCGGTGGGAGTCTGTGAAGCGCACTCCATCCAACCAAGACTCAAAGATGTCTGGGAGACGCTTTCAAAAGCTATTTAATGACAAATACTTTCCCGAAAAGTGTTCATTATACGGAAGGAAGTGGAGTTCATCGATTAGAACAAAACAATACGATTTTGTCTCAAGACGAGGCAAAGTTTGCAGAGTTATCCGTGTTCAGACCTCATTTGGTGGAGAATGAGGAACGATGACGCGGATGTTTCTTAGAGGTTTGAAACCCCAAGATACGCCAAGATCTCATTTTTCATAAATTTTCTTTATTCAGAGATGTTGTAATGTGGCTCAATTATTAGAGCGAGATAACGAGTACGGCCAACCGAGGGACCACAACCAGGATCGTATCGTAGATAAAGAACAATGTAATAATGATAACTCATGAGAAAGAAACAGACGGACAAAATGGTAACCACTCCGGTGGTAATCATGGCCATGAAAAAAATAAGAAGCGAGTCAGAGGAGATTTTAAAAGAGGAGATTTAACAACGACTATGTGAAGACGACAAAATGCTTAAGAAGAATCGGTTCTAAGGGAGGAGAACGACCACCTGGCCATATGCTACAAATGCGAAAAGAGGGACATATCACCAAACCGCCCACAACAGCTTCAAGGTATGCTATAATTGTGGAAAGGAAGGACATATCGCCGAGATCAGATAAAGAGAATAAACCTAGTTCAATGGGGACGGTGACTCAAAAGATCGTCCCCGTAAAAGTCAAAGTCAACGATTCCGGAAGAAAGTTTGTCAGGATCGGTCATAATGCGAGGAACCCAAACGAGGTGATCACGGTAAGCTATTTATAAATTTCTCTAAGTTTATACCTTACTTGATACCAACGTGCATACCCATTCATTTATCTCTCTCCGCATGTGCTCAACGCTTAAACTCGACCGAGAAATTAGACTTTGACCTATCTCGTGGAAACTCCGTTAGAGAAACTTTCATCACATCCATCGCTTATAAATCTTGTTTGATCTCAAGTGGCACCATTACCTTACCCGCTGATTTTATCTCTTTAAAGATACTTGCTTTTGATGTGATTTTAGGATTGATTCGTTAACTACTCATCATGCCAAAATTGATTGTTTTCGTAAGGTTGTTAGTTTTCATATTCCTAACCAACCGTTGTATTTAATTCAAGCAACTAAACCATTAAAATCAATCATCATCATATCTAATCATAAAGCTATTCGCTTATTAAAAACGGATGTCAAGCTTTCTTAGCCCATGTTATGGATTTGAATAAAGACACGCCAAATTTGAATAATATTCCGTTGTTATCGATTTTCCCGACGATTTCAAGAACTTCCTTGGCCTACCCCGTAACGTGAAGTCAATTCTTTATTGATCTTGAACCCGTATAAAGCCCATTTCTAAAACCCCATATCGAATGGCTCCTATTGAACTTCAGAGTTAAAGGTCCAACTACGTGAATTGTTGGACATCGGTTTCATCTGGCCCCAAGACATCTCCTCGGGGTGCTCCTGCTTTATTCAGTAAAGAAGAAAGACGGAGTATGCGAATTTTGTATCGACTATCGGAATGAACCATGTCACCATCAAGAATAGGTATCCCCACTCGATTGATGACTTGTTTGACCAAAGCAAGGGGCACAATTTTTTTCAAAAATCGATCTTCGCTCGATATCATCACCAAGATTAGAATCGAGGATATTCCAAAGACCGCCTTCGTAATCCCCAGATGGGCATTATGAATTCTTAGTCATGTCTTTCTTGACTAACTAATGCTCCTCGCGGCTTTCATGGATATGATGAACCGAGTATTCAAGGAATATTTCGATCAATTCGTTGTTGTTTTTATTGATGACATCCTCATATATTCCAAAAGTCGTGAAGATCATGAGCACCATTTGAAGTCGGTACTCCAAAGGCTTCGTGAAAACCAACTATATGCCAAATTGAAGAAATGCGAGTTTCGCTCGAGGAAGTAGCATTCCTTGGGCACGTGGTGTCAAAACATGGAGTATCCGCTGATCCGGCCAAGATCAAGCAATACAAAGTTGGGAGCAAACCAAGTCGGTGGATCAAGCACGTAGTTTTTGGGCTTAGCCGGTTATTATCGGAGATTCGTGGAAGGGTTTTCTAATCGCTACTCCATTAACTCGCCTAACTCTAAGGATACAAAATTCGCTTGGAGCGAAGAATGCGAGAAAAGTTTCCAAGAGCTTAAGAGGAGACTTATTTCTAAGACTGCTCTAACAATACCATCCGTTTGGATGGATTTGTTATCTACAAACGATGCTTCGTGCAAAGGGTTAGGATGTGTTCTCATGCAACGGGAAAGTCATAGCCTATGCCTCGCGACAACTTAAAGAGTATGAGAGGAATTATCCTACCATGATCTAGAGAGTCAAGCAGCAATGTTGCGCGCTTAAAGATATGGAGGCACTATTATACGGGGAGAAAGTGGAGATATATTCGCACCATAAAAGCCTTAAATATTTCTTCACTCAAAAAGAACTCAACACGCGGCAATGACGCTGGCTCGAGCTATTGAAAGACTACGACCACACTATTCAATACCATCCCGAAAAGTTTAACGTGGTAATTGACGCGATCGAGTAGAAGATCATATGCGGAACGAAAAGCGATGATGTCAAGTATACGACAGAGCCAACTTTAATAGAAAAAGTTAAGGTCGTTTCAAGCCACCCAATCTTGAGAAATGATGCGTATGAAGAAGAAAGTACAAGAAGGAGCTATTCCTAAGTTTAGAATCGATGAAGAAGGAATACTTCGAGTCCACTCTAGACTTTCAGGTTCCTAACGACTCTGATTTGAAGTACAAGATTATGATGGAGGCACACAATACACCATTTGCAATCCATCTCGAAGTACTAAAATGTATCGTGATCTTCGACATACATTTTGGTGGAACAATATGAAGAGAGAGATTGCAAAGTTTATCTCAATGTGTTTAACTTCACAACGGTAAAGGCGTGAGCATCTTGTACCTAAGGGTCCGTCAGAACCACTTGAGATTCCGGAATGGAAGTGGGAACACATTACTATGGATTTCACATACGGTCTTCCTACGCTTTCTCAAGGCATCAATGCTATTTGGGTTATATTGATAGATTAACCAAGTCCGCTTCATTTTTGCCGATACGGAGACTTATTCCTGAACGCCTTGCTAGTAGATGACGTGAATGAGATTGTGAGGTTGCATGGCATGCCCGTATCCATAGTTTCGGATCGTGACCCAAGATTCACTTCAAGATTTTGGGTTAGCTTGCAAAAAGCTATGGGCACGGATTTACGATTTAGTTTCGCATACCATCCCCAAACCGGACGGACAATCGAGAGGACTATTCAAACTCTTCAAGATTTATTAAGACTCGTGTCCTAGACTTCAAGGGGTAGTTGGGATAAGTATTTACCATTGGTGGAATTCTCCTACAACAACAAAGCTTATCAGCAAGTATAGGTGTGGCTCCATTCAAGCATTATATGGACGAAAAGTGTCGCTCTCCAATATGTTGGGATGAGGTGGGTGAAGCAACATTGTTGGGACCCGAAGTTAGTACGTATGACTCACCGAAAAGATCCAAATGATTCGACAACGATATAAACCAAGCACAAGATCGACAAAAGAGTTATGCGGATCTTCATCGAAAGGACGTGGAATTTAATGTAGGGGATCATGATTGTCATGAAGTTGCTCCATGGAAGGGAGTTACAAGATTTGGGAAGAGAGGAAAGCTCAATCCACGCATTTATCGGGTCCATTTCAAATTCTCGACCGAGTAGGAAATGTAGCCTATAGATCACATGCTACCTTCGAGTAAGTATGTCTCGTGTTCATAATGTGTTTCACATATCTGCATTTCAGAATATGTGAAAGACCCAACCACGTTATCGAAGTTAGAACCCGACGAGATAGCCAAGACTTAACGATGAGGAGGTACCGCCAAGATCTTGGATAGAAGGAGCATGTCCCACGCCAAGAAAGGTCATACCACAAGTTAAAGTTTTGTGGAGGAATCATGCTATAGAGGAAATGACCGGGAATTGGAAACTAAATGAAAGCGAGGTATCCTCACCTTTTCAAACACCAGTACGTGACGCCAATTTCGAGGACTAAATTTCATAAGGAGGGAGGTTGTAAGACCTCAACTTTTTAAATGAAAAGGAATTTTTTATTTATTATTTTGAAATAAGTAAGGGTTGATTTGATTAATGTGGATAGTTAAGGGTTAAATACGCAAATATTTCAAAATAAGCAAGTGGTTATAAAATATTCATTATCATTTGGGAATATTCGTTTAGTCGTGGAATATTCGATCGCTTGGGAATATTCGTACGATTTACAAGCAACATGTGTGGGCCCCATAACTGAAAGCGATTCGATGAAGAAAACGACAAATATAAGTTGTTTTTAAATAACTACAGTAGTTGTTACTGCAACATCATTGAATGGAATACCCTATGGTTAAAACACACTAATACGTTGTTCACACAAGAAGATACCAGATTGCACCAATTATTGATTCTTACGTAAGAAGGCACTACTCAATAATGGTTACAAAGAATTATCGCTCAAAGATTTTATTTTATCGATTTAATAATTGTCATATTGATATTTTATATCATCGTTGTTTCAATAATTGTCATTACACAAGATTTTTCATTATCGAAGCAATAATTCATATTATCCGAATAATATTATTAGATAACATTATTGGCAATGTCTAGAAAGTTCTCGCTCTAAGGAGAGGTTTGGTCACCTAATCAAGCGCGCCAAGAAGAAGAAATTTTTATGGAAAGCCCCCTCTTCCCTGAACCGCCGGTCACAATATTGTGATTCTCGTAATATTATTTATGAATAATTAATTATTGATTCATATGATGAGGAAAATATTGATTTTATGTGGATATAGATGGAGAAATTTTTATAGTGACAATTGTTGAAAATTGAAATTTTATCTTTTTCTCGATAAAATAATTCATTTAAATATATTATTTTAATAATATATTAATAATGGTGATATTTTTACAACGAATGTGGGATATATGAGTATACGAGGAGGAAGAGTATTTTTGTTGCAATAAATGTTTAAAACATGTTAAACATGCTCATGGGACCCCATTTATCGATCGAAATTTGATTATAACAGTAAAATCGCCTGCTTGTGGATTTCGGGCCAATTTCTGTTTGGAATTTGGAAAAACTTTCTTCTCGCAAAGTTGTAGAGAATTGAATTTCCTATAAAAACTCGCGAGATTCGAATTTTCTGATGAAAGGGCTATTTATTATGAATTATTGAAGTTCAAGTTCAAATAATTAATTTTTGGAAGTTTTAATTATTTTATTTAAGAAAAACGTTTTTTTTTTGCAATCCCACATGTGATACAAATGTGCTGAAATCAGTTGGTCTAAGGTGGGCTTGAATTTGTTTAATTATATTATTATTTTATTAAATTTTCGCTTTGGTGTTCTAAGCATTTTCCTATAAATAGGTGCTTAGGTTAGAATTGAAAATCACACCGTAAAATCAAGTTTTCTCTCTATATTATCGAGTTTATTCTTGTGAGTATTTTGAGTATACTTTGAGTATTGCTAGATTTGGCAAGTTCCTTCAAAGACTATATCCTAGATTCTAAATGTAAGATCGATCTTTCGAGGTAAGTGGATATTATTTTTTTCAGAATGATATTATTTCTTCAATATCATTATAATCAAATGTTGATATGAAGTTTTTATCAAATTTGGAACTTTTTCATGTCTGGGTTACTATTCATGGGTTACTATTCATGAGTTACTATTCACGAAGTTACTATTCATGAGTTACTATTCACGAAAGTTACTATTCACGAAAGTACTATTCACGAAGCGTGAAGATGTTTTTGTGGAATTTCTATCTTTTGGTGTCTGAGTTACTATTCACGATATTTAAGACTATTCACGATACTAAGACTATTCACGATACAAGACTATTCAATTTAAAAATAAAATTTCTTCTTTTCGTCTCAAAATATCTATTCGGATACTAACTCGATCAGATCCATGTTTTGATCATTCTTGAATTTTACACCACTATGATTATTTTTGAGGTATTTTTGGACGTGGATAAAACCAAGTACTTAATCCTTAATCCTTAATCCTTGTCATTTTGTTTCACCGATTCGCTTTTTTAAAAAAATATTTTTCATCATCCTCGCCTTAAATGAATGATGATATTATGAATATCTTCTCAGAAAGGTAAAGATTTAATGATTTTTAAGAATAGTGTAAAGATGAATGATGAATGATTTTCAAGAATATCTTTCGCCCAGAAAAAAAGATGAACAGTGTGTTTAAATGAATATGACTAATCGATGAATATCTTTCGGCCCAGAGTAAAAGATGAATATTTGATTCCCAGATGTATATCGATTGATGTTACAGGATAAAAGATAGACGATGAACTTTTAAATTCATACATGTAAGATAGTAGTTTGCATTCTCTACTTAACTCTTCTAATGAATTATTATTATTTCATGTAATATTGATTTAAAATTTGTTGTCTATCAGATTCTATTATATTTTTCCTCGTCAAGACTAACGATAATTTGTCAGATATTATCTTAGTCATAATATTCTTTATCGAGCTAGTTGAGCTCACCCTTTTCCTTTTTGTTCCATTTTTCTCGTCAGAGGCTAGAATATATGGAAAGGTTTTAGAAAGGATTGTTTAGTAGTCTGGGGTATGGAATGAAGGTTTTATTTGAGAAAGGAGAAGATTTAGTAGTCCTCACCATTTTTGTAAAAATAATGTATCAATAAAGGTGATGATGAGGATTTATTTGAGTATAGATATTGTCTGTAAGATAATATTTGTATTCAAACTCACGCTTTACATAAGTTGTAATAATAAAGTTGTAGTTGTTTCGCATCATGTATCGACAACTCGTAATAGGTGATGTATACCTATTTTGGGGTGCTTCAAATGCATGGATGGGAGGGACACATCATTTCCAAACCGATGCGATGCGTCGGCCCAAAGCATGCTATAATTGTGGAAGAGAAGGTCACTTAGCCCGATTTTGTCGTTCACCGAAGACAAGTTCAGCTAGGATGGAGGAACCAAAGGATGTCCCAAACAAGCTAAAGCCAGTAGTTTAAGAGAGAGCATTTTTTTTTCTCGTGACGAGGAACCTGAATAAAATTATCACGGGTATGTTAGTCATAAACTCTTACAAAGTCTATACCGTGTTAGATACCGGTTCTACTTACTCTTTTATTGCACCTACTTGTGTTCAATGTTTGAAGTTAACTCCGGAGAAGTTAGACTTTGATATATATGTTTAAACTCAGTTGATAGAAACCTTCGTTACCTACACTATTTATAAATCTTGTTCAAATCAACACTTTCACGTTACGTGTTGATCTTATCTCTTTGAAAATACTTGCCTTTGATGTGATTTTTGGAAACGATTGGTTAACTACTCATCATGTTTTTCGTAAGGTTGTTAGCTTTCATATTCCTAACCAACCTATTTTGCGAATTAAAGCAACCAAACCACTAAATTCAATCATCATCATATCAAGCCATAAGTAAAGAGCCCCGATCCTTTCGTTGTTGACTTCCTTGTGTGGAATGCAAAAGCCCAGATTTTTCCAGAGAGACGTTGTGAATAACGATGGCAAGTTGATAGGTATCAATGTGACGTGTTATCCAAGTCTTGAGTGAGAGTCACAGTTTTGAATGATATTTTTATTGTTAATAAATTTTCTGACGTATTCTTGAAGACTTCTTAGCCTACCCTAGAGCGTGAAATCAAATTTTGTATTGACCCCAGTACAAAACCCATTTCTAAAACCCTCAAATATTTTCTTCACCTAAAACGAACGTAGCATGCGCCAAAGGCGTTGGCTCGAGCTGTTGAAGATTACAATCGTACCATGCAATATCATCGTGGAAGTGCGAACATGGTAGCTAATGCGTTGAGTAGAAGATCGTATGCGGTTACAAGTTCGAATATACGAACCCACGTGAAGATAACGAATATACAATTAGAATCGACTTTAATATATAAAGTTAGAGCCGCTCAAGCTACATACTCAGAGCTGATGAATGTGAAGAAGAAGGTTCAAGAGGGCGTTATTCTAGAAGCAAGAATTGACGAAGAGAGGAAATCTCAACCCTCGATTTAATTGACCCATTTTAAATCCTCGATCAAGTAGGAACTGGGGCTTATAGACTCGTTTTACCGTCAAGTATGTCGCGTGTTCATAACGTTTTTCACGTATCGATGTTACGTAAATATGTGGACAACCCGAACCACATTATTAATTTAGAACCGGACGAGATAGCAGAAGATTTAACGTATGAGAAGATACGTGTTAACATCTTGGATAAGAAGGATCATATTCGACGCTCAAAGGTTATATACCTCAAGAGTTAGAAATGAAGTGAAGTCAAGGTATCATCACCGCTTAAGATACTGTGTATACGCACGTAAATTTTGAGGGCAAAATTTCATAAGGAGGAGATTGTGAGACCTTGATTTTATGAATAAAGATTTAATTTTCTCGAAATAATTTTTTTAATATTATGGTGTTGATTTGATGTAATGTTATAGTTGTGGGTAATATTTACAAATTTTGCAAAGTAAGCAAGTGGTTGTATAATATTCGATTGGTTGGGAATATCCGCTCGATATTCAGATAATCATTGGTGGACCCATACAATGTAATTATTGTTTGATAGAGAAAACGACAAAAAAATATTTTTATGAAAATAACGGCAAAAGTTTTACTCGTTAATCGTTGAAACACCCGGTGTTAAAAGTACAAAGAATCTGGCGTGGTTGCATAAAGAAGACACTCAGTATTGATTATTGATGCTTACGTGAGAAGTCACTCACCATACTCAATTATTACTAAGAATTGTTGCATCATATCTCTCTATATTATTGATTCAATTATTGTTACAATATTATCTCGCATAATATGATATATTGTTCAATCGGGTATTCGAGACACTTTTTTCGTCGAGTAATATTCACGAGTTACTATTCATGAGTTGCTATTCATAAGTTACTATTCATGAGTTCTTATTCACGTAAAGTTACTATTCACGAGCTACTATTCACTCTAGTATTTTGCATTTGGGTATTTGGGTACAATATTATTCCATGAGGAGATGTGCTAATTTTTCGCATAGTTGGTTGAAGATATAATAGTAAGTTAATATGGACCACCGGTGGAGTTATAATAGTAAATCAATATGGATCGTTGGTTTAAAGTTTTAATAGTAAATCAAGATGGACCGTTGATTTAAGTTTTAATAATAAACCAATATGGACCGTCTGCTTAATAGTAAATCAATCTGGACCGCTCATGAATTAGTTACTATTCATTCCATTTTCCTATAAATAGAATCTCATTCCTTCATTATTTCTTACTTAATTCAATCAAAAACTAGAGAGAGAAATTATAGAAAAGCTATAGAAAAGTATTACGCTACTTCCCTACTCTTATATTCGCTTTCTTTTTACGGTAAGGGATGTTATTTGTTGTACTCATGAAGAGAACTTCGTTATTCCATTATTTATTATTCATTTGAATAACTCAGACACGCTGAGCTACCCTATACATGGTGACATTCTTCTAATATTCCGTTATTTATTATTCTATTCGAAATATCCTGACCGGGTTCAATTATTTATTATTCTGGTTTAATATCCCGTTCGTGCGGACCGGATTCGGTTCCATTATTTATTATTCTCATTTAATATCCTCGTCTGCGTGTGTTTACGCGGACTGGTTCTATTATTTATTATTCGCTGAATATCCTCGTCTATGCGCTTACGCCGGACCGGTTCCATCCTTTATTATTCGTTGAATAACCTACGTATGCGATCTATCGCATTTATGGTGATTTCTTTTGTTATTCCATTCTTTATTATACTCAATTGGTTAAAACTTTGACTTCTATACTCCATGAAATTAGTGTAATATCCTTGATATTTGCGCTTCATCCAAAGATCTTTTCATGGAAATATTCTTCCGAGCATTCTTGAATTTTACTCACAAAGCAATGATCATGTTGATAATTTGGACGTTATCATTTCCTAGATAAATTAATTCTTGAACTTGTTTTATTGAATTCTTATATCATTGTTATCATTCTCATGTTTATATTATATTGAAAGTTATCGTGGTATTCGTAGTGCATAGATGGACTTGGTATGATTATGACCAGGATTATTCGATTGTAATTATAACCGTAATGTTACAAATGATGTGGAAAAAAGTCCTCATTGGCCCGTAGTGCATTGATGGACGCTTGTTGGTATGATTATGGCTATGGATTCTCTTCGCAGAAAGTGCAAAAGTGAATTTTTTATGGCATGATCAGACCGTTGATGAAAAACATGATTATCTTAAGTCAGTAGTGCATGGATAATTCGTGGTCGTGATACTAAAGAATATCCTCGGCAGAAAAAGTGGGGTGATTCGATGATGTGGATTATTTATTGTCGAGTCCCAATGATAAAAGTAATGAAAAACCTTTTAAATCATGTAAGATAGTAGATTTTATTCCTACTTAACTCTTTTAATGGATTGATTGTTCATTGCAGCTTAAACTTGATAGTTATTATATTTTATCGGTTTAACTTTGTTGAAGGCTAACGATAAATTATTCTCGCATTATCTTAGTCATAATATTTCATCTTTGGACTAGTTGAGCTCACCCTTTCTTTCACTTTGTTCTCTTGTGAAATGAGAACGTAATGGGACTAGTTTGGGAACAGAGTGATGGTCCTAGATGGTGCATTAGTAGTCCTCACTATTATGTGAAATAAAGTGTGATAATAATTGTAATGAGGACTCCTTTTGAGTTTGTATAATCTCTAGTAGAGACAATATTTGTATTCAAACTCACAGTTTATGTTTTGTCAGTATTGTATACCACAGTTGTATTTTTAAGTCAGTATTTGAATTACGTACCATATATCCCATGCACTTAAGATAGGTGATGTATACCTAATTTTGGGGGCTTCACAAGACTTTTACCGTTAAACTATTGAAATACCCGGTAATAAAAGTACAGTAATACGCGTGGTTGCACAGTAGCACATGGTATTATACAATATCTTTGATTATTAATGCTTATGTGAGAAGTCACTCGGTTTTATTCAATTATTGCAACAGTAGTTGATGCATAGTAACTATCCAGCAGCAAAATAACTTGAAACAAGCCAACACAATAATTGTCCTTAAAACCTTAACAAAGTTTATGACTTGAACAAAGCAGCCTTAGCGCCTAGCTACATCTACAAGAATTTATTCTACTAGCACTAGCAGAAACAACTACTCAAAGAAGATGCTTGTGCAATAGCCAAGACTCAAGAGCCAAAACCAACAACCAACAAAGACAACAACATGCAACAAGAAGTCAAGAATAAAGAAGTCGTTAAGAATACCATGCCAACAACAATCAAAGACAAGGAGCAAAAAGCATCCAAATTACAACAACAACAACCCAATTGCAATCAAAGACAAGTATATAATAAGATCCAACAAGGCAACAACCCAATTTCAAGTGCAGCACAATCAAACAACATGTGACAACACATCTGTTTTAATATTATATACTGATATACTATACATGCCTCAATAAAGTCCCCATATTCTTTTTAAGTTAAAGAGCATGTCAGTCCCATTTAACATTATACACATGTTCAAATTCAAATGTGAATGCTTGTGTTAATTCTTACCAGCAAGAACTTCACTCTTTAGCTGCAAATGTATGAAATTCTGCTATGTTATGGATGATGCCTTTGAGCTAGGCAAGATTTTCATCTTGGTACAGATTCTTTTTTACGTTCATGATGTTTGTGGGTTATGTATTCATAAAAGGAACTACTATTGACACATGAATCACATAAAACTAACCAATGAGTCAATAAAACAAATAAATAAATTAACCACAACCAGAAATTCTTATTTTCTTTAATTTTACATGCATTTTAGCAAAATAGAGAAATGTGAAAGTAGAGTGGATTATTTTATTGTAAGGGTCACACCCTACTTCAAAGTAAATTTTATATCTAAATTTGACACTTTCGATTCAATAAATTGAAATATACCAATTTAATCAAAGTTGCATGAACCAATAAACAAACAACAATTATCCCTCTTGCATTTAATAAATAGACTTGACAGAGAAATGTGGTTTGCATGTTTATGTAATTCTCAAGTTCTAAGGAAATATGATAACTGCAAATATTGTAATCCAAGTTACAAGTATATCTAGTCATCTACATCATCATGAAAAACAAGAACCTGGCCTCTCTGAACAAATGCTAATAATTTAACTGCACTCTATTTCGAAAAGATAGAAAAACCACAAAACTCTAAATCAACTTCAACAATCTCTCACTTAAGACAATTGGAGCTGATAGATGGTTTAGGATTAGGGTAAATAAGATAAAAGAAACCCAAATTGATAGACTCATCATGATAACAAGACTTCAACCTAAATTATACAGTACTGAAGAACTGACAATAAATCGTGGAAGAAACACAATCAAACCCAAATTGACAAGAAATCGTGGAAGAAACACAATCAAACCCAAATTATACAGTACTGAAGAACTGAAGATTCTGAAGAACCAAATTAAACCCAAATTAGACAATAAACACAAAGAAGAAACTATCAGTAAAATCAATAAACTTAATCCCCAATAAAACAACATGTACACGAATCTTGATAGTGATTAGTGAATGAAATTTACCGAGTCGATTCAGGAGAGATAGAGAGAGCCTGACCGCAAAAGGTAAGACGGGGTGAGAGCCGAGAGGCGGAGGCCGGAGCAGAGATCGAGGCGAGAGAGGGAGGTAGGAGATGATGTAACGAGAAGCAAGAAGAGGTTGAGGAATTAATTTGACTTTTGAGATCTCAGATCTGGGAGGAGCGACGGCTAGTTTTGGCTACTGCTACTCTGCTAGGGCAAAAAATGAAGATTAAGTGAAATACTCCACTCCACTAGATATTAGAAACCTAATATATAAAATTATTATTTTTAAATATTAATATTCTGGAATCCGAATTATGAATAAATAAATCTGATATAAACCGAATAATGAATAAATAATCGGAAATAATCGAAATAAAAAAAAAACCGAAAAACCAAAATAATTTGGTTTAAAAATTTTGATTTGGATTCGGTGAGTTCGGTTTTATCCGTTTTTTGCTCACTCTTAGTTGTTGGCATGATCATGACCATTAATGAATACACGAATGCCCTTGGCCCGTAGTGCATGGATAATTTGTGGTCATGATACTAAAGAATATCCTTGGCCGTAGTGCAGGGGTGATTCGATGATGTGGATTATTTATTGTCGATTCCCAATGATAAAAGTGATGAAAAACCTTTCAAATCATAGAAGATAGTAGATTTTATTCTCTACTTCACTTTTCTAATGGATTGCTTGTTCATTGCAGTTAAACTTGATGTTTGTTATATTTTATCAGTTTAACACTGTTGAAGGCTAACGATAAATTATTCTGCATTATCTTAGTCATAATATTTCTTACTGAGCTAGTTGAGCTCGCCCTTTTTTTTACTGTTCTCTTCATGAAATGAGAACGTAGCTGGGACTAGTCGGGGAACAGAGTGATGGTCCTAGATATTTATATTAGTAGTCCTCAGTATTATGTGAAATAGTGTGATAATAATTGTAATGAGGACTCCTTTTGAGTTTGTATACTCTTTAGTAGACAATATTTGTATTCAAACTCACAGGTTATGTTTTGTCGTATTGTACACGACGGTTGTATAATTAAGTTGTATTTGAATTCTGTACCATGTATATGGCTATTCAAGATGGGTGATGTATACCTATTTTGGGGGCGTCACACAAATAGTGCAAGTTTTCTTCAAGAATATCTCCGTTATACCAGTCGGAATTACTCTTCTACTAAGGTAAAAGATATTATTTATTTCATATTCGTAAGAGATATTATCTTTTGTATTCGTAACGAATATTATTTTCGTTCAATATTCGTAAGGAATATTATTTTCGTTCAATATTCGTAAGGGATATTATTTTGTTCAATATTCGTAAGGGATATTATTTTGTTCAATATTCGTAAGAAATAATATTTTCTTCCATACTCTGTAGTATGTAATTAATATTATTTCGTTTCATATTTCTAAATCTACACTTATTTTGATAAGTATTGCTTCTATACTCCTTGAAATTAGTAGAATATCCTTGAAATTTGCACTTCATCTAGTATCGTTTCACTAAAATATTTTCCTAACATTCTTGTTAAATTTTAACCTTTTCATGCTGGAGTACTATTCATGGGCATTATTCATACATACGACACTATTAATATATACGGTACTATTCATATATACTAGATTATTCATTTGGTAATTATTCACTTGGTGCTATATTCAACCCGAGGTACTATTCACCCGGGGTACTATTCACGATAAAAATTGATTTCTTTTTTGTCCAAATTATTTTTGATACATGAATATTATTCTTGAATTTTACTCCACAAAGTAGTTATCATGTTAATAATTTGAACATTCTTGAACTCTAGATAAATTGAATTATAAATCTTTAAAATTTATCATTGATCTCACTTAATTGAATTCTTATATCATTGTCATCATCCTCATGCTTAAATTGTGATGAAAGTCATCTTGGTCCGTAGCGTAGTATGTAGATGGACTATTGATTGGTATGATTATGACCGTAAATTATGTATCTAAGATAATCATGACGACATGTAATGTTACAGACAAATGATGTGGTAAAAGTCCTCATTGGGTCATAGTGTATTGATGGACAGTTGTTGACATGATCATGATCATTGCTGATACTAACGAATATCCTTGTCTCGTAGTGCATGGATAATTCGATGATGTGGATATACTAACGAATATCCTTGGTCCGTAGTGCATGGATAATTTGATAATATGGATATACTAACGAATATCCTTGGCTCGTAGTGCATGGATAATTCGATGATGTGGATATACTAACGAATATCCTTAGTCCGTAGTGCATGGATACTTTGATGATGTGGATATACTAACGAATATCCTTGGCCCGTACTGCATGGATAATTCGATAATGTAGATTATTTATTGAGTTGCGTTACAGAGATAAAATATTGATGATGGACTTTTAAATCATAGAAGATAGTAGACATCATGTTTTACTTGATTCTTCTAATGGATTGCTTGTTACCGCAGGTTAAACTTGTTGTCTATTGTATCAGATTCATCGGTTTTTAACTTTGTTGAATGCTAAGGATAATTTATTCTACATCGTCTTAGTCATAATCTTTCTTTGAAATTTGAATTGAGTCATCTTCTTTGATAATTTATTCTCAGGCGAAAAGATATTCATCATCGATTTATCTTTGTCATCTTTCATCTTTTGAGCCAAAGATATTCAATCATGGTCATCTTTCTACGGACCAAAAGATATTCAACAATAATTCATCTTTTCTGGGCTAAGAAATGAGAATATAAATCTTCTTCACTTAGCCAAAAGAGATATCATATATCAAAGAAATACATAATCATTTGGAAGTTATATAACAATAATTATAACTATTCTATCAATTCAAATTGTAAAAAATATTAATGTAAATAATTGTAATGAGGACTCATTTTATTTCTTGAAATGAGAATATTTGGATATGGAGAATCTCGGTCCAAGATGGTTGTTATAGTATATTTCTATAAAATTGTGATAAAACTAATGGCGACTCTATTGAGTTTGGATATTTCTACGGCATAATATTTGTATTGCACGAAAGTTGTATAAATTAAATTTGTATTTAAATTACGTGACTTTTGTATTTGGCACTATTTCGAGAATGAACATATATACCTATTTTGGGGGCGTCACAACACTCATGCAAGAAGTCCTCAAGTTTTTTATGGGGCTGTTTTTGAGTTATTGGTTTTTTCTTACTATTGTCGTCTTTAGGCTGAGCAAAAAAAATTTTAAAATCGAGTATCAAATTTAATCGTAATTTTTTAAAAGGTAGTTTTAATATTTACAAGAGTTAATGATATAGTTTGGCTTAGTAAGGGGCAGAAACAGGATTTACTTTTAGCAGGGTCAGATTTTAATTAGGGACGGATCCAGTCTAAAAGTTTAGTGGGTCAAATACGAGAATTTTTTTTAAAAATAAAAATTTAAAAACTACCAAAAGTATCAAAAGTATGCACCAATTAAATAATACTCATTACCAAACAAACCATATTAGCCCAATTCATCAATTATAAAAAAACAGTGTTATAATAATGAAACCTTTTGATGACATAGTCACAAGGCTTGTAAAGTTGATGTTTTTTGTCTGACAAGATATGCAGCTTGCAGTAGGTAGTTAATGTCATTGCTTTGAGCTTGCATCCATTAAAAGAACAAAGCTAGTTTCCACAATAATTACTATTGTTGTATACATTTGTTTCACCGCTTCCTTCACAAATGCCGCCTCCGTCACCATCTGTGTTGATTTCCTTGCTCTCCTGAAAGGGGTTCAACCCAAACTTCAAATGTAATCTCTGTGCTCAACCCTAAGATCTTCCATTAATTTCCAGTAATGGTCAATATAGACCTTAGCCAGTTCCTTCAGATTGTGAGACCAACGTCTCATAATTTCCTGGGCCGTTAGGTGACTCAGAATTGGCGAGAATGACGTCTAGGGGAAAATTAGGGCTTCTCTTGTCATCGTCGGTGATGTCGGCGGAATAGGCGGGGTGCCCCTGACCTTTTGAAAATTTTGTGGGGGCAGGTGCCCCCACTGCCACAGTCGTGGATCCGCGCCTGATTTTAATTAATTTTTTTGATAACATAAATATGACTTGAATGTGATAAATCCAAAAATAACAAAACTTTTAAATATTAACTAATCATAATAATGTTTATAAATTACAAGTCTCTATTCTAAATCTCATAACTTGAAAATGTTTCAAGATATCTTTATTGTCAATAGTTTTAAATACATCATTTTTAATGTAAGAAACTAAACAATCATTCAACCATTTATCTCTCATTTGGCTTCGAAGAGTGGATTTAAAAATATGCATAATTGAAAATAATATCACCACCGTGGCATTAGTGAGCGACAAAATGAAGTCAATTTCAACAACAAATAAACCTGAGGTTACGAATCAACCTTATTCTTGTTAACCAACTTTTGAGCAAGTTCACCAATCTTTTTTACATTATAAAATTTAGACTCCTTTTTCATATCAATAATATAAGTCTCAAGTTCATCAAGCCCCTAAAGATCCCCATCTTGAAATTATTCCAATGGTTAAATTTTACAAATTGAATAAATCGTTCCTTGTCATCAAATGCTGAGGAAAATTTACCTGGATCAAGACACGTATACATAAGAGCACAAATTCAAATTTATAAAATCATAATTTATATTTTATGCCCTTACATATTTATTTTGACACATTTTTAGCCATATAGTTGCAATTTTTTTAAAAAAAAGGCAAAAGAAAAAAAAACAAAAACTACTAAAAAAATCTGGGTCCAGCATCTATGCTGCCCTTAACATAGTTCTGCCACCGGACTTAGTATATATGTGACGCCCCCAAAATAGAGTCCACACAACCCAATTTGAATCACTAAAATACATACCACAACCATACGTTCTCTTAATACAGTGTCGTAGATAATACGACAATATCCATACTAAAATTATTACAATGTCCTATAAAATATGACAACACATATTACAAGTCCTCAACATAATAATTGTCACACTATTTTACAACATGGTGAAGACAATTATAGAAACTATCACGGTCCATCACTCCACACCCCGGCTAGTCCCAACTACACTCTCATTTTTAAGAAGAACAATAGAATAAAAAAGAAAAAGATGAACTCAAATAGTCAGTAAAGAATATCATGACTAAGATAATGAAGTATAAATTATCTTTAGTTTTCAATAGTGAAAATAATGAAAAACAAATTTTAAATCTATAACTGCAATGGAAATAACAATCAATTAGGAGAGTAAATAGATCATGATGTTCATAACATTGGTACAAAAATAGCTTTTTGATGCAATTTTAAACCGTGACTTTTTGCTTTTAGATACGGGTTTTTGTCTCACATATTGCATGTCTATAGGTCGTGTGACAAATTTTGTCACGGTGAATGGTGATTCCACCGTTTCGATTTCATTCTTTAAACCGTATCTAATTTCACCACATGACTAAAATGATAACCGATAGAAAATATATATAGGTATTGGACACGATGGTAGTCATAACACCGTGACCTACGTTTATAATTAGTTTGTCACGCGAATATTTTAAAAACCGTATCTAAAAACGCGAACATTGGTTTCAATTTTTCACCGTGTCTAAAATGTTCCATTTTTTTTATATAAAAAAAATATTTGGCACAACCAATAACAACCTATAAATGAACATAAATCCAAAAGCGAACAATATATATAAACATGCAGACACCAAAAGCGAACAATGTTAAACCATTCATACGATTAACTCATTCATTCATATTTATTAAAGTATTTGTATATAACATCTTTAATCAAAAGTCAAAAGTCATAATATATATATATATAGAACCATCCCAATAATTCATTAACTTCTCTCCAAGTACGGAGTTTTGACATTGATCCACTCCTCTTCTTGCTATCCTTTAACAATTTAGAACATTCATACCCAAATACTCTAAGTGCAACGGGTAACTGAAAAACATAATCATATGTACTCGGTCAATAAATAAGTACATTAGGTAGAGACAACAGAAAGAGTAATTTTCACATACCTGTAATAAATTGAGCACCCTATACCATGTATCAAAACTGAAACAAATACCACAATTATAACTCGAGCAAGAGAATCCAACCTCCCACTCCCACTCCCACTCCCACTCCCACTCTTTCCCACATCTAGTCCCTACCAGAATTGAATGACTCAGCAGCTAGTAAACCACAAACAAAGAAAGTGAATAACTGAATCATACTAAAATTGCTACTCCTAGTTCTATTTACCATAACATTATCATTCAAAGGACCTCCAGCTCTCCAAGATAGAATCCTCCCTGCAGAAAAAGATGGATTCCGTTATATCAAGACAACTGCAGTTATTTTCTTAAATTATTATTAAAAATTCATAATTGTGGTTTTCATACTATAGTGTCTGACAGTTTATCACTAGTCAAACAAATTTAAGTATTGCAGTCACAAGGTAGTTAGCATTATATATCTGGACGTGAGATCAAAGTATTAGGGACATGAATGTATTACCAAACATTTGAATGGAATTTTGTTTTATAAGCAGAACAGAAACAGTCTCAAAAACTAAAGTAAGAGGGACATGAATGTATTACCAAAGGGCTGCACAAGTTGCTCAGATATGGCAGCAACAGGAAACCGCCAAAACCACAAAATAAGGGCAAAATATACAAAGAACTGTACCATAACTAAATGAATCAACTTCTTAACCCTTAACAAATAATCATGTAGCTTTCTGAAATTCAAAATGTTATGGGGATTTCACAACCCTCATGAAAAGATAACTCATATACACCAAGGCACCACTACAAATTAAAAATTAAATAGTAATAAATAAATACACTAGAGAATAGCTTATGATGACTAATTAGAGAGTATCAAGAACATAGTAAAATAACACCTGAGATTTAGAATAAATAATAATAATTTAAAAATGAAAAATGGACCTCTAAATTAAAACCAATAATAGTAGCATCGACAATATCACCCACCAAATCTCAAAGAGCAAAACCCAATCACTAACGCTTAAGTGGTAGGATATCCACTACTTCTACCTATAAACAAAGTGATCTGTCTATACGAAATTTGTATAATATTATATAAATATATATAAATGTAGAGAGAAAAATAGCTTACAATGAAAGGAGAGCCAGTATCAAGGACTTTCTTACCCCTAACAAGCCCCTCAGTCCTATCTATAACAATAGTCCTCACTGTGTTCTCTCCCAAATGCTTATTTCTCTAGTAACAAGCAAGCATACCTTTGGTTAATTAGAGTACGCAGTCTTAATGACTTTAGCGTAGGAAACACAAGCTTCTTGCGGAAAAGAGGATTTGGTTCAATTAGTTTCTTAAGCTCTACCAGTATATTATACCACGAGCTGTTTTTGTGTCAACATACTTAGATATTTACTCATTTTCCCTGACATCATAGAACATAGATTACTTCAAAAAAGCTGAACAACTTTGACTAAATAAAGTTATTATAAATGATGAGAAGCATTACCACAGAAAGTATGATTTAAATTGAGTCAAATTCTTATAACTAATGCAACGCATCAGTAAATTTATTTGGTTATTGAATATAACATCATAACAAAACAAATTTCAAATTTCTCACTTTATAAGCTTTTTCAAGTATATTAGTTTCTTGTTATTTCTCCGTCTCCGAGAGCCAATTGGCGCCACTAGTATTAGAAATTTCATGATATGCAGTATTTACCAGAATTAAATACCTCAAGAAAAAAAAACTTACCTTAACTAGACCAAATCAATGTATTAAAAAGATAAGTTGGCTGAATTTTTAGGTTATGAAAATTTCAGATTATGACAATTTCAAGCTTCAGGAGCAGACAATAACAAATTAAAGCTTCAGGACCCGAAAAATGACAATTTTAGAGATCTGAAGTGGTCGTCTCTAGTTTTTCTGACCAAATAAAAGAGAGAAGGACAACTCCGAAATATAATTTGCTATTGGGCAGTATACTTCCAAAACAAAAGAAAATGTTGCCTGAAATTGGCAAGTGTTAGCAACAGAGTGATTTCTCTATACAAATCTTCATTGAACGTAGAGAGCACTTTCAAATCATTCACGAGTATCTCAACGGCTTTGGCCTTGTCGTCCTAATAATTTAAAGTACAAATACGAACAAGCTTAGTAAAATCAAAATCATTTCTAAGCAAAGATGAAATATAACGCCGTCAAAATCGACGGCAACCCATCGTCAAACCTAATGTCAACAACAACACCAATCACCTGACACACCTACCCAATCGCGCCAGCTCTAGTGAAGTCATCCGTGTTCTTTCCGTCTTTCCTTGTCGATTTCGGTGGGGACGGTGCCGCCTCCTTCGTCAGAGCTGCGACAGATGTGGCATAATTAACAAAACGATTCAACAAGAAACCAGTAGATTGATGTACAGTAGAGCGGAGGCGTAGACGGGGAGAGGTTAATTGGAGGCGAAGAGGCAATTTGGGGCTTTGGGTCCGGGCAGAGAGTGAGACGCGATTCGAGTGCCCTAGATGAGCAGTGTAACGCCCCAAAATTCATACAATTCAACTCCCGGATTCGGTCGTTAACAATATATTTAATTTCTGATTTTACATTATTATTCAATGTTATATTTAATAAAATGTGGAATAATTAAAACATTTCTATCTTCTTACTTTAATTATTTCCCTGAATCATAACATTTATCATCTACGCATCTCTAAATCAAATTTATTTTCATAATTCACTTCATCAAAGTTATTATATAAAATATTTCATCTCATCACTACAAGAAAAAAGCTTAAGTCCGACGGATTATTCCGTCGGACATACGCCTATTCAGTCGAAAATATATTATTCCCGACGAAAATATATTATTCCCGACGAAAATATCCGTCAAATATTCGGTCGTAAATATTCGCGTCGAAAATAAGATCGTCAAAAATTATGTCGAAAATTCGTTATCCTCGACGAACGTATCTCCGACGGATGTGCGTCAAACATTAACTATCTTCGACATAATATATAGGACGAAACTTTTCGTCGAATATAACATTACCTATTTTCGACGGATGTATTCCCTCGGAAGTATCTTATGTCCGATTGAAAAATAAAATAACCCACTATTCATTAAAATTGGCTAATTATTAACTTCGACGGAATTTGTATCGGAAGTAGAGTGTTTACGACGGATACGTTGCGTCGAAGATAACGTATGTTCGACTGAAATTAGGATATTTCGGCATTTATTAAAAATTGCTTATTTGTTAAGTCCGAGGGAAGTTTCGTCGTAAATACCCTATTCCGTCGGAATTAACTATCCTTTTTTTAAATTGCAAATTTTAAAAGTTCAGTTTCCAGGTGTTTAAACCCATTAATGTACCTGTAACCTGTCACAACCCAATACACAGTAATATAAACCTGTATCTCACATTCAAATATGCAACGTAGCACTAAAACTTAATCTTCAACTCATTATCATTCACATTCACATTCAAATATCCACCAAAACGTATTATAAGCTAACCAATTACAAATATAAGCTAATGTTCCATAAATGTTAAACAATATAATTTACAATAGTTATGCACAGTATTTAATTAGACAATACAATATATACAAAAGTTCTACAATAACATGAATATATACAAATGAACTATAAACTAGTAAAAGTATCATCATCGGTGCAGAGAGGTGAACGATATTGCTACGGTGTAATGGAAATCAAACTCGTGCTGCTCGCCATCGTCGTCATGACACTGGTCGCCATCGCCATCCCTGTTGATAGAATCAAAAATATAAATCATTAGTCCGTATATATATATATATATATATATATATGTGAGAATTAACAAACTAGCCTTAATTAAAAAACATAAACAATAAGAATACCTGAGTAGGTGGGGGCAGACGAAAAGCCTCCTCCAAGAGGGTAATCACCATCCGGAGCATCTCGGTGCTCCAAGCATCGAACTGCTCCCGTGGTAATCTCGCATTTCTCCGCAGAGGCGGCCGCTATAATATCTCGAGTAACTCGATGAAGATGAGAATTGAAGGCAATCACGACGCCGAAAGACCTAGGATCGGTATGGAACTTATTCGACACTACCTCTATCACCGGCCGAAAAGATATCGCCATCCAAGTTTAGCGCCTGTATGAGATGGTCCGACACGTGTTTCTTGGATTTGGCCATTGGCCTGGAGCCTATAAAGAGATACAAATTCGATTACTAATAATAATTTATATAATGTGATAAATTCGGATAATTTCGTGAAACATGAAAAATATTACCTCCGGGGAAGTGTATATGTGGGTATCCTCGCGGACTCCAACACTCGACATCCGCCAAGATCGCTAGTAGGGGATCCTGAGACACGACCCATAGTCTCAGCTCCTCATTCCGATCTAATACAATATTGGGAAGAGGGGTGGCAGAATCTAACGGCTCAGAACCCCTCTTAATAGTCTCCAGCTCAGCTATACGCTATTCCCGAAGCCTCTGAAATCGGTCCTGTAATGTTTTTCGTATACGTATGTTAATTATATCATTTTAGTTACGATTGAATATTATTAAAAGCTAAATAGTAAGATGAGTTTTACCAGATAGCTAAAGTCGCATCGAGACAAAGCACGCTTCGTCCTTAGGCGTAAAGCGCCGATCCCAAAACTCTAGAATGGTAGGATCTCGCCCAAGGTCCTCCTCAATGCCTAATACAAACAATCATAAAGCAGGTCTTAAGTATTTGTGTGAGAACTTGATACATAAATAACTAAATACAACGCACTTATAGTCTTCGCCTCCTCGAACGACTGAGAACCAGTGGTGTGTACTATCCGGAGCTGACCACGGTTCTTCTTCGCCTGCTCAGACTTTTTCTTGAAGTCATCAGCCTCCCAGTGCGCACACATAGCCTCCCAGGCTAAATCGGAGACTATGCGGGGCTGATGATCTCTGATGGTGGTTCCGGGTTGCCTTCTGTCGCATCTCATACAGCCATCCAGAGTAATTCGCAGCGACGTGATGCTCAATCACATCATCGCTAGCTGACTGAGAGATGTTCGGGTCAAATCGATTATAAACATATAACAAAAGATTATTTAAAATTAAGAACAATTGATTTAGTCATCCCAATATAACTATGTAGTGAAAATATGCTTAACTTACGTGGAACTCCATGCAAGAGCAAGCATAAAAGTGGCATCGCATCATGATATCGATGAATAAGCATGCACCCTCTCGGGAGATGCGTCAAATAAATCGCGTGTAGGGTGTGCTTAGCCACCGGGTCTAGTATACTACAGAAAAAGTATAACAATATTTGTCATGTGAATTGTGTTTTACAATAACTGATAGAAATAGTACGAATATATTAAAACTTCATCGCTAGGAAACGACATCCACCGATGATCAGAAGTGGTAATCGCGGCATGAACGACCAAAGATATCTGAGGTTAGATCCCTCTGTCGTCGACGACAGGTGTGTGAGACCCGATTTTATGAATAAAGATTTAATTTTCTCGAAATAATTTTTTTTTAATATTATGGTGTTGATTTGATGTAATGTTATAGTTGTGGGTAATATTTACAAATTTTATAAAGTAAGTAAGTGGTTGTATAATATTCGAATAATCATCGGGTGGACTGGGAATGTAATTCATTTTGACAGAGAAAACGATAAAAATACTTTTATGAAAATAATTACGATGGAAGTTTTACAGAAAGTTAGAAAAGCGATGTAGTATTATTAATAAAATACTTTATGAAAATAACGGCGAAAGTTTTACAGTTAGCTGTTGAAACACCGGTGTTAAAAGAAATGCGATATCTGGCATGTGAGTCACTAGCGATAGCCCGGTATTGATTATTGATGCTTACTTGAGAAGTCACTTTCGATTATACTCAATTATTGCTACAAAGAATAATTCTTGCATCATCTCTCGTATATTATTGATTCAATTATTATTACATGTATTATCGTATAATATGATATATATTGTTCAATTCCAAGTATTCGGGACACTTTTCGTAGGTAGATATCGAGTACTATTCACGAAGTTACTATTCACGAGTTACTATTCACAAGTTACTATTCATAAGTTACTATTCATGAAAGTTACTATTCACGAAAGTTACTATTCACGATTCTGATGATTATCTTTTATTACACTGTTACTTATTCACTCTAGTATTGCGGTATTTGTATTCGAGGGTACAACAGTTACTATGCATTATTCACTCTAGTATTGCATTAGATTACTTATTCACGATTATTCTTCCATGAGGAGATGTGCTTAATTTTTAGATCGTTGGTTGAAGATATAATAGTAAGTCAATATGGACCATTTGGTGGAGTTATAATAGTAAATCAATATGGATCATTTGGTTTAAAGTTTTAATAGTAAATCAAGATGGACCGTTGTTTTAAGTTTTAATAATAGTAAACCAATATGGACCGTCCGTTTAATAGTAAATCAATCTGGACCGATTCATGAATTAATTACTATTCATTCCATTTTCATATAAATAGAAGCTCATTCTTCATTATTTCTTACAATTCAATTGAAACTCAGAGAGAGAATTACAAGAGAACCTATGAAAAGTATTCCGCTACTTTCCTACTCTTATATTCATTTCTTTTACTTGTAAGGATGTTATTTGTTGTACTCATGAAGAGAACTTATGTTATTCCATTATTTATTATTACGTTGGAATAACTTTGTATATGCGGCTACCCTATACATGGTGACATTCTTCTAATATTCCGTTCTTAATTATTCTGGCTTTAATATCCTGTTTTGTCGCGTTCTGTGAGGGTAGTTTCATTATTTATTATTAAATCGAATATCGTATCAATGCGTTCGTGGGGACTCGGTTCCATTATTTATTATTCTATCGGAATATCACATGCGTGCGTTACGTAGGACCTGGTTCCATTATTTATTATTCGCTTGAATATCCTCGTCTGTAATGCTTATGCGTTCTGGTGGGACTGGTTCAATCCTTTATTATTACATTGGAATAACTCCGCTCGTATGGTCTATCACATGCATGGTGATTTCTTTTGTTATTCCATTCTTTATTATACCCGGTTAAGTTAAAACTTTGACTTTATACTCATGAAATTAGTGGAATATCTTTGATATTTGCGTTTCATCAAAGATCTTTTCATGGAAATATTCTTACGAGCATTCTTGAATTTTACTCTACAAAGCAAAGATCATGTTGACAATTTGGACGTTATCATTTCCTAGATAAATTAATTCTTGAACTTGTTTTATTGAATTCTTATATCATTGTCATCATCCTCTATGTTTATATTTTGTTGAAAGTCATCTCGTGGCTTGTAGTGCATAGATGGACTTGGTATGATTATGACCAGAGATTATTGTAATCAGTAATCATAAGTAATGTTACAAATGATGTGGAAAAGTCCTCATTGGCGTGAGTGCATTGATGGGCCGATTTTGGTATGATTATGGCTATGGATTCTCTTCGTCAGTAGTGTAAAGATGAATTATTTTATGGCATGATCGGGGGACCGATGATGAAAAACATGATTATCTTAAGTAAGTAGGTGCATGGATAATTGTAATGGTCATCTTACTAAAGAATATCCTTGCCAGTAGTCTGTGGGTGATTCGATGATGTTGATTATTTATTGTCGAATTTCAGTTCAGTTAAACTTGATAGTTGAGTATATTTTATCAATTTAATATACTTTGATAACAAAATTATTCATTTATTAAATAAAGAGTATTAATTTATTAAAGGCTTTTTAATTATTCAGGAAATGATGGTGGGACTAATTTTATAACAGAGTGAAATAGTATGATAAACCCATGATAAAGTATTTAAGCAATGCTTTTATTAAATAAAGATGATGATCATTATTAAATGCTTTTAGATCTAAATTTTTAAAGCTTAAAACTAGTTTTAAATAGCTTTTAGAATAATGATGATGATAATTTAATGAGATCTAAATTCTTAGAAAGATTAAAGTGAAGTTCCCGATAGATTACTAAATTAGGATTATGAATCGGATATATTGTACATACGTTGCTGCTTGCTCATGGATGAGGATGATTGATCTCATGATCATTTGTGTGGAGACACTAAAGCAAGTATGTAGGTGCTTATTGGAGAATAAGTTCATCGACGCATTGGCTCGCTAAGGAATACCTAATGGAGTTTTACTCACTCGTCAATAGAATTTCTGTAGTGATAGTAAAGACAAGTAATCCTTGGACTTGAGATCATCATAAGATATCTTGTATGTATGATGAGTTATACTTTGACTTATTCCTTAAGACCCTTAGGTATATCAAAGGGTATGCTTGGGTATAATAAGTCAGTATACATGGAGATAATATATGATCAATAAAGAATCTACCACTTTAGTAAAAGAAGAGAAATGTCCTATGTGATTCGATAAATGACAACCCAGTAGTCCTCGGGCGAAGCGTAATGAAATTAGAAAGGAGTTTTAATTTGCATTATTTGAGTCAGGCATTTAAGAGTCGAAATACATATAATTAAATAAAATAAGACTCGATAAAGAATTCCATGTCTTATATTTAATCGGGACATCAGATGGTGGAAGGATTGAAATTGCATTCACGATAACTATTTACTCAAAGGTTCTTTTATGATTAATGTTGAAATCTATATTATCCGGAAAGTCGTTGATCGCTAGGAGGTTTATCCCTATTGTAGAATAAATATTATTTATTTAAATAAATTAATTGTTTAATTTATTTATTTAAATAAGATTAGAATTATTCTAATTGATTTATTCACAACCGGTTTAATATGGAGAACCTAAAGGGTCACACCATAAAAGGAAGAATAATTATTTAAGAAGTTAATGGCATAATCGTAATAATATAAAGTTATGTATATTTAATTTAATCTATGGTGATAGAATAAATTAAATAGCTTAATATTTATTATTTAATATTTTAGAAATATTAAATATAAATTAATAAGAGGAGTCTTATTAATATTATTAAAATTATTATTATTATTTTAATTTCTAAAAGAGTTTAGGAATTAATTTAATATAAGTATTTCATTTATTCCTAATCGATTAGAAGGAAAATTAGTTAAAGGAGTTTAATTAATTATCCCTAATAAGATTAGGGAGCCCCTTTAATTAAAAGAGTTTAATTAAATAATACCTTATTTTAATAGGTTACTTGATATATTTATAAGAGGAGTCTTATATCGTATATCAAGACTACGTTATAATTCCAAGGGTCGAGAGAGTACGCTCATTTTTATATGAGATAGAAAAACTAGGGTTTAGCCAACCACCCATCTTCTTAAATCCTTCTTCTTCCTGGTGGATCACCCCAGAGGCCAAACACTTGGGTGGCTAACGTTGATCAAAGGAAGGAACCAAACCCGGTGGATTCAAGTTGAACGCGAAAAGAATTGGAGGTGAACTTGCAGACCGAGGAAGTTTCTGATCTTCAAGGGTATGATTCTTGTTCTTCATTTTTTCATTTAATTAATAATTGTGCATAAAGGGTGATCCGGTATATGGTTTGTAAAATTTTAAAACTCGATTTTTACACGCTTCCGCTTTATTTATGCAATTTGATCGCAGCGTTATTGAATATTACAAACCTAACATTGGTATCGAGCCAAACCTTTATGCTAATTATTAATTATTTGATTTGATATGTATATTGATATGTGTTTAGAATAATTTAATTGGGCATAATTTATCAGTATAAAATTTATAAAAAAAAAAAAACATTCGCGAATTTCGATATCATTATTTTGAGCCCGTGGTTAATCTGTTTGATCCGTGTAATTAATGGATCGATCTCCATTCGCGAGGTATAATATATTATATATGTAACATATTCATCGCGGAATATTATATATTTAAAGAACACTATTAACCATGATTCAATGATGGGACAAAAAATAATGGGATTCGATGATGGTCCGATGATGGCGTGGTTATCACGATTATATTTTTAATATGTATATTATATTATTATGAAGCTAATATATTACAAGCTTTTCTCAAATTAAAGTGAAAGTTCCATGTGAATGATATAATTGATATCCCCGATGCTTCGCTTATCAAAAGTTATATATATTAATATTATATATATTATCGTAATATATATAATATATATTTTAATAATTTTAATTTTAAAATAAAAGGTTTATTTTAATTTTAAAATAAAAGGTTTATTTTAATTTTAAAATAAAAAAGGTTTATTTTAATTTTAAAATTAAATTTCATGCTAACTAATTAGAGTTGGAATTAGATTCCATGATAACTAATTGGAGTTGAAATTAGATTGCATGTTTCCTTAAATAAAGGAGTTTATTTAGATATGAAATAAGATTTCATATTATTCAAAATAAAAGAGTTTATTTGTGAATAGGAAAAGAATCCTAATTTCCTTAAATAAAGGATTTTATTTAGATATGAAATAAGATTTCATATTATTCAAAATAAAAGAGTTTATTTGTGAATAAGAAAAAGAGAATCCGTGTTTCCTTTAATAAAGAAGTTTTTTTATATGGAATCGATTCCATAATTAATTAAAATAAATGAGTTTATTTTGATTTAATTTTGATTAAAATAAAATAGTTTATTTTATTCAAAATTGGATAAATTAAAATAAAATAGTTTTATTTTAATTTAAATTTGGATTAAAATAAAAGAGTTTATTTTGATTCAAAATTAGATTTTATACTAACTAAATTTGCCCATTAAATGATATCAATATATATATTAAATGTTTATTATTCATGAGATGAATGTTATTTATTGATGCATATGGTGATGTGTATGATAATAAATGGGATTGATTATGGACTAATTGACCAATGTGATTGGATTTTATTTTAGTTGGATGTATGAATGTACGGGTTTTATTAAATGGGGTCTCACAGACTCGCCTTCTCTAATTTTTTCTTAATGTAAATTCTATCTTCCTCCTATGTACTTCCCTCGATCACGATCAAGGTTTCTATTTATTTTAAATAGTTTTGTAATAGGAATAGTTAGAATTAATTTTTGAAGAATTAGAGATCAATGCAAGGAGGCGCTTGAAGACCCGCTTTGTAATGGAGCCCGGGTTTAAATGTAATAGTTATATTTAAATATTAATTTCGCACCCCTAGGGTTTGATTTTTTGGTTCACTTGGTGGCTCTAGTGAACCAAACTAGAATAAAAGTCCATAATCAATCCGTAGAATATAGTATTCTATATGTGTACGATTATTATATATATATATATATTATATATTATGCAAACATGCTTCACATGTTCATTAATAATACGCTATATTTTATATATATATATGCATGCGCGCTAAACAAGATGAGACAAATTAATAACAAAACCCTCAATTTTTTTATATTAAGTCCTAAGCGCTCAAAGATATTTAGAATATCGAACGTCGCTTTCTAGCATGATAAAATTAATAGAGTATTAAATATTTAATATGAGTTTGTTGTGTCACCACAAGGCAAGTATTAAGTATTTAAGATGTTAATTTATCACATTTGATGCTTATAAAGAAAATTGAACAATATTGTTTTTGTTGTGTCACCACAAGGATGATATTTTTCTTTTTGAATATATGGAGTGTTAGGTTGGACTTAACTTGGATAATTTTGATTGGATGTGCCACCACTTGATCAAAATAATCTAAGAGGCAAAATAAAAGGAGTCAGATAGTTGATGTAATCGACAAAAGTTGTCTACCTATTTATTTATATATAGTTTGTTGTGTCACCACAAGGCTATATACATTTGAAATGGGATCCTTATTCTCACTAGCAAATCTTTAATTAGATTTTGCCGAACTATATATATTGAGGTAATATAGTTTGAAGAAAATAGTGAGAGATACCAATTTAAAACAAGACCTAATTTATTTTGGTAATTAATAAAAGAATGTATGTTAAAATGTTGTTAATTATAAATTCATTTACGTAATTTTACAATGTCTAAAATTACTATCATCGCGAAGCATATTAGATGCTAAATTAACCGAATCAATTAAACGGATTGGTTAAGGAATTTGAGAATAGTTCTCATAAATGAAAAAGCTATCTTATGTCCTTAATACGCCTATCCTCAAGAATGGTTGCGCATAATGCCTCCGAGGAAGACATTGCTACTTTTTAGAAAGTGGCAAGATGATGCACAAGTTGGCTCAATGATCATGCTCAGATCCACGAGTAACGAGCTTCAAAGCGTCAAGATGAAACTATGGATGCTTTTACTATATATTCCCGCACATCAAGTAGTTGATGGTGAGGAAAGTAGGACCGATAGATATCGATATCTAAGGAGCTCTTCCTATCTAGAACGACCGATGACACTACAAAGATGATAAAAGTCCTTAACATTATCAATTTGATTGATCAATTAGACAACAAGTTTTGTCATGGATGGAGAGTTGAGCCAAGATTTGATCTTGCACTCACTCCCCGGACTCCTTTCACAATTGTTGTGAATTTTTTTCATATGAACAAGCTAGAGATATCGCCTCACTGATTTGCTTAACATATTGAAAAATGTTGAGAGTCACTTTCCAACCAAGAAAGATCAAGTCTTACCGGTAGGGGCCAAAGGATCTTCTCAAAAGAAGAACGATTCAAAGAAGGTAAATAGAAAGGCATAAACAAAGGATAATAAGAACAAAACTCGACACGGGATAGCAAAGGAGTTTGCTTCCACCGCAATAAGCCCGACACCGGAAAGAAAATCATGAGAAGTATTTTGCAGAGGCTAACCAAAGAAGCTTAGTGAAGTTTCTGCTATAAATACAAATTTGTTCATGATTTAAAATTAAATTTTCTTTAAGTCAAGGTTCTACTTGGGTATTGGATACCGACTTTGGTTATCATAAATATAGATTTATGAAGGACCAAGGTAAGTAAAAGCTAAACAAATATAAGTAATCCTATGTGTGTGGGAAATGAAGCAAAGGTTCACAGATTAGCCATAGAAACTTATATTTTAAAGCATTGCTTACGGCAAATCTATTAAGTCAATAAGTTGTTATTGTATTCCAATTTCTCGTTGGAAACATTATTTTCATTTTGTTGTTGGACAATGAAATTTGATATTATAATTAAGAACAATTGTTGTTCTATTTATAATAATAATATTTTGTAAAGAACCTGAAATATTACTTAATGGATTTTGTATACTTGACTTACGTGAAAATAATTTTGCAAATTAAACAAACTAGTATATGAAAAGGAGATAATCATTCAAAGATTTGAATCTATGTATTTGATGAAATACAAGTGTGAATTATTTGAAAAGTTCAAAGAATTCATAAGTGAAACAAATTGACAAAGTATTAAGATTCTTTGATTAGATCAAGGAATAAATATTTGAGCAATAAGTTTCTAGATCATCTCAAATGGTTTTCTCATAATGGACGCCTCCTGATACGTAATAATTGATTGATGTATCTGAAAGGAAAAATCGTACCTTGTTGGACATGGTACGGTCCATAATTATTTTACCGACATTCCAAAGATCCTTCAGATCATGTCCTAGAAATGGTCAGACATTCACTTAAAAAGGTAACCTCAAAATCCAAATTTCAAGACTCCATAAAAGTTATGGATGTGGAGGATTCCTAATCTTAAGTATGTTAAGATAAGGGTTGTCCAACTTATGTGAAAAGGTTTCAAGGATAAGCTTGGGACAAGATTTGACATGTATGATTTGTGGGACATCCTAAAGTAAGTTTAGGTATATGTTCTATAATTCTACTTAGCAAAAGGTGTTTGTTATTAAACACACGCTTTCTAAGATAAAGGTGTTTATCATCAAGGGGCTAGTGGGAGGATTATAGATCTTCAAGAGTTCACGATCCACAAAACACTATAAGTCAAATAAGAGGAACTCGTAGATGATAGACTCTATTGTACCACAACCGAATCATAACCGAATAGCATCAAGATACCTAGAGGTATGGATTCATCATGGATGATGATGATGATGAGGTACGATCATAGAAGATGATGATCCGAGTTACATACGATGAGGTAAAGAGTTCTAGTGTGTACAAAAGGGTCGGTGGGAGCGCCGTGAAATTTCTAGTATTATATGTTGATATACTACTTGATGAGGAATTACATACCAATGCTACAATCAAGAAAGATAAAGTTGTTCAAACAATCCTCCATGAATGATTTGGGAAGAGTATCATTATTGGGGATGCAAATCTATATAGATAGATTTAAAAGGATGCTCAACTTAACCCAAGGAACGATATTCATTTGATGCTAAAGTCGCTTAGCATGGCAAACTCCAAGAGATGTCTCATGTTGATGAGCTATGGAGTGTATCTCTCTTTATAGTCCCCACAGACTCACGAAAAGAGAGATCGCATGAGTGACTATCATGTATGCAATGAAATATACAAGATCTAATGTCGATCGGTCATATTCTCGGAGAAGATCACCGTAAGATGTTGAAAAACATCTTAAAGTTCTTAACCCAAGATTCAAGGATGTGAGCATATACATGGTGGGTCCGAATTAAAACTAGAGGGCTTTACGACTCAAGTTTTTCGCATGCATCAAGACGATCGAAAATCCACTTTAAGGTAAAGTGTTACCGAATAAAGGTGTAGTGAATTTGAAAGGTTCCAAATAGCAAAAGGTTGTTGGTTTAATGATAAAGACAAAGTATATAGCTATAAATGAAGTCGCAAGTTGATTGTTTGGATGATAAGTTCATTTACGTAACTAGGAATAGTTCCTAAGTCTCATCTTGGATCTAAACATGTGTCAGTGGCACTTTCATTTGATTATTAGAATCATTGAAAGATGGGAAATCACTATAGAGATAGTGGACTCTCATGAACAACATTACATATCCATTAACTAAAGCTTATCCAACAAAGCAGGATAATCGCCACTTAGAGAAGAAGAGTATGAGATACCATGACGATTGACTTTAGTGCAAGTGGGAGATTGAAAGTAGATGCACACAAGCCAATCATGTTTGATGATAAAGCATATACTTTGTAATAATCTTATTCATTTATTAAATAAAGAGTATTAATTTATTAAAGGCTTTTAATTATCTACATGATGTCTTTGCATTTATAATATGTGATAAACCCATAGTTTTAAGCAATGCTTTTAGAATAATGATGATGATCATTCTAATGAGATCTAAATTTTAGAAAGCTTAAAACTAAAATAGTTCCCAATCGTTGATTACTAAATTGGGATTAGTGAATCCGGATAGATTGGTACATACGCTGTCACTTGCTTCATCGATGAGGATGATTGATCTCATGATCATTTGTGTGGAGACACTAAAGCAAGTATGTAGGTGCTTATTGGAGAATAAGTTCATCGAACGTGGCTCGCTAAGGAATACCTAATGGAGTTTTACTCACTCGTCAATAGGAATTTCGTAGTGATAGTAAGACAAGTAATCCTTGGACTTGAGATCATCATAAGATCTTATGTATGATGAGTTATACTTTGACTTATTCCTTAAGACCCTTAGGGTATATCAAAGGGTATGCTTGGGTATAATAAGTTGTACATGGAGATAATGTATGATCAATAAAGAATCTACCACTTCTATTAAAAAAGAGAAATGTCCTATGTGATTCGATAAATGACAACCCAAGTAGTCCTTGGTTAAGTGTAATGAAATTAGAAAGGAGTTTCTAATTTGCATTATTTCGAGTTGTGCATTTAAGAGTTTAAATACATATAATTAAATAAAATAAGACTCGACAAAGAATTCCATGCCTTATATTTAATCGGGACATCAGATGGTGGAAGGATTGAATTGTATGATAACTATTTACTCAAAGGTTCTTTTATGATTAATGTTGAAATCTATATTATCCGGAAAGTCGTTGATCGCTAGGAGGCTTATCCCTATTGTAGAATAAATATTATTTATTTATTTAAATTAATTGTTTAATTTATTTATTTAAATAAGATTAGAATTGTTCTAATTGATTTATTCACAACCGGTTTAATATGGAGAACCTAAAGGGTCACACCATAAAAGGAAGAATAATTATTTAAGAAGTTAATGGCATAATCGTAATAATATGTTATGTATATTTAATTTAATCTATGGTGATAGAATAAATTAAATAGCTTAATATTTATTATTTAATATTTTAGAAATATTAAATATAAATTAATAAGAGGAGTCTTATTAATATTATTACAATTATTATTATTATTTTAATTTCTAAAAGAGTTTAGGAATTAATTTAATATAAGTATTTCATTTATTCCTAATTGGATTAGGAAGGAAAATTAGTTAAAGGAGTTTAATTAATTATCCCTAATAAGATTAGGGAGCCCTTTAATTAAAAAAAGGGTTTAATTAAATAATACCTTATTTTAATAGGGTTACTTGATATATTTATAAGAGGAGTCTTATATCAAATATCAAGACTACGTTATAATTCCAATGGTTGGAGAGTACGCCATTTTTATATAGAGATAGAAAAACTAGGGTTTAGCCAACCACCCATCTTCTTGAATTCTTCTTTTCCTCGTGGATCACCCAGAGGCCAAACACTGGGTGGCTAACGTTGATCAAAGGAAGGAACCAAACCCGGTGGATTCAAGTTGAACGCGAAAAGAATTGGAGGTGAACTTGTACTTGAGGAAGCTCGGATCTTCAAGGGTATGATTCTTGTTCTTCAATTTTCGTTTAATTAATAATTGTGCATAAGGGTGATGATCAGGTGTATGGTTTGTAAAATTTAAAACTCGATTTTTACGTCGCCGCTTTATTTGTGCAATTTGATTGCGTTCTTGAATATTACAAACCTAACACAGAGTGATGGTCCTAGATGGTGTATTAGTAGTCCTCACTATTTTGTGAAATAGTGTGATAATAATTGTAATGAGGACTCCTTTTGAGTTTGTATAATCTCTAGTGAGACAATATTTGTATTCAAACTCACGACAGTATGTTTTGTCGTATTATATAACATACGGTTGTATTATTAAGTTATATTTAAATTCTATACCATGTATCCAAGTACTCAAGATGGGTGATGTATACCTAATTTTAAGGCCAAGGTTGGTTAGTATCAAAGCTTAGGGATATGATCCCAGCTGCCAGATGTGAGAATAGAACTAGGAGGGAGAAGAAGGAATTCCTTCGCTAGTATGACCTACCTAAGTTTTTTGGTATTTAATTGGCTCATTAGAATATGGGGATAATATGTTACATGTCAATTAACCTTTTGTTTTGTGGCAGTATCTGAAAATGACATCCGAGAATGTTGAGAATAACATAGATAATACTTGCATAACTAAGTTAAAAATGGAGGTATAGATGGAGGTATTATACTGAAATTCGTATTTTTCATATGATTATAATATTGATTCATATAATTGAACTATTGATTCACATTATTTATTATTAGGGGAGTTGGTGCAAGATTGATAATACTTGCAGGACTAAATTAAAAATGAAAGAAAAGTTGGAGGTATTGTACTGTAATTTTTGAGTCCCAAAATGTGCAATTATCGAAACTATATTTTCCTATAAATAAGCTCATTCTTCCTTCATTTCTCACCAATTCACAAAAGCTTTAGAGCTATTATTATAGAGAAATTATAGAGAAAGAAGAAGAGAAATCGCTACCTCACTATTCCGATTAGATTTGTTTTCCAAGGTAGGGAGTATTATTTCTTTCTTATCTATGAAGAGAACTTTTGTTATTCCATCTTTTATTATTACATTGGAATAACTGTATCATGTGAGCTACCCTATACTTGGTGAAATTCTTACATTGTTCCATTCTTTATCATTCTGTTGGAACATCCATGCTCATGCGTTCTACTTAGGACCTTGTTCCAATCTTTATTATTCTCATTGGAATATCCTGCTCATGCATTTTACTACGGACTTGATTCCGCTCTTTATTATTCTATTGGAATATCACATCATGCGTGTGTTTCTACGCAGGACCGATTTCATCTTTATTATTACATTGGAATATCACATGCATGCGTTTTTATGGACGGACCGATTAATCTTTATTATTACGTTGGAATATTCTTTTCGTGCGTTTTGTGGGACCGATTCCGTTATTTATTATTACGTTGGAATAACTGCTTGTCGCTATCTATCGTACGTACTGGTGATTTCTTTTGTTATTCCATTCCTTATTATACTCAGTTGGTTAAAGTTTTGACTTCTATACTCCATGAAATTAGTGGAATATCCTTGATATTTGCGCTTCATCCAAAGATTTTCATGGAAATATTCTTCGAGCATTCTTGAATTTTACTCTACAAAGCAAAGATCATGTTGACAATTTGGACGTTATTAGTTCCCGGATAAAATAATTCTTGAACTTTTTTTATTGAATTCTTATATCATTGTCATCATCCTCATGCTTATATTTTGTTGAAAGTCATACATGGCCTATAAGTGCATAGATAGACTTGGTATGATTATGACCGTGGATTATTGATTGTACTCATGACCGTAATGTTACAAATGATGTGGTAAAATTCCTCATTGGCCCGTGTAGTGCATTGATGGACAGTTGTTGGCATGATCATGACCATTATTGAATACACAAATATTCTTGGCCCGTAGTGCATGGATAATTGTGGTCGTGATACTAAAGAATATCCTTGGCCGTAGAGCAGGGATGATTCGATTATGTGGATTATTTATTAAGCTGAGTCCCAGCGATAAAAGTGTTGGAAAACCTTCTAAATCATAAAAGATAGTAGATTTTATTCTCTACTTGACTCTTTTAATGGATTGCTTGTTCCGCTACAGTTAAACTTGATGGTTGTTATATTGTATCAGTTTAACATTGTTGAAGGCTAACGATAATATATTTCGCATTATCTTAGTCATAATATTTCCTCTTGGGCTAGTTGAGCTCACCTTTTACTTTTATTATTCTCTTGTGAAATGAGAACGTAAAGGACTAGTAGGGGAGCGGAGTGACGATCCGGATGATAGCATTAGTAGTCCTCACTATTCTGTGAAATAGTGTAATAATAATTGTAATAAGGACTCCTTTTGAGTTTGTATAATCTCTAGTAGACAATATTTGTATTCAAACTCAAAGTTTATGTTTTGTCGTATTGTACACGATAGTTGTATTATTAAGTTGTATTTGAATTTATGTACCATGTAAGTGGTGACCCAAGATGGGTGACGTATACCTAATTTTGGGGGCGTCACAGTTAGTATCAAAGCTTAGGGATATGATCCCTGGCTAAGATGTGAGACTAGAACTAGAAGGGGAGAGACGGGGAATTCTTTCGCTAGTATGACCTACCTAACTTTATTTGGTATTTGATTGGTCGGTCAGAGTATAGTGATATTATGTTGCATGTCAATTAACCCTTGTTTTGTGGCAGTGTTTGAAAATGGCATCCGAGAATGTTGAGAACATCAATGGAGCACATGAGACCGTTGAGTCTCCAGAGATCAATAACCAGGACAACGTGCATCAGGAAGGCGATAATCCTCATGCAAACAACAACACTAACCAAATGATGAACGATGGAATGTTAGAGGCTTCATGCAATTCATACAACATCAAAGCGAGAGAGCGGCTCTGTTCAAAATCTTTGGTGTAAACACAGGAAACTCTCTGACGGTCACCGCTAAAAGCGATTCAAGGAGCTGGGACCTTTGGAGTTTATTGGAGAGCCAAAACCACTTAAGGCGGAAGCATGGATAAAGCAAATCACCAAGATATTTGATGTCTTGGGATGCTCCGAGGAGCAAAAGGTTCCCTTCGCCACCTTTATGTTGCGTGAAGAAGCAGATTACTGGTGGGAATCTGTAAAATGTACCCAGCCTGACGCACTCAAGATGTCTTGGGAGAAGTTCCAAGAGTTGTTCAACGACAAGTACTTTCTCGAAAGTATTTGTCACATGAAGGAGGTGGAGTTTATCAAGTTGGAACAAAACAATATGACCGTGTCGCAATACGAGGCTAAATTTGCGGAGTTATCCCGGTTTGCATCCCATTTGGTCGATAATGAGGAGCGAATGACACGAATGTTTTTAAGAGGTTTGAAACAAGAGATACGTCAATATCTTATTTCTCATAAACTGTGTTTGTGCTCAGATGTTGTAAATAGGGCTCAGTTATTGGAGCGCGGTAACGAGTCAACGCAACCAAGAGAAAGCAGCTGACAGCATGAAAATACCAGTGGTATCATTCATCGAAGCGGTGACAACAAACGTGGAGGGAATCAACATGCCAGAAATGGTAACCACTTCGTTGGTAATCATGGCCAAGACAGTAAAAATGGACATTTCAAGAAAAGGAGATTCAACAATGATGGAAAGACGTCAGCACCAGCAACCGTGGTTAAGGAAGGAGAACGACCACCTATCATATGCTTCAAATGCGGAGGGGAGGGACATATCAGTCTAAATTGTGCGATGCCATCCAAAGCGTGTTATAATTGTGGAAGAGAAGGTCACCTAGCCCGATTTTGTCATTCACCGAAGACAAGTTCAGCTAGGATGGAAGCACCAAAGGCCGTCCCAGAAAAGTAAAAGTCGGTGGTGCAAGGGATAGCATTTGTTGTGACCTCCCAGAAAAAAAGGAACCCGAACGAGGTCATCACGGGTAAGCTTATCATAAACTCTAGTGAAGTCTATACCTTATTTGATACCGGTTCTACCCATTCTTTTATTTCTCCTACTTGCGCTCAACGTTTAAATTTGACTCACGGAGAAATTAGACTTTGACTTATATCGTTGAAACTCCATTGGGAGAAACTTTAATTACATCCACTCGTTTATAAGTCTTGTTTGATTCAAATCGGTAACCTCACATTTACCGTCGATCTTATCTCCTTAAAAATACTTGCATTTGACGTGATTCTAGGGATTGATTGGTTAACTATTCATCATGCTAAAATTGATTATTTTCGTAAGGTTGTTAGCTTTCATATTCCTAATAAACCTATTATGCGAATTCAAGCGACCAAACCATTAAAATCAATCACGGTCATCTCAAGCCACAAAACTATTCATTTATTGAAAAACGGATGTCAAGCTTTCTTAGCTCATGTCACGGATTTAAACAAAAATACGTCAGATTTGAAGGATATTTCTATTGTTAATAAATTTCCTGACGTATTCCCTGAAGAACTTCCCGGCCTACCCCCAGAGCGTGAAGTTGAATTTTGTATCGACCTTGATCCCGGTACAAAACCCATTTCCAAAGCCCCATATCGAATGGCTCCTATTGAACTTCAGGAGTTAAAGACCAAATTGCAAGAATTGTTAGACATTGGTTTCATTCGTCCTAGAACGTCTCCTTGGGGTGCTCCTGTTCTGTTCGTGAAGAAGAAAGATGGGAGTATGCGACTTTGTATTGATTATCTGGAGTTGAATCATGTCACCATCAAAAATAGGTACCAATTGCCACGTTTTGATGACTGTTTGATCGATTCATAAGAGCCACAATTTTTTTCAAAGATCGATCTTCGATTCGGATATCATCAATTGAAGGTTAAAACTAAGGATATTCCAAAGCGCGCTTCGTAATCCTCGAGACGGGCATTATGAATTCTTAGTCATGTCTTTTGGATTGACTAATGCTCCCGCGGCTTCATGGATATGATGAACCCCAAGTATTCAAGGAATATTTGGATCATTTTGTGGTCGTCTTTATTGATGACATCCTTATTTATTCCAAAAGCCGTGAAGATGAAAGCAACACTTGAGGTCGATACTCCAAAAGCTTTGAATATAAGCTTTATGCCAAGTTAAAGAAATGCGAGTTTTGGCTTGAGGAAGTAGCATTCCATGGGCACGTAGTATCAAGTCATGGAATATCTATTGACCCGTGAAAGATTGAAGCTATTCAAAGCCGAGCAAAAATCAATGATAGAAAGATTCGGTTTAATTGGTTATTCATTCGTGGAAAGTCGAGCAACCCAAATCGCGAACATAAGCAACATAGTCATGTCCTTTGGATTATGAATAGAAATGCGTAGCATTCGGTTTAATGCTCCTGGTTATTATCGGAGATTCGAGAGTATTGGAAGGATTTTCTCGAATCGCTACTCCATTAACTCATCTAGACTCTCGGAAAGATACAAAGTTTGGTTGGAGCGAGGAATGTGAGAAGAGTTTTCAAGAACTCAAAAGGAGACTCATTTCAAAGACTGCTCGAACAATATCATCCGGTTCGTGGAAGGATTTGTCATCTACTCGGTGATGCTTCGCAAAAGGGTTAGGATGTGTTCTCATGATTTGTCACATGATGGGAAAGTCATATCATGGAAAAGTTATAGCCTTTATGCCTCAAGACAACTCAAAGAATATGAGAGGAATTATCCTACTCATGATCTAGGGTTAGCATTGTTGTCTTCGCACTTAAAATTTGGAGGCATTACTTGTATGGAGAGAAAGTGGAGATCTTTACGGATCATAAAAGCCTCAAATATTTCTTCACTCAAAAGGAACTCAACATGCGACAACGACGTTGGCTTGAACTCATTGAAAGATTATGATCATACCATCCAATACCATCACGGAAAAGCGAAGCGTGGTAGCTAACGCGTTGAGTAGAAGATCATATGCGTACGAGTGTAATATTCACAACAACGCAAAGCCCATTTTGTGTGACTTGCAAAGGATGGTGATAGAGTTAAAGACTCGAGGACCCATGTGATGATGGCGTAATATACTGAGTTAAGCAGAGACTTTAATTGATAAAGTTAAAGTTGCTCAAGTTACTGATCCGGAGGCGATGCGTATGAGGAAGAAAGTGCAAGAAGGTCTTATGCCGAAGCAAGAATCGATGAAGAAGGAATACTTGAGTCAACTCTAGACTTTGTGTTCCTAATGACCACGATTTAAAGTATAAAATCATGATGGAGGCGCATAAACACACCGCTTTTGCAATCCATCTCAGGAGTACAAAATGTATCGTGATCTTTGACATACATTTTGGTGGAGCAATATGAGAGAGAGATAGCAGAGTTTATCTCAAGGTTTTTAACTTGTCAACGAAGTCAAGGTAGAGCATCAAGTACCAAAAGGTCCATTGCAACCACTTGAAATTCCGAATGGAAGTGGGAACACATTACTATGGATTTTCGTTCTTTGGTCTTCCCAAGGTTTCTCAAGGCATAGATGCAATTTGGGTCATTGTTGATAGATTGACCAAGTCTCGCTCATTTCTTACCTATACTGAGAAACTTATACACTTGAACGTCTTGCTCGTATGTACATAAACGAGATTGTAAGAGGCGCATGGTATGCCGGTATCCATAGTTTTCGATCGAGACCCAAGATTCACTTCAAGATTTTGGGTTAGTTTGCAAAAAGCTATGGGCACGGATTTATAATTTATTTCGGCATATCATCCTCGTGACGGACGGGCAATGGAGAGGACCATTCAAACTCTTGAAGATCTATTAAGACTCGTGTCCTTGACTTCAAGGAAGTTGGGATAAGTTCTACCATTGGTGGAGTTTTCCTACAACAACAGGTTATCAAGCAAGTATTGGCATGGCTCCATTTGAGGCGTTGTATGGAAGAAAGTGTCGTTTCTCGGTATCTTTGGGATGAGGTGGGTGAAGCAACGTTGTTGGGACAAGAGTTGGTACGTATGACTACGGAAAAGATTCAAATGATTCGAGAACGTATAAAAACCTCACAAGATTGACAAAAGAGTTATGTTGATCTTCATCGAAAGGACGTAGAATTCGATATTGGAGATCATGTGTTGTTACGTGTTGCTCCATGGAAAGGAGTTACAAGATTTGGAAAGAGAGGAAAGCTCAATCCTCGATTCATTGACCCATTTTTAATCCTCGATCGAGTAGGAACTGTGGCCTATAGACTTGCGTTGCCACCAAGTATGTCTCGTGTTCATAACGTTTTTCACATATCCATGTTACGTAAATATGTGAAAGACCCGAACCACATTATTGAGTTAGAACCGAACGAAATAGAGGAAGATTTAAATTATGAAGAGGTTCTTGTTAAAATCTTGGATAAAAAGGATCATATTCTACGCTCCAAGGTTATATCTCAAGTCAAAGTTTTGTGGAGAAACCACGATGTGAAAGAAATGACCTGGGAGTTAAAATCTGAGATGAAATTAAGATATCCTTACCTCTTCGACATACCAGCACGCACCTAATTTCGAGGACGAAAATTTATAAGAAGGGAGGTTGTAAGACCCCAACTTTTTGAATAAAGATTAAATTTTCTATAAATATATTTTTGAATATTATGGTGTGGATTTGATATAATGTTATAGTTGTGGGTAATATTTATAAATTTTGCAAAGTCATGCAATTGTTATATAATATTCGATTGGTGGGGAATATTCATTTTAACAGGAATATTCGTATACTGGCACAATCATTGGTGGACCCACAATGTAATTATTATCGGACGAGAAAACGACAAAAATACTTTTTATGAAAATAACTACGGAAGTTTTTACTGTTAAGCTGTTGAAGCTGTGACGCCCCAAAATTAGGTATACATCACCCATCTTGGGTCGCCGCCACTTACATGGTACAAAATTTAAATACAACTTACATTAACATAAGCTGTCAGGTGTACAATACGACATAAACCGTGAGTTTAAATACAAATATCATCTACTAGATATTATACAAACTCAAAAGAGTCCTCATTACAATTATTATCACACTATTTCGTGAATAGTGAGGACTACTAATGCTATCTTCGAGGACCATCACTCGCTTCCCCGACTAGTCCAAATTTATATTCTCATTTCAAGAAGAGAACGGTGAAAGAAAGGGTGAGCTCAACTAGCCCAAGAAGAAATATTATGACTAAGATAATGCGTAATAAATTATCAATAGTCTTCAATAATGTTAAACTGATAAAATACAATAGACAACCAGTTTAACTGCAGCGGAATAAGCAATCCATTAAAAGAGTCAAGTAGATAATAAAGTCTACTATCTTTTAGGTTTTAAAAGGTTTTTCATCACTTTTATAGCTGAGACTCAGCTTTAATAAATATTCCACATCATCGAATCACACCCCGACTACTACGGCCAAGGATATTCTTTAGTATCACGACCACAATTATTCATGCACTACGGGCCAAGAATATTTGTGTATTCATTAATGGTCATGATCATGCCAACAATCGCCCATCAATGCACTACTACCAATCGAGGATTTTTACCACATCATTTGTAACATTACGGCCATGATTACACCGAATAGTCTCTCGGTCATAATCATACCAAGTCCATCTATGCACTATGTAATGTATGATGACTTTAAAAAATATAAACATGAGGATGATGACAATGATATAAGAATTCAATAAAACAAGTTCAAGAATTATTTTATCCAGAATTATTAACGCCCAAATTATCAACATGATATCGTTTTTGTAGAGTAAAATTCAAGAATGATCGGAAGAATATTTTCATGAAAAGATATTGGATGAAACGCAAATATCAAGGATATTCCACTAATTTCATGGAGTATAGAAGTCAAAGTTTTAACCAACCGGGTATAATAAAGAATAGAATAACAAAAGAAATCACCATGCATGCGATAAGATAGCATGTGCAGTGTAAGTTATTCCAACAGAATAATAAATAACGGAACTGAAGTCCGAATAAAAGTAAAACGCATGCATGGATGTTCCAAATGTAATAATAATAAAAGCGAAACCAGTCCGTGTGTAAAACACATGCATGTGATGTTCCAACAGTAATAATAATAAAGAGCGGAACCAGTCCGGTGTAAAACACATGCATGTGATGTTCCAATGTAATAATAGAAGAATGTCACCAAGTATAGGGTAAAGCATGATATAAAAAGTTATTCCAATGTAATAATAAGCAATGGAATAACAACAGTTCTCTTCATGAATAAGAAAGAATAACACCCCTTACATTTGGTAGGAGATTGAATCACAGCAAACGGTGTAGTAACAAAATACTCTTCTTCTTCTCTCTTATTCTCTCTATACTTTCTCTCTCTATAGCTTGAATGAATTCGTGAAAATAATGAAGCCCTAGGCCTCTATTTATAGAAGATTTCTAGCTTAGCACCGCCGTGTGAAAAGGCAAGTGGCTCGACGACTAATAATGTGAAAAGAAAAGTGGTTTGGCGCTCGTAATGTGAAACAACAAGTGGTTCGGACTTTTGTAATGTGAAACGACAAGTGGTTCGACGTCTGGTAAAGGTAATTACTATTAACGAAGGTAAATACTATCGACGAAGGTAAATACTATTCACAAGAGGTAATTACTATTGACGAAGGTAATTACTATCGATGAAAGGTAAATACTATTCACAAGGTAATTACTATGACGACGAAGGTAATTACTTTAGTGAAGGTAAATACTATCGACGAAGAGACTCTTAGATGATGACATATGAGCCCCCATAAAATAATCAAACTTACCACAAATCATTTTTTTTTCATCAACACATATTTAATCTTTCAACAATTATTAATCATTTATAACTTGTCGTCTCAATTATTGATTTAATACTATAACATATTATACGTGATGATATCGTGACAATAATTGAATCAATAATATAAGAGATATGATGCAAAGAATTATCGTAGCAATAATTGAGCATACCGTTGAGTGACTTCTCACGTAAGCATCAATAATCAATACCGTGTGCTACTATGCAACCACGCCAGACATCTTTGTATTTTTACCACCGGGTAGTTCAACAGCTTTTAACGGTAACACCTCCGCTGTTATTTTTATAAAATATTTTTGTCGCTTTTCAATCCGACAATAATTACGTTATGGGGTCCACCAATGATTGAGCCATTATCTAATATTCCTAACAAAAAGAATATTCCCCCACCAAACTAATATTTTATAACAACTTGCATACTTTGCAAAATTTATAAATATTACCCACAACTATAACATTATATCAAATTTATTCCATAATATTCAAAAATAATATTTATAGAAAAATTCATCTTTATTTATAAAAGTTGGGGTCTTACAACCTCCCTTCTTATGAAATTTCGCCCTCGAAATTAGGGTACGATACTGGTATGTCAAGAGGTAAGGATACCTTGATTTCATTTCGATTCTAACTCCCAAGTCATTTCCTCAACATCGTGGTTCCTCCACAAAACTTTGACTTGAGGTATAACCTTGAGCGCGAGAATATGTTCCTTCTTATCCAAAATTTGAACAGGAACCTCTTCATACGTCAAATCTTCCGCTATTTCGTCCGGTTCTAACTCAATAATATGGTTCGGGTCTTTCACATATTTACATAACATAGATATGTGAAAAACGTTATGAACACGAGACATATTTGGCAGTAAAAGCGAGTCTATAGGCCACGTTCCTACTCGATCGAGGATTAAAATGGACCGATGAATCGAGGATTAAGTTTTCTCTCTTTCCAAATCTTGTAACTCCTTTCCATGGAGCAACTCTTAACAACACATGATCTCCTATATCGAATTCCACGCCCTTTCGATGAAGATCAAGATAACTCTTTTGTCGATTTTGTGAGGTTTTTATACGTTGTCGGATCGTTTGAATCTTTTTCCGTAGTCATACGTATCAACTCCGATCCCAACAACGTTGCTTCACCCACCTCATCCCAAAGATAATCGAGAACGACACTTTCTTCCATACAACGCTCGAATGGAGCCATGCCAATACTTGCTTGATAACTGTTGTTAGAAAACTCCACCAATGGTAAGAACTTGTCCCAACTCCCCTTGAAATCAAGGACACAGAGTCTTAATAGATCTTCAAGAGTTTGAATAGTCCTCTCCGATCGTCCGTCTCGTCCGAGGATGATATGCCGAAGCTAAATCGTAAGTCTGTGCCCATAGCTTTTTGCAAACTAACCCAAAATCGTGAAGTGAATCTTGGGTCTCGATCGTAAACTATGGATACCCAAGATACCATGCGTCTTACAATCTCATTTATGTACATACTGAGCAAGACGTTCAAGTGTATAAGTTTCTCGATCGGTGAAGAAATGAGCAGACTTGGTCAATCTATCAACAATGACCCAAATCGCATCAATGCCTTGAGAAACCTTAGGAAGACCCAGAACGAAATCCATGGTAATGTGCTCCCACTTCCATTCGGAATTTCAAGTGGTTGCAATGGACCTTTTGGTACTTGATGCTCCGCTTTAACTCGTTGACAAGTTAGACACCTTGAGATAAACAAAGCTATCTCTCTCTTCATATTGCTTCCACCAAAATGTATTATTAATATCATGATACATTTTGGTACTCCCAGATGGATTGCAAATGGTGTGTTGTGCGCCTCCATCATGATATTATACTTTAAATCGGTCGTTAGGAACACAAAGTCCGGAGTTGACTCAAGTATTCCTTCTTCATCGATTCTTGCTTCCTAAGATAGCACCTTCTTGCACTTTCTTCCTCATACGCATCACCTCCGTGTCCGTAGCTTGAGCAATGCCTTTAACTTTATCGATTAAAGTCCGTTCTACTCGTATACTCGCTTATCATCACATGCGCCCTCAGAGTCTTTAACTCTATCTCCATCCTTTGCAAGTCACACAAAATGGGCCTTTGCGTTGACAATATCGCACTCGTACTTGCATATGATTTTCTACTCAATGCGTCAGCTACCACGTTCGCTTTTCCAGGATGGTATTGGATGGTATGATCATAATCTTTCAATAGTTCAAGCCAACGTCGTTGTCGCATGTTGAGTTCCTTTTGAGTGAAGAAATATTTGAGGCTTTTATGATCCGTAAAGATCTCCACTTTCTCCCCATACAAGTAATGCCTCCAAATTTTAAGTGCGTAAAGACAATGTACCGCTAACTCTAGATCATGAGTAGGATAATTCCTCTCATATTCTTTGAGTTGTCGCGAGGCATAGGCTATAACTTTTCCATGTTGCATAAGAACACATCCCAACCCTTTGCTTGAAGCATCACTGTAGATGACAAATCCCTCCGAGCTAGATGGTATTGTCAGAACAGGTGCTGAAATAAGTCTCCTCTTGAGTTCTTGAAAACTCTTCTCACATTCTTCGCTCCAACCGAACTTTGTATCTTTCCGAGTCAGCTGAGTCAATGGAGTAGCGATTCGAGAAAATCCTTCCATTTAATCTCCGATAATAACCAATAAACCGAGAAAGCTACGACTTTGGCCATCGATTTAGGTTGTTCCTAGCTTTGAATAGCTTCAATTTTCTTTGGTCAACAGATATTCCATGACTTGATACCACGTGCCCAAGGAATGCTACTTCTTCAAGCCGTAACTCGCATTTCTTCAACTTGGCATAAAGCTTATATTCACGAAGCTTTTGGAGTGTCACCTCAAGTGTTGCTTTCATGATCTTCACGGCTTTTGGAATAAATAAGGATGTCATCAATAAAGACGACCACAAAGTGATCTAAATATTCCTTGAATACTCGGTTCATCATATCCATGAAGGGAGGAGCATTAGTCAATCCAAAGGACATGACTAGGAATTCATAATGCCCGCATCGGAAGTTCTCAAAGCCGTCTTTGGAATGTCATGGTTCTAATCTTCAATTGGTGATATCCTAACGAAGATCAATCTTTGAAAAGAATTTGGCTCCAGAATCGGGTCAAACAGTCATCAATACGTGGCAATGGATACCTATTTTTGATGGTGACATGATTCAACTCCCGATAATCAATACAAAGTCGCATACTCCCATCTTTCTTCTTCACTTAATAGAACAGAGCACCCCAAGGAGAAGTACTAGGACTAATAAAGCCAATGTCTAACAATTCTCGCATTGGGTCTTTAACTCGAAGTTCAATAGAGCCATTCGATATGGGGCTTTGGAAATAGGTTTTGTACCGGGTTCAAGGTCGATACAAAATTCAATTTCACGCCTCGGGGTAGGCCAGAAGTTCTTCTGGGAATACGTCAGAAATTTATTAACAATAGGAATATCGCTTAAAACCGACGTATTTTTATTTAAATCGTGACATGAGCTAAGAAAGCTTCGACATCCGCTTTTCAATAAACGAATAGCTTTATGGCTTGAGATGACCGTGATTGATTTTAATGGTTTGGTCGTTTGAATTAAGATAATAGGTTGATTAGGAATATGAAAGCTAACAACCTTACGAAAACAATCAATTTTTGCATGATAAGTAGTTAACCAATCAATCCCTAGAATCACGCCAAATGCAAGTATTTTTAATGAAATAAGATCGACGAGTGTAATGTGAGGGTACCGATTTGAACCAAAACAAGACTTATAAACAAAGTGGATGTAATGAAGGTTTCTCCCAACGGAGTTTCCACAGATAAGTCAAAGTCTAATTTCTCCCGAGTCAAATTTAATCGATGAGCGCAAGTAGGAGAAATAAAAGAATGGGTAGAACCCAGATCAAATAAAGTATAGACTTCATTAGAGTTTATGATAAGCTTACCCGTGATGACCTCATTCGATTTCTTGCTCTTTGGGAGGTCACAACAAACGCCTCCATGCACTACCGGGTTTTGAATTTTTGGGATGGCCTTTGGTGCCTCCATCCTATTGAATTTGTCTTCTGATGAAACGACAAAATCGAGCTAAGTGACCTTCTCTTCCACAATTATAACATGCTTTGATGGCATGACGCAGTTTGACCGATGTGTCCTCTCTCCGCATTTGAAGCATATGATAGGTGGTCTTTCTCCTTCCTTAACAATGGGTGCTTTGTGTCGACGTCTTTCCACCATTGTTGAATCTCCGTTTCTTGAAATGTCCATTCTTATTGTTTTTGCCCCGATTACCACCAAGTGGTTACCATATCCGCCTATTGATTCCCTCCACGCTTGTTGTCACCGCTCATGACTACTCTCCGGTATATTATAATTTTGCTTACCGCTCTCTTTTAGTTGTGTTGACTCATTATCGCGTTCCACTAATCGAGCCCTATTTACAACATCCGAATACAAACACGGTTTATGAGAAATAAGATGTCGACGTATCTCCCGCTTCAAACCTCTTAAAACATTTGCGCCATTCTCTCTTCATTATCCACCAAGTGGGGACGAACCGTGATAACTCCGCAAATTTTGCCTCGTATCATGACATTACACGGCCATATTGTTTTGTTCCAACTTGATAAACTCCACCTCCTTCATGTGGCGTAATACTTTCGTGAAAGTATTTGTCGTTGAATGCCTCTCGAACTTCTCCCAAGATATCTTCAAGACAAAGAAAGTTGAGTACGCTTTTACCGATTCCCACCAAGAATCGCCTCTCCACAAGCAACATAAAGGCGGCAAAGGAACCTTTTGCTTCTCTGAGCATCCCAAGACATCAAATATCTTGTAATCTGCTTTATCCATGCTTCCGCTTGAAGTGGTTTTGCTCTCCCTTAAACTCCGGTGGTCCCAGCTCCTTGAATTGTTTAGCGGTGACCGCCAAGAGTTTTTCGTGTTTCCACCCACGTTTTGGACAGAGTCGTTTCTCGCATCATTCTTGTTGCATAAATTGCATAAAGCCTTGAACATTTGATCATTCATCATTTGGTCGGTGTTGTTGTTTGCATGAGGATTGTCGCCTTCCTCGATGCACATTATCCTCGATTATTGATATGTGGTGAATCAACGATCATCATGCGCTCCATTGCTATTCTCAACATTCTCGATGTCATTTTCAGACATCGCCACAAAACAAAAGGTTAATTGACATGTAACAAATTATCCCTATCTTCCGACCAACCAATAAAATAAGCACATAAACTTAGGTAGTCATACTAAATAAGGTATTCCCGTCCTCCCTCCTAGTACTATTCTCACATCTTAGCCAGGATCATATCCCTAAGCTCGATACTCAACCGTGACGCCCCCAAAATTAGGTATACATCACCCATCTTGGGTCGCCACTTACATGGTACAAAATTTAAATACAACTTACTAACATAACTGTCGTGTACAATACGACATAAACTGTGAGTTTAAATACAAATATCGTCTACTAGATATTATACAAACTCAAAAAGGAGTCCTCATTACAATTATTATCACACTATTTCACGTAATAGTGAGGACTACTAATGCTATCTTCAGGACCATCACTCGCTTCCCGACTCGTCCCGCCTATATTCTCATTTTCAAGAGAATAAAGTGAAAGAAAGGGTGAGCTCGACTAGCCCAAGAAGAAATATTATGACTAAGATAATGCAGAATAAATTATCAATAGTCTTCAACAATGTTAAACCGATAAAATACAATAGACAACCAGTTTAATCATAATGAATATGCAATCCATTAAAAGAGTCAAGTAGAAAATAAAGTCTACTATCTTTTAGGTTTTAAAAGGTTTTCATCATCATATTATAGCCGAGACTCAAAACTTTTAATAAATATTCCACATCATCGAATCACCCCCCGCACTACGACCAAGGATATTCTTTAGTATCACGACCACAATTATTCATGCACTACTGGCCAAGAATATTTTTGTGTATTCATTAATGGTCATGATCATGCCAACAATCGTCCATCAATGCACTACTACCAATCGAGGATTTTTACCACATCATTTGTAACATTACGGCCATGATTACACCGAATAGTCTCTCGGTCATAATCATACCAAGTCCATCCATGCACTACAGCCACAGATGACTTTAAAAATATAAACATGAGGATGATGACAATGATATAAGAATTCAATAAAACAAGTTCAAGAATTATTTTATCCAGAATTATTAACGCCCAAATTATCAACATGATCATTGTTTTGTAGAGTAAAATTCAAGAATGATCGTAAGAATATTTTCATGAAAAGATATTGGATGAAACGCAAATATCAAGGATATTCCACTAATTTCATGGAGTATATAAGTCAAAGTTTTAACCATTTGGGTATAATAAAGAATAGAATAACAAAAGAAATCACCACGTAATAAAAACGCGATAGACCGCCTTGCATGTGAGTTATTCCAATGAATAATAAATAACGGAACCGTGTCCGCGTAAAACGCATGCATGATGTGATGTTCCAATGTAATAATAATAAAGAATAATAATAAAGAGCGGAACCAAAGTATTAATAATAAAGGTGTAAAAAACACAGACATGTGGATGTTCCAACAAAATAATAATAAAGACGGAACCAGTCCGGTGTAAAACACACGCATGTGATGTTCCAATGTGAATAATAGAAGAATGTCACCAAGTATAGGTAAAACCACGTAGATACAAAGTTATTCCAATGTAATAATAAGCAATGGAATAACAACAGTTCTCTTCATGAATAAGAAAGAATAACACCCCTTACATTTGGTAGGAGATTGAATATCGCGCAGCAGCGGTAAGAACAAAATACTCTTCTTCTTTCTCTTATCTCTCTATACTTTCTCTCTATAGCTTGAATGAATTCGTGAAAATAATGAAGCCCTCAGGCCTCTATTTATAGAAGATTTCTAGCTTAGAAGACTTAGTGTGAAAAGGCAAGTGGCTCGACGACTAATAATGTGAAAAGAAAAGTGGTTTGAAACCTCGTAATGTGAAACGACAAGTGGTTCGACGCTCAGTAATGTGAAACGACAAGTGGTTCGACGTCGGTAAAGGTAATTACTATTAACGAAGGTAAATACTATCGACGAAGGTAAATACTATTCACAAGGGTAATTACTATTAATGAAGGTAATTACTATCGACGAAGGTAAATACTATTCACAAGGGTAATTACTATTGACGAAGGTAATTACTATTGACGAAGGTAAATACTATTGACGAAGAGACTCTTAGATGATGACATATGAGCCCCCCATAAAATAATCAAACTTACCACAAATCATTTTTTTTTTCATCAACACATATTTAATCTTTCAACAATTATTAATCATTTATAACTTGTCATCTCAATTATTGATTTAATACTATAACATATTATATAGATGATACTGTGACAATAATTGAATCAATAATATAAGAGATATGATGCAAAGAATTATCAGTAGCAATAATTGAGCATAGTTGAGTGACTTCTCACGTAAGCATCGATAATCAATACCGTAGTGCTACTACGCAACCACGCCAGACATCGTATTCTTTGTACTTTTACCACCGGGTAGTTCAACGCTTTTAAGCAGTAACACCTCCGTAGTTATTTTTATAAAATATTTTGTCGCTTTCTCAATCCGACAATAATTACATTGTGGGGTCCACCAATGATTGAGCCATTGTATCTAATATTCCCTAACAAAAAGAATATTCCCCACCAAACTAATAATATTTTATAACAACTTGCATACTTTGCAAAATTTATAAATATTACCCACAACTATAACATTATATCAAATTTATTCCATAATATTCAAAAATAATATTTATAGAAAAATTCATCTTTATTTATAAAAGTCGGGTCTTACAACCTCCCCTTCTTATGAAATTTAAGCCCTCAAAATTAGGGTACGATACGGTATGTCGAAGAGGTAAGGATACCTTGATTTCATTTGATTCTAACTCCCAAGTCATTTCCTCAACATCGTGGTTCCTCCACAAAACTTTGACTTGAGGTATAACCTTGAGCGTAGAATATGTTCCTTCTTATCCAAAATTTGAACAGGGAACCTCTTCATACGCCAAATCTTCCGCTATTTCATCCGTTTCTAACTCAATAATATGGTTCGGGTCTTTCACATATTTACGCAACATAGATATGTGAAAACGTTATGAACACGAGACATATTTGGCGGTAAAAGAGTCTATAGGCCACGTTCCTACTCGATCGAGGATTAAAATGGACCGATGAATCGAGGATTAAGTTTTTTCTCTTTCCAAATCTTGTAACTCCTTTCCATGGAGCAACTCTTAACAACACATGATCTCCTATATCGAATTCCACGCCCTTTCGATGAAGATCAAGATAACTCTTTTGTCGATTTTGTGAGGTTTTTATACGTTGTCGGATCGTTTGAATCTTTTTCGTAGTCATACACGTACAACAACTCGGTCCCCAACAACGTTGCTTCACCCACCTCATCCCAAAGATATCTTTGGAGAACGACACTTTCTTCCATACAACGCTTCGAATGGAGCATGCCAATACTTGCTTGATAACTGTTGTTATAGGAAAACTCCACCAATGGTAAGAACTTGTCCCAACTCCCCTTGAAATCAAGGACACAGAGTCTTAATAGATCTTCAAGAGATAAAAGAACTTGTCTCAACAGATAAGTCAAAGTCTAATTTCTTTGGAGTCAAGTTCAAACGTTGAGCACAAGCAGAAGAGATAAAAGAATGGGTAGAACCGGTATCTAGTAAGGTATAAACTTTACAAGAATTTATGATTAACAAACCTATGATAACTTCGTTCGAGTTTCTCGCGTTTTGGCCAGTCACGACAAACACTCTCCCTTGAACCACCGACTTTATTTTATTCGTATCCGCCTTTGGTGTCACCATCCCAGTTGGACTTGACTTCGCTACTGGACAAAATTGGGCTGTATGACTGTCTTTTCCACAACTGAAACACACCTTGGAATGCTGTGAACAATTTGGACTTATGTGTCCCTCCTCTCCGCATCTGTAGCATCTAACTGGCGGTCGTTCTTCTCCCCTAGAATTTGTTGCTGGTGTTGCTGCTGATGTCTTCCCGTTATTGTTGAATCTCCTCTTTTTGAAATTTCCACTTGACTCACCTCTCTTATTATCATGGCCATGATTACCACCAGAGTGGTTACCGCTTTTGTCCGTATTTTTTCCTTCCCGCTGGTTATCATTGCTCCGATAACTGCTGTCACCGATATAACCCTGGTTGTGGTCCCTCGGTTGAACATACTCATTATCTCGCTCTAATAATTAAACCCTGTTGACAACATCTGAATATAGAGAAATTTTTTAAGAGATAAGGTATTAAAGAATTTCGGGTTTTAGACCTCTTAGAAACATTCGCGTCATACGTTCTTCATCCTCTACCAAATGAGGTGTAAACCTGGATAACTCCGCGAACTTCGCCTCGTATTGGGACACCGTAATGTTGTTATGTTCAAGTCTAATAAACTCTACCTCCTTCATATGACGAATACTTTCAGGAAAGTATTTATCGTTGAAAAGTTTTTGAAATGTTTCCCAAGACATATTGAGTGCGGCTGGCTGGGTACGCTTCACAGATTCCCACCAGTAATTTGCCTCACCACGGAACATAAAGGTGGCAAATGGAACCTTCTGTTCCTCCGTGCATCCCAAGACATCGAATATCTTGATAATTTGCTTGACCCACATTTCCGCCTTAATCGGATCCGGCTTTCCCCAGAACTCTGGTGGTCCCAACTCTTTAAACTGCTTAGTTGTGACAAACTACGCGTTGCTATCATTTCCACCCGTATTTTGTACACGAGTCTCCCTCATCTGATTTTGTATGAACTGCAAAAAGCTTCTAAACATCCCATCATTCATCGTTTGTTCGATAGTGTTGTTTACAGGAGGAATATTGCCTTCCTATTACACGTTCTCCTGGTTGGTGATTAGAGGTGTCTCAACGGTCTCATTCACTCCCTTGTTAACATTTTCAGCTGTCATTCTCAAATACTGTCACAAAACAAGGGTTAATTAAATAAATTATCATATCACATATTAACCCTATGCTCCGATTGACCCATTAAATACCAAATAAGCTTAGGTAGGACACACTAGTAAAGGATTTACTCATCTCTCCCCTCCTAGTTCTATTCCCCGATTTCCGCCAGAGACCATATCCTTAAGCTCTGATACCAACAGTGACGCCCCCAAAATAGGTCCAATCCACCCAACCTATTCTAAGTTGCCAAATACATGGTACAGAAACAACTACAACTTCATTAATATATGTTGTCGTGCAAAATACGACAACACGTATTCTGTGAGTTTAAATACAAATATTATCCTCTAGACAATATCCACACTCAAAAGTTATCATTACAACTATTGATACATTATTTTACAAAATAGTGAGAACTACTAAAACAAGTATCTTGAACCATTACTCCATACCTCGGCTAGTTCCTGCTAAATTCTCACCTCTTGAGAAGAAAAATGGAACAAAAAGGAAAAGGGTGAGCTCAACTAGCCCAACAAAAAATATTATGACTAAGATAATTTACAAAAAATTATCCTTAGTCGCCAACAAGGAAAAATTTGATAGAATATAATAGACAACAATTTTTAGATCAACAACTGCAGCGGAAACAACAATTCATTTGAAGAGTTAAGTAGAGAATGAAATCTACTATCATCTATGAATTTAAAAGTCCATCATCAATATTTTATCCCTGTAACATCAATCAATATACATCTTGAATCAAATATTCATCTTTGTACTTCGGGCCAAAGATATCCATCTATATCAGTAGTTGGTCATGTTCATCTCAACACCTGTTCATCTTTATACTACGGGCCAAAGATATTCATTAGTAATCATTCATCTTTGCACTACAGGCTAAAGATATTTAGTTATATCACCATTTAAGACTGAGAATGATGAAAATATTTTAAAAAAAACTAATCCAGTGAGATAAAAGGACAAAGATGAGGGATTCGTACTTTAGTTTATCCAATTTCAAAAATAATCCATAATAAACCACAGTGGAGTAAAATTCAAGAATGAAGATCAAAACATGAATACAATAAAAGATAGTACCCATAATAGAAATCTTGGACAAAGAAGATAAAATTTTATTTTTTTGTGAATAGTGCTGTATTCGTGAATAGTGCCGTATATGTGAATAGTAACCCCGACACAAAAATGTATAAACTCCACAATAATATTCATACCAATATTTTGACATAATGATATTGAAAGAAATAATATTATTTACGAAGAAAATAACATCCCTTACCTCAAAAGAATAGTACTTCTGGCTGGAATATCGGATATAATGCTGAAGGAAACTTGCACCGTATAGCAACACTCAAGATATCTAAATACTCACAAAAATACGCTCGATAATATAGAGAGAGAAAACTTCAGTTTCTAGTGTAATTTTCAATTCTAACCTAAGCACCCTATTTATAGGAAAACGCTTAGAACACCAAAGCAAAAAATTTAATAAAATAATATATTTATAAAAAAAATTCACACCCACCTCTTGAAAATCTGAATTCAGCCACCTGTGGGACCCACAACAATGAAAAAAATGTTTTTCTTAAAAAAAATATTTAAAACTCCAAAAATTAATTATTCCGGAACTTTAATAATTCATAATAAATAACCCTTTTATTAGAAAAATTCAAAACTTATGTCCATTCCATAGGAAATTTAATTCTCTACAACTTTGTAGCTTTAAATTTTTCCAAATTCTAAACAAAATTGACCGAAATCCACATACGGACGATTTTACAGGCTATAATCAAATTTCAGTTAAAAATGGGGCCACCAACATGTTTAACATATTTTTAGCATTTATTGTAATAAAAATACTCTTCCTCCTCATTTATTCATATATCACACATTCATTGAAAAAATATCACCATTATTATATTATTATATTATCGCATTATACATTTATAATGTAATATAATAATATATTTGAATAAATTATTTTATCAGAAAAGATAAAATATTAATTTTCAACAATTATCACTTTTCTAAAAATTCCTCCATTTATATCAACATAAAATAAATATTTTCCTTATTATATATATCAATAATTAATTATTCAAATAATAATATTACGTAATCACAATAATGATAAACTGTGTCGTTCTAGGAAAATGGGGCTTTTCGATAAGGATTTCTCCTTACTGGCGCGCAATTAGGTGACCAAACCCCTTTCCTAGACAGAACATCCTTAGACATTGTTAATAATGATGTCTAATAATATTATTCAAATAATATGAATTATTGATATTATAATGGAAAATACTGTGCAGTGAAAATTATTGAAACAACAATAATATAAAATATCAACGTAGCAATTATTGAATCAGTAAAATATTGAACAGTAATTACTGTAACAATTATTGAGTAGTGACTTCTTACGTAAGAATTAATAATTGGTGTAATACTGTGTGCTACTGTGCAACACCGTGTATTATTGTGTTTTAACCACCGGGTATTCCAACAGTGTTAACGGTAACAACTACGCTGTTATTTATAAAAAAAACTCTTACTTGTCGTTTTCTTCATCCGATCACTTTTCGTTATGGGGCCACAAAAGGTTGTCAAACGCATCACGAATATTTAAACGACGAGCAAGAATATTCCACCACCAAAACGAATATTAGAAAACAATGAATATTTTATAACCACTTGCTTATTTAAAATATTTGCACATTTTACCCATAACTAACCACATTAATCAAATCAACCACTTACTATTTTAAAATAATAAATAGAGAAAATTCTATTTTATTCATAAAAGTTGGGGTCTTACACATGACTTACAATTTAAGGACACGGTGTCATATGGAACTTGTTTTCACAAGGGGTAGGTATTTATTCGACTTACAATATCTCAAATTTCATGTAAAATTCATGTTAAACTGATAGTTATAGTTATTGATTTTTAACTTTTTGTTGTAGTATTTTTTTGTTGGTGAAATATATGTATATATAGGTGGGACAACGTTCAAAGTGGACACTGTTCAAGAACAAGTTACTTTTAATATAGTATACAGTTGTAATTGCATAAAAATGTCATTTGAAATGCAACTATTTCTATATAAAATGTAACTTGTTTTTATAAACTATCCAAATGAATTGTCTCGAATCAAGATCTGACACCTCATACATCCCTCTTCCCTAGCTACTAACCAGCCTACTAACTCATATATATCAGATCATGAATGTAAGCTACTTCAAAGGCAATAATAGGAAAGGGACCGAGTTCTCTTCAATTAGGCAAGTTTTTAAAATAACTATAAATGTTAGCATTAACTAAAACTTGGGGTTTTTCTCTTTTCCACTTGGCATCTGTCCCTTCATCCTGTATGAGAATTGATGGGTAATATAAGACCCCGAATTTTACGAAATAAAAGTATTCAATTTTCTAATAATTGTTATTCTATTTAGTAAATGGTTAAATTGTTAAAAAGTTAAAATTAAGGGTGATATTTGAAAATTTTGCAAAGTAAGCAAGTTGATATAAAGTATTCGTTGTGTTGGGGATATTCTTTTTGTCATGGAATATCCCTACGACGACACCATTATTGGTGGACCCCACAACGGAATAACTGTCGGAGTTAGAAAACGACAACAACAAATTTTTATAAAAATAACGGTGAAAGTTTTACCGTTAAAGCATTGAAAAATACCGATGGTAAAAATACTGATAATATCGTGGTTCAGATAAGTAGACACTGGTATTGATTATTGATACTTACATAAAAAGCCACTCATTTTATTCAATTGTTTCTACAGTAATTGTTGCATAGTATCTCACGTTATTTGATTCAATTATTGTCACAGTATCATCTGCATAATATTTTATATTATTAAATTAATAATTGAGACGACAAAGTTATTCATTTTATAATTATTTGCAATATTGACGATGTCTAGAAAGTTCTGCCGATGAGAGGTTTGGTCACCTAATTGGGCGCCAAAAGGGAGAAATCCTTATCGGAAAGCCCCCTCTTTCCTGGGAATGATCTGGTTGTTAAATATTGTGAGTTATAATATTAATGATGAATAATTGTTAAAGTATTAAAGAATGTGTTTATTGAAGATAAGTGATTTCCAAAAGTTGGAGGGGAATAATGTAAACTTGGAAAACTTTAGAGGTACTAAAGTTTAATAAGTTAAATCAATCTGGGTCGTCGATGGTGGTTTTAATAGTAAATCAATCTGGACCATCGATGGTGGTTTTAATAGTAAATCAATCTGGACCGTCGATGGTGGTTTTAATAGTAAATCAATCTGGACCGTCGGAGGTGATTTTAATAGTAAATCAATCTGGACCGTCGGAGGTGGTTTTAATAGTAAATCAATCTGGACCGTCGGTGGTGGTTTTAAAAGTAAATCAATCTGGACCGTCGGTAGTGTTTTTAAAAGTAAATAAATCTGAACCGTCGGTGGTGGTTTTAAAAGTAAATCAATCTGGACTGTCGGTTGTGGTTTTAATAGTAATCAATATGGACCTTCCGTGAATTAGTTACTATTTAGTCATTTCTCCTATAAATAGAAGCTTAATTCTTCTTTCATTCTCACCAATTCACTGAGATTCACAAAAAAGCTATAAAGAGAGAAACTATAGAGAGAAAGAAGAAGTGTATTCTGTTACTTCACTATTGTAGTATCCAGTCTTCTACTAAGGTAAGGGATATTATTTGTTGTATTCGTAAGAGGTATTATTTCTTTCCTATTCATAAGGAATACTATTTTTCGTATTCATCCTTTAATATGTCAGAATAACCTATCTGCGTGGATTACGTACCGCATGACAAATGAAAATCCATTTGCAGTTTCGTATGTTATTTCTTTTCATATTCTTAAATCTAAACTTACTATGGCAAGTATTGTTTCTATAATCCCTGAAATTAGTGGGATATCCTTGAAGTTTTGCGCTTCATCCAGTATCGTTTCATTGGAATATTGATCTGAACTTTCTTATTAAATATCAATATTTTCGCCGGGGGTACTATTCACGGTTACTATTCACCCGATTACTATTCACTGGAATATTATTCACTCGGGTATTCGGGGCACTTTTCGTGCCGGGATACTATTCATGAGTTACTATTCACTCAAATATTATTCACTCAGATATTCAGGACACTTTTCACGTTTGAGTCTTATTCAAGTACTATTTATTCTGGTACTTGTGGCGCCCCAAAATTAGGTATCGTCACCCATCTTGGGTCGCCACTTACATGGTACATAAATTCAAATACAACTACTTAACCTAAGCGTAGGTACAATTTGACATAAAGCGTGAGTTTGAATACAAATATTGTCTACTAGATATTATACAAACTCAAAGGTCCTCATTACAACTATTATCACACTATTTCACGAATAGTGAGGACTACTAATGCTATCCTCTGGACCATTACTCCGTTCTCGACTAAATCGTCTATTATGTTCTCATTTCACGAAGAAACGGTGAAAGAAAAGGTGAGCTCAACTAGCCCAAAGAAGAAATATTATGACTAAGATAATGCGAGAATAAATTATCATTAGCCTTCAAATGATGTTAAAGCGATAAAATACAATAGACAACCGGTTTAAGCTGCAAGTGAATATGCAATCCATTAAAAGAGTCAAGTAGAGAATAAAGTCTACTATCTTTTAGGTTTTAAAAGTTTTCATCAATTTTTTTATCATTTGAGACTCGACTTAATAAATAAACCACCACATCTAATCATCCACCGTACTACACGGTCAAGGATTTTCATCAAATTATCAATGGTCGTGACTATACCAAATCATCCCCCTGGTCATAATCATACCAAAAACTATCCATCAACGCATTATTGTGCCCATCGAGGACTTTTGTCACATCATTTATATCAAGTCATGATTATACCGAATGATCCACGGTCATAATCATACTAAGTTCATCTATGCACGTAAGCCAAAGATAACATAATATAACATGAGGGATGATGACAATGACATAATAATTCAATAAAACAAGTTCAAGAATTATTTAATCCATGAATTATTAACGTCAAATTGTCAACATGATCTTTGCGTGAGAGTAAAATTCAAGAATGATCGGAAGAATATTTCCATGAAAGATCTTTGGATTTAAACGCAAATATCAAGGATATTCTACTAATTTCATGGGATATAAGTCAAAGTTTTAACCAACCGAGGTATAATAAAGAATGGAATAACAAAAGAAATCACCATGCATGCGGTGCTTGACAGACAGGAGTTATTCAATGCGAATAATAATAACGGAACCCGAGTCGGTGAAATTCACACCGACTGAGGATGTTCCAACAGAATAATAAAGATGGAACTGGATCCGATTGTAACACACATGTGATAGGATATTCCAACAGAATGATAAAAAGCGGAACCAGTCGGGTGTAAAAACACATGCAGACGAGGATGTTCCAGCAGAATAATAAAAGCGGAACCAGTGGGTGTAAACACACGACAGGATGTTCCAATGAATAATAGAAGAATGTCACCAAGTATAGGGATTCAGCGTATCTGAGTTATTCCAATGAGAAAAAAATAAGAATGGAATAACATAAGGATTTCACCAAGTATAGGATATGCCGTATATACGGGTTATGTATAGGGTATATCACTTTCTGAGTTATTCAACAGAATAATAGTGAATGGAATAACGTAAGTTCTCTTCAAGAAGAAAGAATAACACCCCTCACTAGTAAAAGAAACTGAATATAGAAGTAGTGAAGTAGCGAGAATACTCTTCTTCTTTCTATAATTTTCTCTCTAAAGCTTCTCTCTATATTTCTCTCTCTAGAGTTTTAATGAATTCGTAAGAAAATAATGAAGGAATGAGCTTTATTTATAGGAAAATGGAATGCATAAGTAACTAATCCATGAGCGGTCCAGATTGATTTACTTTAATCTGACGGTCCATATTTAAAGAAAAATCTTTTAAATAAAATATAATATATTCTATTTATATAAAAACATTTTACTATGCAAACACTATGCAATACTATGCAAAACACTATGCAACACTACGCATAATAAAATATATATATATTCTATTTATAGAATAACTTTAATAAAGTATTCTATTTTATATAAAAGATGTTTCGCTTTTATTACGTTAATAATATGAATAAAACAAAAGCGTCATTATCATTATAATAATTCATATTATTAATCGACAATAATGGAATCAAACCGAGTGACTTCTCACATAAGCATCAATAATCAATACAAGTGTCTTACTATGCAACCACACGTGATTCGTATTTGCTTTTACTAATGAGAGTAGTTCAACAAGAACCACGGTAGAAACTTCCGTAGTTATTTCAATAAAATATTTTTGTCGTTTTCTCAATCAAACCAATAATTAATTGTAGGGTCCACCAATGATTGGTAGTTATCAACGAATATTCCCCTCGCTAAACCGAATATTCCCGACCAATCGAATATAATATAACCACTTGCATACTTTGCAAAATTTATAAATACTACCCACAACTATAATATTATCTCAAATTCACACCATAATATTAAAAATTATTTTGACAAAATTTAAATCTTTATTGATAAAATATGGGGTCTCACAATCTCCCCTCCTTATGGAATTTCGCCCTCGAAATTAGGGTACGTACCTGGTATGATAAAGAGGTGAGGATACCTTGAATACCTTTATCGTTGAAAATATTAAGTTCATCTTTGCAATCCAGGCAAAGATATTCATTAACAATTTATCTTTGCACTTCTACAGCCAAAGATATTTATTAACAATTCATCTTTGCACTACAGCCAAAGATATATAATCATAAAACCAATATCACGAGACTCGGTTTATTAGTATCACAACCATGAATTATCCATGCACTCTCGCTAAGGATATTCGTGTTTTCAAATTCTGATCGTGATTATACCGAATAATCCGTGGTCATAATCATACCAAGTTTATCAATGCACTACTGACCAAAGATGACCTTTACCACATCCATGAATTAATATTTCATTCTTTGAGACTCATTTCAATAATTAATCCATATCATCGAATCATCCCCGCACTACTGGGCCGAGGATATTCATTAGTATCACGACCACAAATTATCCATGCTACTGACCAAAGATAATCGTGTATTCATTAAGTATCACGACCACAAATTATCCATACACTACTGACCAAAGATAATTGTGTATTCATTAGTATCACGACCACAAATTATCCATATGCACTACTGGCGAAGATAATTGTGTATTCATTAGTATCACGACCACAAATTATCCATGCACTACGGCCAAAGATAATTGTGTATTCATTAAGTATCACGACCACAAATTATCCATGCACTTACCAAAGATAATTGTGTATTCATTAGTATCACGACCACAAATTATCCATGCATTCACTACCAAAGATAATTGTGTATTCATTAGTATCACGACCACAAATTATCCATGCACTACGGCCAAAGATAATTGTGTATTCATTTACTGATTATGATTATACCGAACAATCCCTCAATATAATCATACCAAGTCCATCTATACTACAAACGGCCATGCAGATGACTTTCAACATAATATAAACATAAGGATAATGATATAAAGAATCAATCAAATAAGATAAAGGATAAATATTAAACATTTATAATATAATTTATCCAGATTCAAGAATATCCCATGTTATCAATCACTTAATAATCTCATAATCTAATAACATTAATATTATAACAATATTTTAATCACTTCTTAAATTTATAAACAATTTATCTCAATTGTTTACGCTTTACCATATAATGCATTTAATCATTCAAAAATGTCATACTCATAAAATATCATCACCAATTATCAAATCACTCATCAAAAAAAATATGCATATACTCTATATAGGATTCTCTAGTCATAATATCCTATTTTCAACTTTGTTACTTCACATAACATATTTAACTCATATGTTCGTAACTAAACTATTTTCATGAAAAATACCAAATCAGTCCCAAAAATATTTCTTTTCTGGGATTTAGCATAATATAGTCCCATAATGAAAATATATTTTCTCGGAATTTTAAAATTCATTTACTATTTTTCAAAAATTAATTTCTAATTAATTCCTTAAGAAATTAGCTACCTCAAGTTTAACTCCAAAATTCCCAAATCTTGGCAGGACCTTACACATATTAACGTGAGCTTCTAGTTTAAATTTCATGGTCATGAGATTTGAGTAACTCCGGTTATAGCGATTTTAAATCGGAAAAACCTAAATATTGAAATAGTCATAACTTGCTCATTTTAAGTCAGAATGAGCTCATTTTTGGACAGGAGATACTTTATACCATATACCTTCATGTCCTTAAAGGCCAAAACTTTTCTCATAATTTAAGTTGCCGAAACAGCCCCTTAAAGTTTCTGGGCAGTAGCATTTTCGAAATTTACAGCTTTGGCCTCCTTTGCTAAAATCAGTCCACACAAAAATCTACAACACCTTTCCAGTAATTCCACTTGGATTAGTTAGGTAACTCATAGATCTAACTCTAGGACTTGACCACATTCAAAAATTCAAAATATAATAGGAGATATGGTCAATTGAATTTCATGTTACGTTTTTCACTAAAATCTGATTTTCAACTCTTTGTGATTTCTAAGAAACTTTCATGTTTTCACATACTAACCAACATAACTCATCATAAAACTTACTAATACTTCATATACCCATGATTTTTATTAGTTCTATACTTTTATTATGACTTTCATCATAATCCACGTAAACAGATCCTTTTAGTTGAAGAAATATTTGAGGTTTAAGAAATGGGTTTTTATCTTTGGGGTCAATACAAAATTTGATTTCACGCCTCTAGGGTAGGCTAGAAGTCTTCAAGAATACGCCAAGAAATTTATTAATGATAGAAATATCATTCAAGCTCATTATTCTCGTCCAAGACTTGGATGGTACGTCACATTGATACCAACTGTGACTTCTATCCCTTAACCTAGATAGCACCTCACAATGATACCTATAAACTTGTCATCTTCATTCACGATGTCGCCTCTGAAAAGTCCGGTGCATTCTACACAAGGAAGTCAACAACGTAAGGTTCGGGGCTCTTTACTTATGGCTTGATATAACAGTGATTAACTTTAGGGTTTGGTTACTTTGAATTCAGTATATGGGTTGGTTAGGAATATGAAAGCTAATAACCTTACAAAAAGAATAATGAGTAGTTAATCAATTGTTTTCAAAAATTACCTCAAAGGCAAGTATTTTCAAAGAGATAAGATCGACAGGTAAAGTGAAAGTGTTTATTTGAATTAAACAAGATTTAAAAATAGTAGCGGTAACGAAGGCTCCTACTAATGAAGTTTCAACCAACAAATCAAAGTCTAACTTCTCCGGAGTCAAATTTAAACGTTGAACACGACTAGGTGAAATAAAAGAGTGGGTAGAACTAGTATCTAACACGGTATAGACTTCACAATTTATAATTAACTAACCCGTGCTAACTTCGTTCGGTTTACTCGCTTTTTGAGAAGTCATGAAAATGCACTTCCTAAAACCAACGACTTTGTTTTGTCCATATCCACCTTTGGTGCCACCGTCCGAGCTAGACTTGACTTTGGTGCACAACAAAATTGAGCTAAATGACCTTCTCTTCTTGCAATTTCCACTTCTATTATCTTTGCCATGATTACCACCGAAGTGGTTACCATTCTTAGCATGATAATTTCCCCCACGATGGTTATCATTGTTCTGATAGCCATTGCCACCAGTATGATTATTATCATGTTGTTGGTCGTTACCTTTTCTTTGAGCTGAATCAACACTCTCATGTGCTTCATTGCTTATCTCAGCATTTTAAGATGTCATTCTCAAACACCTTGTAACAAAACAAGGGTTAATTAACATATCACATATTATCCCTATACTTCGAATGACCAATTAAATACCAAATAAACTTAGGTAGGTCATACTAGCGAAGGAATTTCCGTATCTCCTCCTAGTTCTTATCTCACATCTTAGCTTGGGGATCATATCCTAAGCTCGATACCAATTGTGACGCCCCAAAATTAGGTATCGTCACCCATCTTGGGTCGCCACTTCACATGGTACATAAATTCAAATACAACTTACTAACCTAAGCGTCGGTAATACGACATAAAGCGTGAGTTTGAATACAAATATTGTCTACTAGATATTATACAAACTCAAAAGGAGTCCTCATTACAACTATTATCATACTATTTCACGTAATAGTGAGGACTACTAATGCTATACTCTGGACCATTACTCTGTTCCCCGGCTGTCCCCAAATTTATGTTCTCATTTCAAGAGAAACGGTGAAAGAAAGGTGAGCTCAACTAGCCCAAGAAGAAATATTATGACTAAGATAATGCGAAGAATAAATTATCATTAGCCTTCAACAGATGTTAAAGCGATAAAATACAATAGACAACCGGTTTAAGCTGCGGTAGGAATATGCAATCCATTAAAAGAGTCAAGTAGAGAATAAAGTCTACTATCTTTTAGGTTTTAAAAGTTTTCATCAATTTTTTTTTTTTTATCATTTGAGACTCAAATTTTAATAAATAAACCACCACATCTAATCATCCACGTACCCACGGTCAAGGATTTTCATCAAATTATCAATGGTCATGACTATACCGAATCACCCCGGTCATAATCATACCAAAAACTATCCATCGTTGCATTCTGTGCCACCGAGGACTTTTGTCACATCATTTATATCAAGTCTTGATTATACTTAGAATGATCCACAGTCATAATCATACTAAGTTCATCTATGCATGCGTAAGCCAAAGATAACATAATATAACATGAGGATGATGACAATGACATAATAATTCAATAAAACAAGTTCAAGAATTATTTAATCCATTAATTATTAACGCCCAAATTGTCAACATGATCGCATTTACGTAGAGTAAAATTCAAGAATGATCGGAAGAATATTTCCATGAAAAGATCTTTGGATGAAACGCAAATATCAAGGATATTCTACTAATTTCATGGAGTATAGAAGTCAAAGTTTTTAACCAACCGAGTATAATAAAGAATGGAATAACAAAAGAAATCACCGTGCATGCGGTGCCCAGACAGGCGAAAGTTATTCAATGAGAATAATAATAACGGAACCGGGTGGGGTGAAATTCACTGCCCACAGGATGTTCCACCGAGAATAATAAAGATGGAACTGGATCAAATTGTAAAACACACGGATAGGATATTCCAGAATGATAAAGAGCGGAATTTTAATTGTGTTGGCAAAACACATGCATGAGGATGTTCAACGAATAATAAAAAAAGCGGAACCGAGGTCGGTGTAAACACACGCATGGGATGTTCCAAATGAATAATGAAGAATGTCACCAAGTATAGGGATTAAAGCGTATACAAAGTTATTCAATGAGAAAAAATAAGAATGGAATAACATAAGGATTTCACCAAGTATAGGGATACGCATATATGAGGTTATGTATAGGGTATATCACTTTTACGAGTTATTCCAACAGAATAATAGTGAATGGAATAATGTAAGTTCTCTTCAAGAAGAAAGAATAACACCACTTACCGTAAAAAGAACTGAATATAAGTAGTGAAGTAGCAGAATACTCTTCTTCTTTCTATAATTTTCTCTATAGTTTCTCTCTATAATTTCTCTCTGTAGTTTCAATGAATTCGTAAGAAAATAATGAAGGAATGAGCTTTATTTATAGGAAAATGGAATGCATAGTAACTAATCCATGAGCGGTCATTGATTTACTTTAATCTGACGGTCCATATTTAAAGAAAAATCTTTTAAATAAAATAAAAATATTCTATTTATATAAAAACATTTTACTATGCAAAACACTATGCAATACTATTCAAAACACTATGCAACACTATGCATTATAAAATATAATATATACATTTATAGAATAACTTTAATAAAGTATTCTATTTTATATAAAAAGATGTTTACATTTTATTACGTTAATAATATGAATAAAACAAAAGCGTCATTATCGCATTATAATAATTCATATTATTAATCGTAACAATAATGGAATCAAACCGAGTGACTTCTCACATAAGCATCAATAATCAATACAGGTGTCTGCTACTATGCAACCACACGTATTCTTTGTACTTTTACTACCGAGTAGTTCAACGGTAACCACGGTAAAACTTCCATAGTTATTTCAATAAAATATTTTAGTCGTTTTCTCAATCCGACAATAATTACATTGTGGGGTCCACCAATGATTGAGTAGTTATACGAATATTCCTGCTAAACCAAGAATATTCCCCAACCAATCGAATATAATATAACCACTTGCATACTTTTGCAAAATTTATAAATACTACCCACAACTATAATATTATCTCAAATTCACACCATAATATTAAAAAATTATTTTGACAAAATTTAAATCTTTATTGATAAAATCGGGGTCTCAAGATTATTATTCACGGGTCTTATTCATGATAAAAATTGATTTCTTTTCTGTCCATTTTTTTTTGATACTTGGATATTATTCTTGAATTTTACTCCACAAAGAAGTATCATATTAACAATTTTGATATTATTAAACTCTGGATAAATTTAAAGTCTTTAATAATTATCCTTGATTTCGTTTGATTAATACTTATATCATTGTCATCGTCCTAATGCTTATATTATGATGAAAGTCATCTTCGGCCAAGGATGCAAAGATTAACTATTGATTGGTATGATTATGACTAGGGATCATTCAGTATAATCATGACCCGTAATTTACAATTGATATGGTAAAAGTCTCATTGGCCCGTAGTGCATTGATGGACAGTTGTTGGTATGATTATGACCAGGGATTATTTGGTATAATCATGACCATTAGTGAAAACACGAATATCCTTGGCCCGTAGTGCATAGATAATTCGCGTTTCTCGTGATATCTTAATGAATATCCTTAGCCAGAAAAAGGATGATTCGATGATATGGATTATTTATTAAGCCGAGTCTCAGCGATAAAATATTGATAATAAACTTTTAATTCGAAGAAGATAGTAGATATCATGCTCTACTTGACTCTTCTAAAAATACAGTTGCATATCATTGGCATGTAGTGCAAAGATGAACTATTAATGAATATCTTTGGCCCGTAGTGCAAAGATGAATTTATTAGTATAATTATGAACATGAACTGTGATTTAGTATAACCATGATCTTTGATGTTTCAGGTAAAGACAAGTGATGAAAATTATCTTCATCCTAAGTGCGAAGAGGAACTTAGAACCACAATTATGATTATGAGTTATTCACATGATTGTGGACAGAAACTGTTGATTGATGTTACATGGATAAAACATTATTGGTGGACTTTTAACATGGAGAAGATAATAGACTTTATGGTCTATTTGAATTTTCTAATGGATTGCTCGTTCCGCTGCTACTATGGTTGAAAAGTTTTATCATCTACCATATGTTCTAAATCTCTGATTTATTATTGACGAAGGCTATTGATAATTTAATTATCTTTAGTCATGATATTCTTTATTGGGCTAGTTGTGCTCACCCTTTTGCTTCATAATTCCTTTCAGGTAATAAGAGTGTAGCTGGGTCGAGTGGAAGTAACAAGGGAATAGAACGATGGTCTATAGATGTTGTACTCACCCTTTTCTTCATAATTCCTTTCACATGCACTTGCTGATTATATCTATGAGCACTACCTATATAATCTTGGAGTTTGGTTGAAATATAGTTCTCAATTGGAGACAATGGAGATAATTATATGTCAAGAGAAGACTCACCATTGGAAAGAACATGATAGTAATCTTCTCATTTTTCTTTGGGGTCTATTAGGTCAACCAAGGATAATTCTCGAGTCATATGATATCTATCATAACTTAGACGCATGGCCTCCCATGTACGAAGGTTTCCTTGAGCATTTTCTAAATATTTTAATTTCTAAAATAGTTATTGACTGTAACTTAATGTAAGGTACCATTGTAAGGTGTTGTGGTCGAGGCACCATGAGAGTTGCATATATTTGTATTAAAACTCACAGTTTAACTGTGGTCGTATTCTGTACGATAGTTCAACAGTTGTATAAATGAAGTTTGTATTTAATTTCTGTAGTGTGATATCTGGCGACTCAGAATGGGTCGTGTGGACCTATTTTGGGGGCGTCACAGGTAATAAGAGGAAGAAGGTAAGATATATCTAAACAAATTACATTAACAAGACCTCGGGTATAGATTTTTTCCAGGAATTTCATTTTTTTATTTTTTATTTGTAGTTCAAATTATAAAGTAAATGGTGTAAACCCCTGCAAAATGAGTAGATGCTTTGTTTTCCATTTGTTTGACAAATGTTGTAACGAAACTAGTCCAAGTCTTTTGCATTTTGGTTTTTTCTTTATCAATAAATGTTTTTTTCCATTTACTAAAAATAATAGCATGCATGTAACAAAAGATGAAAATTAGAAAGAAACTATATTAAAATAATGGCTTAGTAGATCAACAAGGAAAAATGCTCTTAGCGCGCTGTAAACTAACCGATATGTTAATGAGTCTGACCTAGCTCGACTCGATTAGACTAAGCCCGACTCAAACTCGGCTTAAGTTGGAACAAACTCCTTTGTCTGTTTAGTTAAATGACTCTAGCTCAAACAATTGGATGTTTGGCTCGAGCCCAACACATTTAGGCTAGATGTTGATCGATTTCACAATCAAAAAATACGTGCATGTATACACGGTCAACAAGTAATAAAGTGAAAGTAAAGTATCGTTTCCACGAGGAATTATTTAATAGAAATCACCAAGTACTAGTTCTTAACCAAACTAATTTTATTTAAGCAATCGCAATTTATGATTTTTAAACTTAAGCAAACTAAATTAACTAATTAAATTGGATTAATTTATAAATGAATTCAAATATATAAAGATTAAGACTAAAATATCTCCAATTATGAACTATAAACCAATTATCTAATTAACCTAATTATTACCCACTTGAATTTTTAACAGGAATTCTAGTTGTTAAAAGCCCTTTCCCAAGTGAACAAATAACTTTTATTCAATTCAATTAATCATGCAATATTCCTATGCAAAATAATTAAATCAAACTCGTTAAATTCCAATTCCAAATTTTTTACATGCAGTAAACAAATATTCCTATTCAATTCACGACCCTAATTATTCATCTCATGCAAATAATTAAGCATACATGTTATCATGTCCAGTTCCAACCCCAGATTTCATCTTCCGAATCCTTCTAGAATAACACAGTAATTATTAGCCAAATAATTAATCAATATGCACAAAACATGATAAACAATTCACTTGGACATAAATAATTGGAATAAATTAAATAATTAATTCATAGACATAAAAGGTTCAATTTGTAGTCTTAACAGAAGATTTAGTTCATGATTAATGAATTAAAACTAAGAATTCACAATTAAATAGACATTAAAAGATAAAAGTAAGAGAAGAGAAGAGAATAGAATCTGTTGTCAGCAAATCTCCATCTTCATCAAGCTCTTGCTCTTGATCTTCAATGGTCTCCAAGTTGCTTTAATTTCCAAAACTAATAAGAACTAGGGTTTATGTTCTAATCTAATGGAGTGTATCTTTAATCTAATCTATATAATCCCCCCTTTATTTTATTCCTTACATCATGTATTTATAGGTTACAAGTCCAATTTTTAGCTTAGGAACAAACCCAATCCAATTTGGAGTAAAAAAGGTGTCAAAATTCGCACCAAAACGCGTCCCAACTTCACGAGGCCGAGCTCAAAGGTCTCTCAGTATTGCTCACTCAAGGCCATAACACGCCTCCTAGCGCCCCGACGCTGGGCATAGGCCTTGTTTGGGCTTTTTTGGAAATTTTCTACTCCGACATCCTTTGGGAAAATGGTCATAACTTCTTCTTCCGAACTCGGATTTCGATGATTCAAGATGTTCAAAACAGAGGAGACGTAGATCTACAACTTTCATTCTTTGAGTTTTTCGAAATAAAGTCTTGAACAATGCTGAAATTGGCTTTGAAGTGAATGCTATGTAAATGATAAGCAAAAAATGCGCATCTAGCTACCCCAAACGTCGATCCAAGTAACTTTTGTCCCAATTCCTACAAAACAACATAAAAAATGCATGAATAGACACAAACACTTAAAAACTTCCAAAAGATTAAGATCAAATGCACTCAATTCATGGGTATAAAACTCACTCATCAAATACCCTCAAACTTAAACATTTGCTTGTCCTCAAGCAAAAACATAAAAGAACTAAAAAAAATAATGCAACTCAACTATATGAATGCATATGCATGATCTACTTCCTAATATACCTACAAATCTTGTAATAAATCAGTATGATATATAGCAACAGGCCTCAAAGATACCAATGATACTCAAACAATATATCCAATCAAGTCAAAGTCCATAACCCTAACCAGTTAGTCAATCGAAACCTGTCATTACCCATGTTGTGCGTGTGTGCTCGTTAACCATTCTAACCAACCATAGTTCAAAATAATCACATAACAAACTTCTTAGAAGGAAAATTTCAATTCCAATTCAATTACTTTTATGAACATGACAACTCCGGTTAAACTAAGCAATTACCAAGTCTAAGGGTAAATACAGGATTTATTTCTACCTTTATTCAACCACGAGGGCATTTTTGCTTTTTCTCGTGTTTTATTCATTTTTTAATTTTTCTCATGGTTGTGAAATATCTTATTCCCTTAGGCTTTTTAATGCTACCTTAACGAGCTTTCGACCAACGACTGCCAGACCATTAAGACCTTAGGGCGCTAGGTGTAAAGACAATCCCCTCGAGCTTACTTACTCAAGTAACAAAGGCCACAAAACTAGACAAACATGCCACGGTGTTTATTCATTTTTTTCTTCTGGATTTTCTATATTTTTTTTCTTTTCATCATTTCTTTTTTTCTTTTTTTTTTTTTTCTTTTTTTTTTTTTTTCATTTTCATTTTGTATATATATACCCCATAGATTCCCCCACACTCCAAGCTTTTACGTCATTCCAACCTTTACCGCCAGTTCACTAATTTTCTTAAATTTCAACCAAGATTTTCCCTCAGAAACAAATTATGAAACAATTGAAACAAGTGGATTAAAACAGTTAAACTTTAAGTGTTAACCGATTACATAAGTTTTAGACAGGCTCAGATTATCATCGTGATTCAAATTAGAACTCATCATCAATTATCAACACTGTTCAAGTTAACATGCAAAACCAATCTTATCATAGGTCGAGCTAAGACCACACCAACCGATCGCACAGATTTATGCAAAAATAAAAATAAAAAATGCAATTCTACTACATGAACACATACTAATGCAACACATATATGAATATGCAATTAACTTGTGACGCCCCCAAAATAGGTATACATCACCCATTCTGAGTTGTCAATACATGGTACAGAAACAACTACAACTTTATTATTACAACAGTAAAACTGTGAGTTTAAATACAAATATTATCTTCTAGACAATATCTATACTCAAATAAATCCTCATCACATTTATTGATACATTATTTTACAAAAATGGTGAGGACTACTAAACAACTCTCTCTAGAACCTTCATTCCATACCCCGACTCGTACTCGCTATATTCTCGCCTCCTGAGAAAAATGGAACAAAAGGAAAAGGGTGAGCTCAACTAACTCAGTAAAGAATATTATGACTAAGATAATATACAACAAATTATCGTTAGTCTTCAACAGGAAAAATCTAATAGAATCTGATAGACAACAAATTTTAAATCAATATTCGCAATGAAAATAATAATTCATTAGAAGAGTTAAGTAGAGAATGCAAACTACTATCTTCTATGTATGAATTTAAAAGTTCATCAAATCTATCTTTTATCCTGTAACATCAATCAATATACATCTGGAATCAAATATTCATCTTTGCACTACAGGCCAAAGATATTCATCTGATTAGTTGGTCATGTTCATCTAAACACCTGTTCATCTTTGCACTACGGGCCAAAGATATTCTTCAGAAATCATTCATCTTTGCACTACAGGCCAAAGATATTCCATAATATCATCATTTAAGACCGAAGATGATGAAAAATATTTTTAAAGAAAGCGAATCCGGTGAAACAAAATGACAAGGATTAAGGATTAAGGATTCGTACTTTGTTTTATCCACGTCAAAAATACCTCAAAAATAATCATAGTGGTGTAAAATTCAAGAATGATTAAAACATGGATACAATCAAAGCTAGTATCCGAGAATAGATATTTTGGACAAAAAGAAGAAATTTTATTTTTTTGATTGAATAGTGCTTGGTATCGTGAATAGTGATAGTAACGTGAATAAGTAACTCGACACCAAAAGATAGAAATTCACAAAAACATCTTCACGCTTCATGAATAGTACTCGTGAATAGTAACTCGTGAATAAGAATCGTGAATAACTTCGTGAATAGTAACTCATGAATAGTAACTCATGAAAGTAACCCGAAGCATGAAAAAGTTCCAAATTTGATAAAAAGTTCCAACCAATATTTCAAAGATAATGATATTGAAGAAATAATATCATTTGAGAAGAAAATAACATCCCTTACCTCGAAAGATCAAGTCTTAATCAAAACACCAGGATATAGGCTATGACTTGGACTTGCATCAAGTATAGCAATACTCAAAGTATACTCAAAATACTCACAGAAATACGCTCGATAATATAGAGAGAAAACTTGGTTTACGGTGTGATTTTCAATTCTAACCTAAGCACCCTATTTATAGGAAATTGCTTAGAACACCAAAGCAGAAAATTTAATATAATAATATTATATATATTACAAATTCTCTACGCACCTAGAACCATCTGAATTCAGCAACTTGCATGTGTTTAATGAGGCTAACCAAACACAAAAAACGTTTTTGTAATTAAAAATATTTTAAACTTCCAAAAATCAATTATTTCGAACTTGAACTTCAATAATTCATAATAAATAGCCCTTTCATCAGAAAATTCAATTCTTGATGAGTTTTTATAGGAAATTCAATTCTCTACAACTTTGCGGAAGAAAGTTTTCCAAATTGCAAATAGAAATTGACCAAGAAATCCACAAGCAGAGCGATTTTACTGTGCTATAATCAAATTTCGGTCAATAAATGGGGTCCACCGACATGTTTAACATGTTTTAAATATTTATTGCAACAAAATACTCTTCCTCCTCGTATACTCATATATCCCACATTCGTTGTAAAAATATCACCATTATTATATTATTAACATATAATAATATATTTAAATGAATTATTTTATCGAAAAAGATAAAATATCAATTTTCAACAATTGTCACAATAAAAATTTTCTCCATCTATATCCACATAAAATCAATATTTTTCTCATCATATGAATCAATAATTAATTATTCACAAATAATATTATCAGAATCACAATATTGACAACCTGCAGCGATTCAGGAAAGGGGCTTTCAATAAGGATCTCTCTCTTCTTGGTAGCATGATTAGGTGACCAAACCTCTCCTTGAGGCGAGAACTTCCTAGACATTGCCAATAATGTTTTCTAATAATATTATTCGAGATAATATGAATTATTGCTTCGATAATAAAAAAAAATCTTGTGTAATGACAATTATTGAACAACAAAGAATATAAAATATCAACGCAACAATTATTGAATCAATAAAATAAAAAATTTGAAGCGAGTAATTCATCGTAACAATTATTGAGTAGTGCCTTCTTACGTAAGAATCAATAATTGGTGCAATACTGCAGTGCTTTCTTGTTCAACAACGCGTATTAGTGTGTTTTAACCTTAGGGTATTCCAACAAGATTAATTGGTAACAACTACGCCGTTATTTATAAACAACTTATATTTGTCGTTTTCTTCATCCAATCGCTTTCAGTTATGGGACCCATAAAGATCTGCTGGCAAATGCGAATATTCCCCGACAGTCACGAATATTCCCACGACCAAATGAATATTTTATAACCACTTGCTTATTCGAAATATTTGCGTATTTTACCCATAACTATCCACATTAATCAAATCCACCCTTACTATTTCAAAATAATAAATAAAGGAAATTCCTTTTTATTTAAAAAAATCTCGGGGTCTTACAACCTCCCCTCCTTATGAAATTTCGTCCTCGAAATTGACGTACGTACCTGGTGTTTCGAAAAGATGAGAATACCTCGCTTTCATTTCCGTTTCCAACTCCCAGGTCATTTCCTCAATAGCATGGTTTCTCCACAAAACTTTAACTTGTGGTATAACCTCGGTACATAGGACATGTTCTTTCCTCTACAAGATCTTTGTGGTACCTCCTCGTCGACGTTAAGTCTTTGACTATCTCGTCCGGTTCTAACTTCAAGGGCGTAGTTGGTCGTCCACATATTTACGTAACATCGACACGTAAAAAGCGTTATGAACACGCGTCATACTTGGCGGTAAAAGCGAGTCTATAGGCCACGGTTCCTATTCGATCGAGAATTTCAAATGGATTAATAAATCGAAGGTTTGAGCTTTCCTCACCTCACCGATTCTCACTTTTAAAATAACAACTTCTTGCACCTCCTTCTTCAAATTCATCAGCTCCGGTGTGTAGCTTAAACAGCTTTAACTTTATCGATTAAAGTCGATTATACTTGTATATCATCACGTGGGTAACTAGAGTTTTCATCTCCATCTCTATTATTTGTAAATTATTCGAAATGAGTCTTTGACAATATCGTACTTTCAGACTTGTATATACGATCTTCTACTCAACACGTCACTACCACGTTCGCTTTTTCGAGGATGGCATGGTCGAACATGTCTTTGAAATGAGTCTCCTCTTGAGTTCTTGAAGCTCTTCCCACATTCCTTGCTCCATTCGAATTTTGTATCTCTGAGTCAATTGCGTTAATGGAATAGCGATTCGAGAATATCCTTCAACGAATCTCTCGATAATAACCAACTAAGCCTAGAAAGCTACGTATTTCGATTCTCGACTTAGGTTGTTCTCAAGCTGTGACTCATATCCAACCTTGGATAGACGTTACAATGACACCTATCGATTTACTATCGCGCGAATATGGTGTCCCCTACGGAGAGTCGGCGGTGTATTCCATAAAGGAAGTCACAAGATAAAGGCTCGGTACCAAATTCTATAGTTGAATTTTTAACTCCACGAAGTTCAATAGAGCCATTCGATATGAGATTTTAGAAATGAGTTTTTGTCTTAGGGTTCAAAGTCGATACAAAATTTAATATCGATCTTTGGGAGTAAACCAAGAAATTCTTCAGAAATACGTCGGGGAAAATCAATAACAACAGAATATTATTCAAATCGGCGTGTCTTTATTCAAATCCATAACATGGACTAAGAAAACTTGACATCCGTAATAAGCGAATGACTTCATGGCTTGATATGAAAATGTTTGACTACAATGGTTTGATTGCTTGAATTGAATAACAAGGTTGCTTAGGAATATGAAAACTAACAACCTTACGAAAATAATCAATTTTGGCATGATGAGTAGTTAACCTTAAAATCACATCAAAAGCAAATATCTCTATAGAAATAAGGTTAACGAGTAATGTGATAGTGCCAACTGAATCAAGCAAGATTTCTAAACAACGGATGTAATGAAAGTTTCTCTAACTGAGTCTCCATAAATAGGTCAAAGTCTAATTTCTCCGTAGTCAAGTTCAAGCGTTGAAGCGCAAGCAAGAGAGATAAAAGAATGGGTAGAACCCAGATATCTAGTAAGGTATAAACTTCGCAAGAATTTATAATTAACTAACCCGTGCTAACGTTCGGGTTCCTCGCATTTTGACCGATCACAACAAACGCTCTTCCGGAATCGTTGACTTTGACTTTTACAGGGGACGATCTTTTGAGTCACCGCTTCATTGAACTAGGTTTCGCTTACCGTCTAATCTCGAGCGATATGTCCTTCCTTTCCACAATTATAGCATACCTTAAAGCTGTTGTGGGCGGTTTGGGTGATATATCCCTCTTTCCGCATTTGTAACATATCTGACCGGTGGTCTTTCTCCTCCTTGGAACTAGTTCTCTCTTTGGCCGACGTCTTCAAATGGTCGTTGTTGAATCTCCTATTTTTAAAATATCCTCCCGACTCGCTTCTTCTATTTTCATGGCCATGATTACCACAGAGTGGTTACCGCCTTTGTCCGTATTCTTCTTTCTCCTTTGGTTATCGTTATTACGATGATTTTGCTATCTTGGTATGATCTGGTTATGGTCCCTCGGTTGAGCGTACTCGTTATCTCACTCTAATGGCCGAGCCTTGTTGACAACATCTGAATAGAGAGAAAATTTATGAGAAATGAGATGGCGACGTATCTGGGTTTCAAACCTCTCGAAACATCCGCGTCATCGTTCCTCATTCTCCACCAAATGAGGTGCAAACTGGATAACTCGCGAACTTCACCTCGTCTTTGGGACACCGTCGTGTTATTCTCGCTCGATCTAATAAACTCCACTTCCTTCATATAGCCGAATACTTTCGGGGAAGTACTTGTCATTGAACTGTTTTTCAAACGTCTCCCATGACATCTTTGAGTGAGTGCGTTTGGATAGAGTATGCTTCACGATTCCCACCGATGTCTGCCTCGCCGCGGAACATAAAAGTAGCGAATGGAACTTTTCTGTTCCTCCGTGCATCCCAAGACATCGAATATCTTAGTAATTTGTTTGACCCACGTCTCGCCTTTAATCGGATCGCTTTCCCTTAAATTACGGTGGTCCCAACTCTTTGAAGCGCTTGCATTTGTGACAACCCGTGAATTGCTATCATTTCCTCCGTATTTTGAACACGAGTCTCCTCGTCGATTTTGCATGAATCGCAAAAAGCTTCTAAACATTCCCTCGTTCATCATCGCTTTCGGTGGTGTTGTTTTCGGGGGAGGAACATTGCCGACTGTTGCACGTTCTCCTCATTGGTGAGTCAGGCGTCTCCACGGTCTCATTTCCATTGTTAATATTCTCGATTCGACATTCTCAAATCATCGTAATAAAACAAGGGTTAATTAAGGAAATCAATATATCACATAATATCCCTATATCTTGACCAACTAACAAATAAGCTTAGGTAGGACACACTTAGCGAAGGATTTATTCGTCTCTCCCTCCTAGTTCTATTCCCGATCTCGCATGGAGATCATATCCCTAAGCTCGATACCAACCGTGGCGCCCCCAAAATAGGTATACATCACCCATTCTCGAGTTGTCAATACATAGTATGCGAAACAACTACAACTTTATTATTACAACAAGAAAGCGTGAGTTTAAATACAAATATTATCTTCTAGACAATATCTATACTCAAATAAATCCTCATCACATTTATTGATACATTATTTTACAAAAATGGTGAGGACTACTAAACAACTCTCTCTAGAACCTTCATTTCATACCCCAGGCTACTGTACTCGCTATATTCTCGCCTCTTGAGAGAAAAATGGAACAAAAAAGGAAAAGGGTGAGCTCAACTAGCTCGATAAAGAATATTATGACTAAGATAATATACAACAAATTATCGTTAGTCTTCAACGGGGAAAAATCTAATAGAATCTGATAGACAACAAATTTTAAATCAATATTCGCGGTGGAAATAATAATTCATTAGAAGAGTTAAGTAGAGAATGCAAACTACTATCTTCTATGTATGAATTTAAAAGTTCATCGTCTATCTTTTATCCTGTAACATCAATCAATATACATACGGAATCAAATATTCATCTTTGCACTACTGGGCCAAAGATATTCATCGATTAGTCATGTTCATCTAAACACTGTTCATCTTTGCACTACGAGCCAAAGATATTCTTGAAATCATTCATCTTTGCACTACTGGGCCAAAGATATTCCATAATATCATCATTTAAGTATGAAGATGATGAAAATATTTTAAAGAAAGCGAATCCAAAGTGAAACAAAATGACAAGGATTAAGGATTAAGGATTCAGTACTTTGTTTTATCCACGTCCAAAAATACCTCAAAAATAATCATAGTGGTGTAAAATTCAAGAATGATTAAAACATGGATACAATCAAAGCTAGTATCCGAATAGATATTTTGGACAAAAAGAAGAAATTTTATTTTTACGATGAATAGTCTTAGTATCACGTGAATAATAGTAGTATCGTGAATAGTAACTCTAAAACCAAAAGATAGAAAATTCCAAAAAAACATCTTCACGCTTCATGAATAGTACTCGTGAATAGTAACGTGAATAGTAACTTCATGAATAGTAACCGTGAATAGAACATGAAAAAAGTTCCAAATTTGATAAAAAGTTCCAACCAATATTTCAGCATAATGATATTGAAGAAATAATATCATTTGAGAAGAAAATAACATCCCTTACCTCGAAAGATCAGTACTTCTAGCTGAAACACCGGATATAGGCTATGACTTGGACTTGCACCGTATAGCAATACTCAAAGTATACTCAAAATACTCACAAGAATACGCTCGATAATATAGAGAGAGAAAACTTCAGTTTCTGGTGTGATTTTCAATTCTAACCTAAGCACCCTATTTATAGGAAATTGCTTAGAACACCAAAGCAGAAAATTTAATATAATAATATTATATATATTACAAATTCTCTACGCACCTAGAACCATCTGAATTCAGCAACTTGCATGTGTTTAATGAGGCTAACCAAACACAAAAAACGTTTTTGTAATTAAAAATATTTTAAACTTCCAAAAATCAATTATTTGAACTTGAACTTTAATAATTCATAATAAATAGCCCTTTCATCAGAAAATTCAAATCTCTCTTGATTTTTTATAGGAAATTCAATTCTCTACAACTTTGCGGAAGAAAGTTTTTCCAAATTGCAAATAGAAATTGACCGAAATCCACAAAGCAGACGATTTTACATTTATAATCAAATTTCGGTCGATAAATGGGGTCCACCAGAGCATGTTTAACATGTTTTAAACATTTATTGCAAACAAAATACTCTTCCTCCTCGTATACTCATATATCCCACATTCGTTATAAAAATATCACCATTATTATATTATTAACATATAATAATATATTTAAATGAATTATTTTATCGGAAAAAGATAAAATATCAATTTTCAACAATTGTCACAATAAAAATTTTCTCCATCTATATCCACATAAAATCAATATTTTTTCTCATCATATGAATCAATAATTAATTATTCACAAATAATATTCTTAGAATCACAATATCGACAACAACCGAGGCGGTTCAGAAAGAGGGGCTTTCAATAAGGATCTCTCCTTCTTGGTGGCGCTTGATTAGGTGACCAAACCTCTCCTTATGCAGAACTTTCTAGACATTGCCAATAATGTTTTCTAATAATATTATTCGAGATAATATGAATTATTGTTCGATAATAAAAAAATATTGTGTAATGACAATTATTGAAACAACAACAATATAAAATATCAACGCAACAATTATTGAATCAATAAAATAAAATAATTGAGCAGTAATTCTTCGTAACAATTATTGAGTAGTGCCTTCTTACGTAAGAATCAATAATTGGTGCAATACTGTGTGCTACTGTGCAACAACGCGTATTAGTGTGTTTTAACCATAGGGTATTCCAACAAGATAACAGTAATAACTACGCCAGTTATTTATAAACAACTTATATTTGTCGTTTTCTTCATCCAATCGCTTTCAGTTATGGGACCCACAAAGATTAGGCGCAAATGCGTCGTGCGAATATATCCCGACCGAGAAGACGAATATTCCACGACCAAATGAATATTTTATAACCACTTGCTTATTGAAATATTTGCGTATTTTACCCATAACTATCCACATTAATCAAATCCACCCTTACTATTTCAAAATAATAAATAAAGGAAATTCCTTTTATTTAAAAAAAATCTCTGAGGGTCTTACAACCTCCCTCCTTATGAAATTTCGTCCTCGAAATTGGCGTACGATACTGGTGTTTGAAAAGATGAGAATACCTCGCTTTCATTTCCGTTTCCAACTCCCGGTCATTTCCTCAATAGCATGGTTTCTCCACAAAACTTTAACTTGTGGTATAACCTCAGTACATAGGACATGTTCTTTCCTCTACAAGATCTTGGCAGGTACCTCCTAAATGACGTTAAGTCTTGGCTATCTCGTCAGGTTCTAACTTCAAGGGCGTGGTTCGGGTCGTCCACATATTTACGTAACATCGACACGTGAAAAAGCGTTATGAACACGCGTCGTACTTGGCGGTAAAAGCGAGTCTATAGGCCACGGTTCCTATTCGATCGAGAATTTCAAATGGATTAATAAATCGAAGGTTTGAGCTTTCCTCACCTCACCGATTCTCACTTTTAAAATAACAACTTCTTGCACCTCCTTCTTCAAATTCATCGACTCGGTGTGTAGCTTAAACGACTTTAACTTTATCGATTAAAGTCGATTATACTTGTATATCATCACGTGGGTAACTAGAGTTTTCATCTCCATCTCTATTATTTGTAAATTATTCGAAATGAGTCTTTGACAATATCGTACTCGTACTTGTATACGATCTTCTACTCAACACGTCGGCTACCACGTTAAACTTTTCCGGGATGGCATGGTGAGAACATGTCTTTGAAATGAGTCTCCTCTTGAGTTCTTGAAGCTCTTCCCACATTCCTTGCTCCATTCGAATTTTGTATCTCTACGAGTCAATTTGCGTTAATGGAATAGCGATTCGAGAATATCCTTCAACGAATCTCCGATAATAACCAACTAAGCCTAGAAAGCTACGTATTTCGATTCTTCGACTTAGGTTGTTCTCAAGCGTGACTCATATCCCAACCTTGGATAGCACGTTACAATGACACCTATCAGTTTACTATCGCTTGCGAATATGGTGTCCCCTACGAGATCAGCGATTGTATTCCATAAAGGAAGTCACAAGATAAAGGCTCGGTACCAAATTCTATAGTTGAATTTTAACTCACGAAGTTCAATAGGAGCCATTCGATATGAGATTTTAGAAATGAGTTTTTCTGCGGGTTGGGTCGATACAAAATTTAATATCGATCTTTGGGAGTAAACCAAGAAATTCTTTCTTGAAATACGTCGGGAAAAATCAATAACAACAGAATATTATTCAAATCGGCGTGTCTTTATTCAAATCCATAACATGGACTAAGAAAACTTGACATCCGTAATAAGCGAATGACTTCATGGCTTGATATGAAAATGTTTGACTACAATGGTTTGATTGCTTGAATTGAATAACGGGTTGCTTAGGAATATGAAAACTAACAACCTTACGAAAGTAATCAATTTTGGCGTGATGACTAGTTAACCTTAAAATCACATCAAAAGCAAATATCTCTATAGAAATAAGGTTAACGGTAATGTGATAGTGCAAACTGAATCAAGCAAGATTTCTAAACAACGGATGTAATGAAAGTTTCTCTAACTGAGTCTCCATAAATAGGTCAAAGTCTAATTTCTCCGTAGTCAAGTTCAAGCGTTGGCGCAAGCAAAGAGATAAAAGAATGGGTAGAAGCAGGTATCTAGTAAGGTATAAACGCAAGAATTTATAATTAACTAACTTGAGTGCTAACCGTTGGGTTCCTCGCATTTTGACCGGTCACATGACAAACGCTCTTCCAGGAATCGTTGACTTTGACTTTTACGGGACGATCTTTTGAGTCACCGCCCCATTGAACTAGGGTTTCGCCTCTCGTATAATCTCGGCGATATGTCCTTCCTTTCCACAATTATAGCATACCTTAAAGCTGTTGTGGGCGGTTTGGTGATATATCCCTCTTTCCGCATTTGTAACATCGATACGGTGGTCTTTCTCCTCCCTTGGAACTAGTTCTTCTTGGTTGGCGTCTTCAAATGGTCGTTGTTGAATCTCCTATTTTTAAAATATCCTCCCAGACTTCGCTTCTTCTATTTTCATGGCCATGATTACCACCAAAGTGGTTACCGCCTTTGTCCAAGTATTCTTCTTTCTCATTTGGTTATCGTTATTACGATGATTCTTTATCTTGATATGATCACTGGTTATGGTCCCTCGGTTGAGCGTACTCGTTATCTCACTCTAACAAGCGAGCCACATTGACAACATCTGAATAGAGAGAAAATTTATGAGAAATGAGATCGACGTATCTTGGGTTTCAAACCTCTCGAAACATCCGCGTCATCGTTCCTCATTCTCCACCAAATGAGGTGCAAACTGGATAACTCCATGAACTTCACCTCGTCTTTGGGACACCGTCATGTTATTACGCTCCGGTCTAATAAACTCCACTTCCTTCGTATATGCGAATACTTTCGGGGAAGTACTTGTCATTGAAGCTATTTCAAGCGTCTCCCATGACATCTTTGAGTGCATTTGGATAGGTATGCTTCATGATTCCCACCGATGAATGCCTCGCCATACGGAACATAAAAGTAGCGAATGGAACTTTTACGTTCCTCCGTGCATCAAGACATCGAATATCTTAGTAATTTGTTTGACCACGTCTCGCTCTTTAATCGGATCGGCTTTCCCTTAAATTCGGTGGTCCCGACTCTTTGAAGCTTGCTTTTTTGTGTGACAACCCGTGAATTGCTATCATTTCCTCTGTATTTTGAACACGAGTCTCCCAAATGCGATTTTGCATGAAGCGCAAAAAGCTTCTAAACATTCCTCGTTCATCATCGCTTTCGGTGGTGTTGTTCACGGGAGGAACATTGCCGACTGTTGCACGTTCTCTTCATTGGTGAGTACAGCGTCTCCACGGTCTCATTTCCATTGTTAATATTCTCGATTCGACATTCTCAAATCTTTGTCATAAAACAAGGGTTAATTAAGAAATCAATATATCACATAATATCCCTATATCTTGACCAACTAACAAATAAGCTTAGGTAGGACACACTAGCGAAGGATTTATTCGTCTCTCCCCTCTAGTTCTATTCCCGATCTCGCATGAGAGATCATATCCTAAGCTCGATACCAACTGTGGCGCCCCAAAATAGGTATACATCACCCATTACGAGTTGTCGATACATGGTATGTAAACAACTACAACTTTATTATTACAACAAAGAAAAAAGCGTGAGTTTAAATACAAATATTATCTTCTAGACAATATCTATACTCAAATAAATCCTCATCACATTTATTGATACATTATTTTACAAAATGGTGAGGACTACTAAACAACTCTCTCTAGAACCTTCATTCCATTACCCAGGCTAAGTACTCACTTATATTCTCGCCTCCTCGAGAAAAATGGAACAAAAGAGAAAAGGGTGAGCTCAACTAGCTCAAGTAAAGAATATTATGACTAAGATAATATACAACAAATTATCGTTAGTCTTCAACGAGGAAAAATCTAATAGAATACTGATAGACAACAAATTTTAAATCAATATTCGCAATGAAATAATAATTCATTAGAAGAGTTAAGTAGAGAATGCAAACTACTATCTTACATGTATGAATTTAAAAGTTCATAAATCTATCTTTTATCCTGTAACATCAATCAATATACATACGGAATCAAATATTCATCTTTGCACTTCTGAAGCCAAAGATATTCATCGATTAGTCGTGTTCATCTAAACACTGTTCATCTTTTGCACTACGGCCAAAGATATTCTTCGAAATCATTCATCTTTTGCACTACTGCCAAAGATATTCCATAATATCATCATTTAAGGTAGAAGATGATGAAAAATATTTTTTAAAAGCGAATCCGGTGAAACAAAATGACGAGGATTAAGGATTAAGGATTAGTATTTTGTTTTATCCACGTCAAAATACCTCAAAAATAATCATAGTGGTGTAAAATTCAAGAATGATTAAAACATGGATACAATCAAAGCTAGTATCCGAATAGATATTTTGGACAAAAAGAAGAAATTTTATTTTTTGTGAATAGTAATGAATAGTCTTAGTATCGTGAATAGTAACTCAGACACCAAAAGATAGAAATTCCACAAAAAAAAAACATCTTCACGCTTGAATAGTACTCGTGAATAGTACTCGTGAATAGTAACTTCGTGAATAGTAACTCATGAATAGTAACCGAGCATGAAAAAGTTCCAAATTTGATAAAAGTTCAACCAATATTTGACATAATGATATTGAAGAAATAATATCATTTGAGAAGAAAATAACATCCTTACCTCGAAAGATCGAGTACTTCTAAATTGAAAAACAGGATATAGGCTATGACTTGGACTTGCACCGTATAGCAATACTCAAAGTATACTCAAAATACTCACAAGAATACATTTCGATAATATAGAGAGAGAAAACTTGAGTTTAAAGTGTGATTTTCAATTCTAACCTAAGCACCTATTTATAGGAAATTGCTTAGAACAATTAAAGCAGAAAATTTAATATAATAATATTATATATATTACAAATTCTCTACGCACCTAGAACCATCTGAATTCAGCAACTTGCATGTGTTTAATGAGGCTAACCAAACACAAAAAACGTTTTTGTAATTAAAAATATTTTAAACTTCCAAAAATCAATTATTTCGGAGCTTCAGAACTTCAATAATTCATAATAAATAGCCCTTTCATCAGAAAATTCAAATCTCGCGAATTTTTATAGGAAATTCAATTCTCTACAACTTTGCAGAAGAAAGTTTTTCCAAATTGCAAATATAAATTGACCGAAATCCACAAGCAGACGATTTTTACTGTTTATAATCAAATTTCGATCGATAAATGGGGTCCACCGACATGTTTAACATGTTTTAAACATTTATTGCAACAAAAATACTCTTCCTCCTCGTATACTCATATATCCCACATTCATTGTAAAATATCACCATTATTATATTATTAACATATAATAATATATTTAAATGAATTATTTTATCGAGAAAAAGATAAAATATCAATTTTCAACAATTGTCACAATAAAATTTTCTCCATCTATATCCACATAAAATCAATATTTTCTCATCATATGAATCAATAATTAATTATTCACAAATAATATTACTTAGAATCCTGATATTGACAACGAGGCGGTTCAGGAAAGGGGCTTTCAATAAGGATCTCTCCTTCTTGGTGGCCTTGATTAGGTGACCAAACCTCTCCTTAGCAGAACTTTCTAGACATTGCCAATAATGTTTTCTAATAATATTATTCGGATAATATGAATTATTGCTCGATATAAAAAAATCTTGTGTAATGACAATTATTGAAACAACAATGACAATATAAAATATCAACGCAACAATTATTGAATCAATAAAATAAAATCTTTGAGCGATAATTCTTCGTAACAATTATTGAGTAGTGCCTTCTTACGTAAGAATCAATAATTGGTGCAATCTGGTATCTTCTTGTTCAACAACGGCGTATTAGTGTGTTTTAACCACCGGGTATTCCAACGATAGATAAGCAGTAATAACTTCTGCCGTTATTTATAAACAACTTATATTTGTCGTTTTCTTCATCCAATCGCTTTTACTTATGGGACCCACAAAAATGGCTGGCGTAAATGCGAATATTCCGAAGCGATGCGAATATTCCCACGACCAAATGAATATTTTATAACCACTTGTTTATTGAAATATTTGCGTATTTTACCCATAACTATCCACATTAATCAAATCCACCCTTACTATTTCAAAATAATAAATAAAGGAAATTCCTTTTTATTTAAAAAAATCTCGGGGTCTTACATAACTACCATGTATTATATGCACACTAAATGCAAGAACACAATGCTAACACGTAAAAATAACGGACTATAATGCAAATAACTAACTATATGCAATACGGTACTAAAATGCCCCCAAACTTAAACTAGACATTGTCCTCAATGACTGAAATAGAAAAAATTAAAACAGAGGACTTCCCTAAAAATATAGCAATCTTTCTCCTTGTCCTCTAGAATAGGCTAAGCACATGGAATAAATTGGGCACCACAATTGAATTTGACTTGAATAACTTGTAAACCATGATAGAAACAATTTTATTAAGTCCTAAATAAATGTAAATCAAAGCTACTAATATAAAACCTAATAAATACAAAAACTAAAAATTAAACTTGTGCTGCCTCCCAATAAGCGCTTGTTTTATAGTCTCAACCTGACTTCTTCAATTCTCTATTCAATTCCCCTATGAAAATTGAGGAACCCTCCATCCATCAGTAACAATGTCTCTTTTGGGATGTTCCCATTTGAAATGTCTATTGAATTTAAGTCACCTAAAATGATCTTTTTCGATAGGATCCCCATTAAGTACGACAAACCACTAGGTGCTTTCTCCATTGTGTTTGTGATCAAATTATGGCATGGATGCTTGTCAAACACAACAGGTTCCTCTTCTCTCTTCCCTTTCTTGTCCCACCATGGCTCTAAAGTTTTGCTAGCTCTCATGTCACAAAGAGCTTTCTTGAGCGACACGATCGCGATTGGGCATGGTTTTGCAAAACTGCCCGAATTCTTGAACTTTGGTGGAGAAGGTACGTGGGTCACTATAAAAATTGGGTCATCTTCATTGGTACTCAAAGTTAGATTTTTGTCGATCTCCTTTTCTTGGTCCCCAAGTGTCTCCTCTTTTTCACCATCTATATCATTTGGCACATCCGGTTGCAGACTTGGTTCGGGCCCACCATCAGTCTCAGAATCCATGTCATAGGGTCAAGTGTATTGAGGACAAATGTTCGAGGCATTAAGTAGTTGTTCCATCTGGTTCGTAAAATTTTGACTCGATATCTCTTGATTAATCCTCATCTCCTCACTTAAAGCTATGAACTTGGACAAAATTTCCTCCAAATTTGAATGTTCCTCCTGTTGTAGTGGAGGTGGACACGAGAAATACGGTGGGTATATTGGACTTGGAGCATAAAATTAATCTTGATGAGTATGGCTCCATGAAAAATTTGGGTGATACCCCCAATCCTGATGATAGTTTTTGGGATAGACATAATTGTTCGGGTAATCACCACCATACTGTACTGGCTTGAAACTGATGGCGCATTGATGACTCATATGATTTCCAGCACAATAATCACAAGTAACCGCCACACTTTGACGACATTGTGCTGCAAAAATGTCTAACCTCCTCGAAAATGTCTCAATTTGTGTTGATAATGCAGAAAGTACTGTCGTGAGTCCATCAATCTCCGTTCCCCTTGGCTGAGTCATTCTCGTATACGGCCATTGATAATTAAATTAAGCCTTGGTACCTGAAAAGAAAGAAAAATGTGTCTCAACTTCACGAGGCCCGAGCCCAGTCGTTCCCAAAGATCGCTTACGGTATTTGGAACAACGCCTTCCTAAGTGCCCGCATTTGGCATAGGCCTTGTTTGGGCGCCCCGGTGCTGGGCCTTTTTTTGGAAATTTTCTGCTCTAAAGTCCTTTGGGAAAATGGCCATAACGTTTTCGTCTGAACTTTGATTTCGATGATTCAAGATGTTCCATAAAGAGGAGACGTAGATCTATAACTTTCGTTCTTTGAGGTTTTCGAAATAAGGTCTAGAACAATGCTGAAATTAGCTTTGAAGTGGCTGCTATATAAAGGATAAGCCGAAAACGCGCATCTAGCCACTCCAAACGTCGATCCAAGTAACTTTTGTCCCAATTCCTACAAAACAACATAAAATATGCATGAATAGACACAAACACTTAAAAACTTTCAAAAGATTAAGATCAAATGCACTCAATTCATGGGTATAAAACTCACTCATTACTAGACTTGTTTAGTCTTGGTTTATTTAACATTTGATTAGTTGTTTTTTCTTATTTTTATATTAAAGAGTTCTTAAAAAATCACACCTAAGCTCAATATACTCAACTCACTTAAGTTGTGCTCAAAATCAACCTTTTTATTTAACGAACCAAGTTTGTACACCAAATCTTAGGCTCATTTAAACTCATCTCGTTTAACTTTTAAATGAACTCGAACTTGGCAAGTTAAAACTGTAACGCCCCCAAATCCGAGTCCTTCAAACCTCGTATATGGTGCGTCACAGTGCAACATCTTTTTACACATTCTATAACTAATGTGGAATATATATAAACATACATTGTTCCTTTCAAATGATTCTACAACATTTCCCCAAGGTTTACAACCTTAACTCATTACATACCTTAAACAATTAAAAAGGTTTACATAATCAACCTATTTAAGGTAACACAATAGTTAACGCATAATAAGCTACTCTTGGAATTTATCCTTGTCTCTGTCTTTCTTCGAACCTTCGTCTTAATATGAAAATGTTATTATGATATAGCAAGAGTGAGAAACTATTTTTCCCAACAAATTTAAAAATAAGAAGGATATATCATGATTGAAAATGAATAAGCTTTCAAGTTTTTAACAATGTAAATATGATTGTGAAAGAGCATGAATCAATTTCAATGATTGAATAACTGAATCAATAATGCGGAAAAGTCAATCATGACCATGAACAAATTTAACTGAACCTTATGGTAATGAAGGTGATCAGCCTTTCATACATGATGAACATATGCAACTTGCACTAAGTGCGAATCAATAATCAAATATGTGGAATAATTGTAAATAATTAATCCACTAGCATGCTTGAAACATAATAACTCGAGTTTGAGTTAGGAAACTTGCCTTGTCTGTTGATTACTGCTGCACAATCTATTTTAATCTCTTATAAAAGACTTATCATATATAAGATTGATCTCTCAATCAGCATATCATATCATACCTCATAATACCACTATTTTAGAAATAATCATCTAACATTTAACCACATAATTAAATATTAGACGACACCTTATACCATCAATTATTATTATTGTCCTTTGATAATATTTCAATCACTTTATAATCATCTTAAAACTTTAGTTTAATATTATTAATCACTTAATAATATTTTATTCACCTCTTAACATTTTAATTATTTACAAATATTATTAACCCTTTAATAATATTTTATTCATTTACTAACATCTTAATCATTTCCAAATATTATTAATCCATTAATAATATTTTAATTACTACTTATATTATTAATCATTTAATAATATTTTATTCACTTGAAATTATTATTAACCCTTTAAATAATAATCTTAATCATTTACAAATATTATTAATCCTTTAATATTAATCTTTATCATTTACAAATAATATTAATACTATAATAATATTTTAATCATCTAATATTATTAATTATTTTATAATATTTTATTCATTATCTAATAATATTAATCACTTAATAATATTTTAATTTAACTTTAATCTAATATTATTAATCATTTAATAATATTTTAATTTAACTTTAATCTAATATTATTAATCATTTAATAATATTTTAATCTAAATATTATTAATTACTTAATAATATTTTAATCATTTATTATACCTATAAACAATTTAATTAATTATTTATCATTTACTATAACATTTATTGAACAAACCTAAAATGTCATAAATATAAAATTTTATTAAAATGACCAAACTACCCTCTAAAAATCTGATTACCTCATATTAAGGGTCTTTGGTCAAAAACATTACATTTGTACAATTTATAACATCATTTAACTTATTTTATTAATTTATTCATAACTCAATCATTTCCATGAAAAATACCAAATCAATTCTAAAAATTCTAATTTTCTAGGAAAAATCAATTAATATTACCCTTATGAACATATAATATTTCTGGAATTTTTCAGTTTCGTTTATTATGCTTAAAATGGCCAGCACAATCGAATCTTGCTTTTCATGAACTGAGTTTTTGTCCAAAACTCTCAGGGGATGTTCTAGTTATGTATATGTACTTCTTGTAAAAAAATTATAATTTTTGGACTTACACACTAAGAGTTATTCCCTTTTACTTTTTAAGTAGTCCTTTCTCGTAAAATCCATAACTTTCATCCTACACATCCAAAAATTACCATCTTTTTACTGAACATTGCTAACTCATCATATTATCGTCTCAATGTTTTCCAGAATTTTTAAAGTACAAAAAATAGACGAAATTTCTGAAAGTAATATGAACACAAGCCAATCATGTTTGATGATAAAGCATATACTTTGTAACAATCTTATTCATTTATTAATAAAAGTATTAATTTATTAAAGGCTTTTAATTATCTACATGATCTTTGTTTTATAATATGTGATAAACCCATAGTTTTAAGCAATGCTTTTAGAATAATGATGATGATCATTCTAATGAGATCTAAATTCTTAGAAAGCTTAAAACTAAAATAGTTCCCAATCATTGGATTACTAAATTGGGGATTAATGAATCAGGATAGATTGGTACATACGTTGCTTGCTTCATTGGATGAGGATGATTGATCTCATGATCATTTGTGTGGAGACACTAAAGCAAGTATGTAGGTGCTTATTAGAGAATAAGTTCTTTGAGCGTGGCTCGCTAAGGAATACCTAATGGAGTTTTATTTGCTGTCAATAGGAATTCTGAGTGATAGTAATACAAGTAATCCTTGGACTTGAGATCATCATAGTATCTTGTGTATGATGAGTTATACTTTGACTTATTCCTTAAGACCCTTAGGGTATATCAAAGGGCATGCTTGGGTATAATAAGTTGTATGCGTGGAGATAATGTATGATCAATAAAGAATCTACCACTTCTAATAAAAGAAGAGAAATGTCCTATGTGATTCGATAAATGACAACCCAAAGAGTCCTTGGCAATGAATGAAATTAGAAAGGAGTTTCTAATTTGCATTATTTGAGTTGTGCATTTAAAGTCGAAATACATATAATTAAATAAAATAAGACTTGTGATGAATTCCATGTCTTATATTTAATTGGGACATTGTATGGTGGAAGGATTGAATTGTCACGGTAACTATTTACTCAAAGGTTCTTTAATGATTAATGTTGAAATCTATATTATCCTGGAAAGTCGTTGATCGCTTGGGAGGCTTATCCCTATTGTAGAATAAATATTATTTATTTAAATAAATTAATTGTTTAATTTATTTATTTAAATAAGATTAGAATTATTCTAATTGATTTATTCACAACCAGTTTAATATGGAGAACCTAAAGGGTCACACCATAAAAGGAAGAATAATTATTTAAGAAGTTAATGGCATAATCGTAATAATATGTTAAGTATATTTAATTTAATCTATGGTGATAGAATAAATTAAATAGCTTAATATTTATTATTTAATATTTTAGAAATATAAAATATAAATTAATAAGAGGAGTCTTATTAATATTATTACAATTATTATTATTTTAATTTCTAAAAAAAGTTTAGGAATTAATTTAATATAAGTACTCTCATTTATTCCTAATTGGATTAGGAAGTTAAATTAATTAAAAGAGTTTAATTAATTATCCCTAATAAGATTAGGGAGCTTAATTAATTAAAAGAATTTAATTAATTAAATAAAACTCAATTCCTTAATTGTTAAGGTGGGTTGCCCACATCTATTTAATAAGAGGAGTCTTATTATGGGTGGGGGGTTGTTGACTTTTTAAAAAGTACGACATAATTCTAATTTGTTGGAGAGTATTCTTTTCTATAGAGATAGAAAACTAGGGTTGAGCCAATATCCCTTCTTCTTGAATCATTATTATTCCTTGGTGGATCACCTCTAGAGGCCAAACATTTGGGTGGCTAACGTTGATCAAAGGAAGGAACCAAACCGGTGGATTCAAGTTGAACACGAAAGAATTTGGAGGTGAACTTGTACCTGAGGAAGCTCGATCTTCAAGGGTATGATTTTATTCTTTATCTTTTCGTTTAATTAATAATTATGCATAAAGGGTGATCCGGGTATATGGTTTGTAATAAATTTTAAACTCGATTTTTACTGCTTCGCTTATTTATGCAATTTGATTCGTTTTTGAATATTACAAACCTAATGGTGGCATCAGAGCCAAACATTTATCTAATTATTAATTATTTTAAATTTGATATGTATATTGATATGTGTTTAGAACAATTTTTTGGGCATAATTTTATTGTATAAAATTTATTATTAAAAAAAAAAAAAAATCACTATTTTTTTTGAATGCTCAAGGTTGCATTACACGGAAAAAATAAGGGATTAGTGTTCATTACTAAAAAAAGAAAAAAAAAAAAAAAAAAAAAATAAAATCGTGAGAACATAACTCGCCAAAAAAAGCGGAACTGGATATACTATATATATATATATTATGGTTATATATATATATAATATATATTACTTAATATATATATATATATATATATATATTTTTAATTATTATATAATTAAAATAAAAGTTTATTTTAATTTTAAAATAAAAGGTTTATTTTAATATTAAAATATAAAGTGAAAAGCAGTTAGGCGAGATTGAATTCTATGTGATTCTATGGAAAGATATTACATTACCAAGTCGATGGATTTTACTGAAAGTGAAATACCACGGTGACTGTAGTAAACAACGAGTGAAAACAGGAAGAACGAGAGAACGAGAGAAGCGCATACACGATCAAATACAGTTTTGTAAATAAGTAAGCTGAATTATATTATTGATTCATTCTATATATACAAATTATATAAGCTGAAAATTAAAACAAGAACTTACAAATTTAAAACATTTAACTAGAGAAGTGGAGAAGAGGGTTAAGTAAGGGTGATCGGGTAGAAACCAAAGATTTTATGCGAGAGAGAGAGCTCGAGTCTTTCGAGGTTTGAAAACTTAATCACCGAATGAGCTCGCCTTTCCTTTTTATAAAAAAGAGGAAAGGGCTACTTAGGTACATTTACTTGGGTAAAGCAAAAGTAAAAACATTTCACTTAGGTAAAAGTGATTTACTAAAGTAAAAAGCAAAAGCATTTTAAAGTAAAAGTGATTTACTAAAGTAAAAGCAAAAGTAAAAAATGACAATATTTGTTGATGAGCAGTGCTAACTTTTTGACTAATACTGAGATGCTTTTGGTAAATGACTTTTGACTCGACTCTGCTTTCGGTGGAAAGTGGAATCTTTTTTGACCGATGAGCTACTACTTTCAATTTGGTATGTTGAGCAGTTAAATGGTACTGGCGAGTCTTAGGAAGGAATAGTGATTATCTGGACGATGCTTGATGGTGAGTCTTGGAGCAATGATTCTTGAAACGGATGATGATTGGTATTTGCCGGGCGAGTCTTTGAACGATGATTGATTGATTGATTGCGGGAGGCGATAAATGGGTGAACGATAGAATGTCGAGCAAATGGGTCTCACGAGCATCTGAAGGTTGATGGTGCCATAGGGTCGTCTGAGACCATCATCCTCTCAACAAATTGGCTAAGCGAGTCATTTTGGGAAGAAGGTGAGGAGTGCTAGAGGCTTCTTCGTGTAACTCATCAATTCTTTTATTGAGGGCTTGGGCGATAAGTTTTAACTCACTCACAAGAGCAATCCTTGAAATCGGATATGCTCACGGGAGCAGGGAGGATCTGTGGGGAATTTGGTTTTGACTTTGATTCTTTTGAAATCTTTTTCTGACTTGAGGAAGAGGGATCTAAAGAAATGGCTTTAGAATCCTTTGCCTGAGTGACTGGGGAAATGACTGGAACTGGGATAGGAGCAACAGGAAATTCTTGTTGAACCTGACCAATGATTCTATTAACATCGAACTTATCCCACCATTTGATGTAGAAAAAGCGGGAAAGCCGAGGAAGTGGATCAGATATAACTGCTGAATTACTAGCAACAGAGGGCGGAGAAATACCGTATTGCCATTTAAGGATCCAGGGAACCTTATATTTACTGATGAAGAGAAGAGTGAGAGGAATGTTCTCATTCTTTGGATCTGGTTTACTATTATTAGCAAAATGGGTAACTTGAACCTTAAGGGGGTGGGAAGGAGGTCATAGGTAGAACCATGCCTATACCACCAAAGGGACGAACCGATAAGGGATTGGACTTTTGAATTTATGATCAAAATGAACAAACCGGGGAATGACTATGGGTCTCATTACGATGAAGGAGAACCTTATACCGAACTTCATATATAATCATAAAAGCAGAAAGGATAACTATGATTAGAGAGTTCCATTAGATCGGAGGGATGTTTTCCCCAATCAGAAATCTGAAGGAATTGTTTGATATACAAAGAATGATAAAGAACTTTTGATTTATCATTGTTTGCATAAATTGGTTTGATATTAACTGAGTCAGTTTCAAGAAGAATGTCCTTATAATAAACAAGTGACTTATAAGGATAATTTGGAGAAAATGCTGACCGGGAGGAAAAAGCTGGCGACAAGTTTAAGCTGGATCATTTTTTGGTTTCATGTAGGGTTGATATGAAACAAATAACTTTCCCATTTGAGCACATGCTCGGAAGAGGAATATTTGGGAGATCTGAGGCGTGGTCTTTCTTTGGAGTTCTTGAATGGGTCAATGGGTTCAGGTTTATTAACTAAGGCTGAACTGTAAGGTTTGGGGATTGTCCCCAGAACAGAAAACTTGTTTGGTGATAGGCCAAGATTCTTGGGTGAGGGACTAAAGTGCCTCTTGGTTGATTACTTGGGCCACTTGGGCGACCCGGACCCTGAGAGGAGGATGAGCCTCTGAAACTTCATGGTATAGTAGTACTGTATGAATAAATTCTCGGTGAGAAAATCGGGAATAGAATTATTTTGCCTTTAATGTATTGATATCAAAATCAAAAATACTAAATAAGGCTTGCCATCTAGCGAAAAAGAATGCTTAGAGGCTAAATTTTCAACATCTTTTACTAAAATGTATTTGGTGACTTACGGTCGATGCGAACCGAAATTTACGATTTAATAAGTCATTTTGAAATTTATTAATACATAATACTAATGAAAGAATTTCTTTTTAATAGTACTATATTTTGATTGTGTAGTATTCCATGCCTAGGAATGAAATCGAACAATTTGTTCGAGGGAATCGGATGTTAATTTTGTTTAAGAATGCCTCGAATCCAATATCGAGGCGTCGATTTCAACAATTTTGAGCATTTGAATCATTGGAAATGCAAAGCGGGGCAATGTCTTGACATATTTTTAACTTGTTGAATTTGCGAAGTATGAATGTCGATCCATGGTGGAAGATTATTTTGCTGCTTATTTGAAAAGAGGGTTTGCAAATCTTCTGAATTCTTGTAGAACTTGCCTATATAATTCAAATGAGCCAAGAAATCTCTGCGGTTGGGTTTTATTGGTTATCTTATCGGGAACTTGTCGGTGAATTGAATAGCTCGTTCGATAAATTTGAACTTGTCCATTGAAGATATTAAGACCAAGAAACCTTATTAGGACACAAGCAATTTGCATTTGGAAGGAGAAAGAACAAGACCATTTACTTTTTAATAGTAGTGAAAACGACTTTAAATGTTTATCGTGTTCTTGATAGTCTTGGAGTAAACAAGAATGTCGTCGATGTAAACAACGATAAAATGGTGAAAGGGTTTAAAATGTCATTAAGTATATTTTGAAATTCACTTGGAGCATTTTTAGGCCAAATGCTTGAACATTCCATTCATAATGTCCAAGCGAATTGGTGAATCTTTATTTTATCTTGATCATCGGGATGAATGGCAATTTGCGAAAGCGAGATTTAAGGTCGAATTCTTTGAAAATGGTGGCATTACTTAACCTATTGATAAAGGTCGTCTTTGTTGGGAAGGGTACCTAATCCATTCTAAGACCTTGTTGATGGTTTGTAATTAATAACTAAGCAGGGTACTCCTCTTTCCTTTTACGCTTCATTATTAACATAAAAGCGGGAAGCAAGACCGAGGGGATTTCTTGTGTTTAATTAATCCTTTTTGAGGAGATCATTAATTTCATTTTGCATAACTCCATTTGTTCATGACTCGTTTGAATAGGCCTAGCCTTAGTGGGAATTAAATGTTCTTTGAATTCCTTAGCATAAGGAAGCCTAACCATATGTTTTTCCTATGCTAAAAGGCGTTGGGGAATCGAGAACAAAGGTTATGCTTCATGTAGGTTTTAATTCTTGATTTTTAACCTAACCTCTTTATTTTGAAGTTGTTCTTGATTCTTTTATATTTGATTTCTTCCTTTAAGAAATTCAAATGTGTAGAATTCTGATTTATTAAATTGATGATTTAGAAATGGATTCTTCTTGAATATATTTTAAATCTCTTTCTTTTAGTTTAATAAGAAACTTAAATGTTATTTTCTTTCCTAAATGTCTGAGTTAATCCTTCATTACTAGTAGTAAATGGGTATAATAAGTATATAAATGGTAAACCCAAAATAATTTATATCGTAAGATTGCGAATCAAAACAAAAGATGTTTTGAAACACGTATTATCTTGACAAATATGTACTTTAGGTAATTTATATTTTATTTCCATTTGACTACCATTAATTGAATTTAATTTTTCTTTGGTTTTTTATAATACTTAGTTGGGATTAGACCTTCACGGATCTGATTTAAATCACTTTGTATCTACCAAAGCGATAAGTTTGTATTGAAAAGTTTTATCCACAACTAGATTAATAGAAACATACCATTTCTGAATGGTGATGTCTTTGATTCTTTTAAGTGAAAGACCTTGAATAAACAAGTCTGAAATATCTTTAGTACCAGATGATTCCGGTTCATCGTGATCTTCATCCTTTGGATGAGGAATCATTGATCTGAAGATCAGGCTTTTTATCTAAGTCTTTTCTTAGAATAGAGACTTCTATTTTTAAATTAGCAATTTCTTTCTTTAATTTATTAACTTCTTGATTTAATTCTGGAAGAGTGACTTCTTTAACTGGAGATTTAAATCTTTCCAAAGGTTTTATTAAGACTAAAATTGGTTTTCCTTAGCTTTAATAAACTTATCATTTTTCTCTATTATCTTTAGTTAATAAATCTTTTAAGCTTTTTTGTGTATTGGGTTTTTAACTTAGGATCGGTGATTTTACTAATTAAGTCGATTAACAAAGAACTTTCTTCATCATCTTTGTTAATTACATTAATCTTTTTAGTCTGACAATTTTCATTACAATTATTATTAGCACGGATGGTGACTTTCGTCGTTCTCTTGCTTGAATTATTTTCCTTTGTTATTATCGGAGGAACATGAAATATTAGAGTCTTCATTAATCTTGACTTCATTTTCTATTCTCATTAATTCTAATATATATTCAAGTATCTTCTTCATTAATATTTAAGCGAGACAACTTACATTTTATTTTACATTCACTTTTATAATGACCCTTTTGCCTGACAATTGTGGCATATAATCTTACTTTTATCAAATTTCTTATTTCTTTTAGTACTTTTTTTATTAGTGGGTTTGGGTTTATTATAATAACTATCTTGATTCTTATCCCTATGATGATGGCGTCTTTTCTTATAGCGTCATGACTTTTAATGAGAGTCGATATGTTTATGCACTGTGCTTTCGTCTGCAAGCAGCCACAGGAGGTAAACCATCTTGCTTTCATGAGAATGTACCAAGCTCATATTTAGCTTTTTCTTGTCTTTACTAGCTTGTTTGGCTAACTTAAAATCAATACACATTTTTAATCCTATCTTTTGAATATAACTGATTATGTCACCATAAGTGAGATTATCATAATCAATATATCCTAAATTTTTACTAAGTTCTTCACGAACTTTGTGAGCAAATAATGACGGTAAACCATTAACAAATTTTTCTTTCCAGAAAGGTTTATTACTGTCATTTCTCATCATAACTCTAGAAGTAAAAACATCTTTGTACCATCTAAAGTCACTTAGAGTGGGATGAGTGAGATTACTTAGGCGATCGTGGATTCTTTCGGTGATATTCTTTGGGGGTTCCTACGAAGTGTTTTATTATAGTGTAAATCAAAGTATTTACTCCATCGGTGGCCCTATTCGATAGTTTCATCAAAGATTGGGTTGCCATCGACATCTAAGCCGAGCAGCATGGATAATAGATAATCTAGAATCTTGGTGAGATGTTTTTCCACACGAGACACGAGAATACTGTGAATCCACTAGCTTGATAATTCAACAATATACGGTTGAGTAAGAGTGTTGAACTTTGTTAGATAGTGTTTTGCTACCATTGACATATGATTTAACTTATTGAGGATTTCTTGTTACATTTAAATCAAAATCGATATTCCATTCATAAATTTTATTAGGCGAAGCGAGAAAATTGTTTATCTAGATTTCTCTCTTCAAATTGTAAATCTGGGGAGTTGGTGCAGAATACCAATTTACGGTCATACTAGTATTATGGACGGTTAACTTATTTAGCATTCATGAATATCTTATATTGAAGAGGTAGGTGATTGACTATCGGATATTCTTACTTTCATTATCGAGCTAATCGATCGATGATAGCAATAATCTTAGCTTGTTTAGGTTCGGTCTTTGTTTTAATTTTTAAATAAGCGATCGATAGCTCTTTGTAAGATCAGCGTCTTTATTAGGTAAACCTAATTTTTCTCTATTTTACGGTAGTTTTAATAGTGGTTGAACAATTTTTGACTACGGTTTTTTAATTATATTTTCTTCAAATTTTTCTTGATCACTGTCTAGCTTTTTTCCCTCTGATTTGCTAGGTATTAGTTACTAAAATTTAATTGTTCGATGATTTTTTATCATCATTAATTCCATTAGAGATTTTAAATGAAATTTGGTATTCTTGAAGTATTTTTCTTTGAAATTAAGATGATTCTAAGGGTGGGTGACTAGGCGAGACCTTAGACTTGTCTTCTTTGACCCATTGAGTTTTAGTTATAACATTGCATTTAAATTGATCTTTGCTTTCATACCAATCATAGAAGGTAATATTAATTTTTCACTATTAATAAATTTCTTCCATTTATTGACAATTTTATCTCTTTCTTTCTCGGTTGGGTGATTTTTCTAAATTGATGTCTTTTAATTTTATTAGACTTGGAGTTAAAATCATTCACAAGATTAATCGATCTAACACAAATTCTTTCTTAATGACTCTTAATTGATTATTAATTGGAACATCAAAATCGGTGAGTAGGAAGCTCGGAAGAAGTAGGAGAAGAAGAGCTTTCTTCCTCAATTGAAGTAATTACGAGGGTGACAAGAATAACAAGGATGACTTGCTTGACCTTGATTTAAAATTCCTTTTAACTTAATGTCTCTTATAGAAGGGTTACTAAGGACTTCAGAATCTCTTCTAGGTAGATTCATAGAGGGAGCTGAAGAACTAGAATAGTCCTCTATAATAATTGGTCTTCTAGAGCGTTCAAAGCTAACTTTGGCGGTTCCATCGAGAAAATTGCCTTATGTTTTCAATGTTCACTCGTTGTTTACTACTAAATTTCTTGTGGTATTTCACTCGGTAAAATCCATTGACTTGGTAATGTAATATCTTTCCATAGGATTGTTCTAGGGATCTGGATATTAGCATCACTGGTTGAACTTTGAATTAATACAGTGTGATCTTTAGGGCTTTTATTAAGAGCATGGACATTCAAATTAGTCTTCATGGTCTTATAATAAATTCTATAGATTAAAGCAATTGGTTGAGAACCTTGATCATTTGTGTAATTTCTCCTATTTGTTTTAATATTTAATGTTAAAGCTTTTAATAGGTGTTGATCACTTAGACTAAGTGTGAAGTCGGGAAAGCAATTAAAATGGATAGGACCATTGTGCGGTGGCTTCCATAGCTTTTATTATGCTTGGATAATAATTCAAAATCTAGCATCTACGAGGCGGTAGATACTTGAATTAATTCCTTTAATATTTAATGGTTTAGCTGCTACTTGAACTAGACTATGTGGATGAAATTATAACCCTTTTTCTATGTTTTTAATAACTTGAGGGAAAGAAGGTTACAATTTTCATATTCTTTGTTAATAGCATAGACTTTTTCAATTTGTTTTAACATTGTAATCTGTTTTAAAGTTATCTAAAAATGTTGGTGATAAATTTCTTTGGGAGAAATTGCAGGTATATTCAATTATGTAAAACTTGGTGATATTTTCATATTTGTTTTCTTCACGATTAACTATATACGGTATAGGTTGCAAGGTTGACTATGACTATGAGAGAGAGTTAGATCTAAATAACCTACTCATTATTCTTGAGTTCAAAATTTTTATTCACTCTTTATCTTCCATTCGGACCCTCTTACAGGTAGACTCATACCTATTGTTCTAAAACCCATCACAGCTCACACGCTGAGAGACTTACTAGGGTTGACAATGAACAAGGTGTTCTCTGATAAGTTAGGTGACTTACGATAAAGGATGAAATGAATTTTGAAAAGCAGTTTTAATGAAACAAATTAAGCAGATCTTCTTGGTCATTAGAAGGAGAAGAACAACAACAGCTCACGATACCATATGGGGCGGAAGGAGGAAGCAGGAAGGAAGAAACGGAGAAGCGTACTGCGATCGAATATGGTTTATTAAATAAGTAAGCTGAATTATATTAATGATTAATTCTATGTACAAACTAAAATCTGAAAATAAAACAAGAACTTACAAATTTAAAACATTTAACTAGAGAAGTGGAGAAGAGGGGTTAAGTAGAGGTGATCGGAGGTAGAAACCAAAGATTTTACGAGAGAGAGGCTCGAGTCTTTCGAGGTTTGAAAACTTGATCGCGAATGAGCTTCGCCTTCCTTTTATAGAAACGAGGAAAGGGGCTATTACATTACTTGGGTAAAGTAAGAAACATTTCACTTAGGTAAAAGTGAATTACTAAAGTAAAAGCAAAAGTAAAAAACATTTTACTTAAGTAAAAGTGATTTACTAAAGTAAAAGCAAAAGTAAAAACATTTTACTTAAGTAAAAGTGATTTACTAAAGTAAAAGTAAAAAAAGTAAAATCTGAATGACAAACAATTGTTGATGAATAGTGCTAACTTTTGGTGCTTTTGGTAAACTGACTTTTGACTCGACTCTGCTTTCGGTGGAAAGAGCCACTTTTTCTTGTTGAGCTCTACTTTAATTTGGTGTTGAGCGATTAAATGGCTGCTTGGAAGGAGTGACTATCTGTGACGATGGCAGGATTAATGGCCATGCTTGAATAGGGCGAGTCTTTGGAACGATGTTGATGGTAGGCTCTTGGGAGGCAGTCTGCAGCTAATGATTGATTGGTGATTAGGAGGCGGTGAGCGATGGCAGGCATGCGATAGAATATCGAGCAAATGGGTCTGAGCATCCACGAAGGTTGATGGTGCCATAGGGGTTGTCTGGACCATCATCTTGACAAATTGGCTTCTTGAGTCATTTTGGGAAGAAGGTGAGGAATGCTAGAAGGCTTCTTCGTGTAACTCATCAATTCTTTTATTGAGGGCTTGGGCGATAAGTTTTAACTCCTCTGGAGCAATCTTTGAAATCGGATATATCTACGGGAACAAGAGGATCTGTGGGATTTGGTTTTGACTTTGATTCTTTTGAAATCTTTTTACGACTTGAGGAAGAGGATCTAAAGGAATGGCTTTAGAATCCTTAGCTTTGAGTGGTGGGGAAATATTTGGGCTGGAATAGGAAACAGGGAAATTCTTGTTGAACTGACCGATGATTACATTAACATCGAACTTATCCACCATTTGATGTAGAAAAAGCGGGAAAGTCGAGGAAGTGGATCGGAGATAGCTGCGAGAATTACTAGCAGCGGAGGTGGAAATCTTAGTATTGCCATTTAAGGATCCGAGAACCTTATATTTCTTGATGAAGAGAAGAGTGAGAGGAATGTTCTCATTCTTTGGATCAGTTTACTATTATTAGCAAAATGGGTAACTTGGACCTTAAGGGGGTCGGGAAGGAGGTCGTAGGTAGAACCATGCCTATACCACCAAAAGACGAACCGATAAGGGATTGGACTTTTGAATTTATGATCAAGCCCGAATAAACCGAGGAATGACTATGGGTCTCGTTACGATGAAGGAGAACCTTATACGAGCTTGATATAATCATAAAAGCGAAAGGATAACTATGATTAGAGATCCATTAGATCGGAGGATGTTTTCCCCGATCGAAATCTGAAGGAATTGTTTAATATACAAAGAATGATAAAGAACTTTTGATTTATCATTGTTTGCATAAATAGGTTTGATATTAAGCGAGTCGGTTTCAAGAAGAATGTCCTTATAATAAACAAGAGACTTATAAAGGAATAATTTGGAGGAAAATGCTGACGGGGAGGAAAAAGCTGGCGACAAGCTTAAGCTGGATCATTTTTGGTTTCATGAAGGGTTGATGTGAAACAAATAACTTTCCCATTTGAGCACGTGCTTCGAAGAGGAGTGTTTGGGAGATGCAGACGAGGTCTTTGTTGGATTCTTGAATGGGTGATGGGTTCGGGTTTATTAACTAAAAAATTTGGCTAAGGCAGGGATTGTCCCCGAGCAGAAAATTTGTTTGGTGATAGGCCAGAGTTATTCTTGGGTGAGGGACTAAAGTACCTCTGGGATGATTACTTGGGCCCTTAGGTGACCCGGACCACGAGAGGAGGATGATCCTCTGAAACTCATGTTGTATAGTACTGTATGAATAAATTCTCTGGTAAGAAAATCGAGGAATAGAATTATTTTGCCTTTAATGTATTTGATATCAAAATCAAAATGCTTAATAAAGCTTGCCATCTAGCGAAAAGAATGCTTAGAGGCTAAATTTTCAACATCTTTTACTAAAATGTACTTGGTGACTTGCGGTCGATACGAACGAAATTTCGATTTAATAAGTCATTTTGAAATTTATTAATACATAATACTAATGAAAGAATTTCTTTTTAATAGTACTATATTTTGATTGTGTAGTATTCCATGTAGGAATGAAATCAAACAATTTGTTCGAGAGAATCGATGTTAATTTTTGTTTAAGAATGCCTAGAATCCAATATCGGCGTCGGTCTCAACAATTTTGAGCTATTTGAATCATTGGAAATGCCAAGGCGAGGCAATGTCTTGACATATTTTTAACTTGTTGAATTGCGAGAGGTATGAATGTCGGTCAGTGGTGGAGATTATTTTTGCTTATTTGAAAAGAGGTTTGCAAATCTTCTGAATTCTTGTAGAACTTGCTATATAATTGATGAGCAAGAAATCTCTGCGGTTGGGTTTTATTGGTTATCTTATCGGGAACTTGTCGGTGAATTGAATAGCTCGTTCGATAAATTTGAACTTGTCCATTGAAGATATTAAGACCAAGAAACCTTAACCGGACTGAAAGCAGGCTACATTTGGAAGGAGAAAGAACAAAACCATTTACTTTAATAGTAGTGAAGAACGACTTTAAATGTTTTTCGTGTTCTTGATAGTCTTTGAGTAAACAAGAATGTCGTCGATATAAACAACGATAAAATGGGTGAAAGGGTTTAATATGTCATTGAGTATATTTTGAAATTCACTTGGAGCATTTTTAGGCCAAATGCTTGAACATTCCATTCATAATGTCCAAGCGGAGTGGTGAATCTTTATTTTATCTTGATCATCGGGATGAATGGCAATTTGCGAAGCGGATTTAAGGTCAAATTCTTGAAAATGGTGGCATTACTTAACTTTATTGATAAGGTCGTCCTTGTTGGGAAAGGGTACCTAATCCATTCTAAGACCTTGTTCGATGGTTTGTAATTAATAACTAAGCAGGGTACTCCTCTTTCTTTTACGCTTCATTATTAACATAAAAGCGAAAGCAAGACCATGGGGATTTCTTGTGTTTAATTAATCCTTTTTGAGGAGATCATTGATTTCATTTTACATAACTCCATTTGTTCATGACTCATACGAATAGGCTAGCCTTGGTAGAATTAAATGTTCTTTGAATTCCTTAGCATAAGGAAGCCTAACCATATGTTTTTTCCTATGCCAAAAGGCATTGGGGAATCGAGAACAAAGGTTATTCTTCATGAAGGTTTTAATTTTTCAATTTTTAGTAGAACCTCTTCATTTTGAAGTTGTTCTTCAATTCTTTTATATTTGATTTCTTCCTTTAAGAAATTCAAATGTGTAGATTCTGATTTATTAAATTCAATGATTTAGAAATGGATTCTTCTTGAATGTATTTTAAATCTCTTTCTTTTAGTTTAATAAGAAACTTAAATGTTATTTTCTTTCCTAAATGTTTACTGAGTTAATCCTTCATTTACTAGTTGTAAATGGGTATAATAAGTATATAAATGGTAAACCCAAAATAATTTTTATGCGTAAGATTGCGAATCGAACAAAAGATGTTTTGAAACACATGTTATCTTGACAAATATGTACTTTAGGTAATTTATATTTTATTTCCATTTGACTACCATTAATTTAATTCAATTTTTCACTAGTTTTTTGTAATATTTAGTTGGGATTAGACCTTCACTGGATACAATTTAAATCACTTTTGTATCTACCAAGGCGATGGTTGTATTGAAAAGTTTTATCCACAACTAGGTTAATGAAACATACCATTTACGAATGGTGATGTCTTTAATTCTTTTAAGTGAAAGACCTTGAATAAATAAGTGCGAAATATCTTTAGTACGAGATGATTACGGTTCATCGTGATCTTCATCCTTTGGATGAGGAATCATTGATCACGAAGATCGGGCTTTTATCTAAGTCTTTTCTTAGAATAGAGACTTCTATTTTAAATTAGCAATTTCCTTCTTTAATTTATTAACTTCTTGATTTAATTACGGAAGAGTGACTTCTTTAAGCGGAGTTTTAAATCTTTCCAAAGTTTTATTAAGACTAAAATTGGTTTTTCTTTAGCTTTAATAAACTTATCATTTTCTCTATTATCTTTAGTTAATAAATCCTTTAAGCTTTTTGTGTATTGGGCTTTTAACTTAGGATCGGTGATTTTACTAATTAAGTCGATTAACAAAGAACTCTCTTCATCATCCTTGTTAATTACATTAATCTTTTTAGTGCAACAATTTTCATTGCAATTATTAGCAGAGATGGTGACTTCGTCTTTCTTCTTTGCTTGAATTATTTTCCTTTGTTAGCCTCGGAGGAATATGAAATATTAGAGTCTTTATTATCACTATCTTCATTCTCTATTCTCATTAATTCTAATATATATTAAATTATCTTCTTCATTAATATTTAAGCGAGACAATTTACATTTTATTTTGCATTCACTTTTATAATGACCCTTTTGCCCACACAGATGAGGATGTTCCAACAGAATAATAGAAGAATGTCACCAAGTATAGAAGTAATCAGCGTATCTGAGTTATTCAATGAATAAATAAGAATGGAATAACAATATAGAATTTCACCAAGTATAGGATATGCCGCATATCTGAGGTTATGTATAGGGTATGTCACTTTTACGGAGTTATTCCAGCGAGAATAATAGTGAATGGAATAATGAAGTTCTCTTCAAGAAGAAAGAATAACACCACTTACTTAGTAAAAAAAAAAAGCTGAATATCAAAGTAGTGAAGTGCGAGAATACTCTTCTTTCTTCTCTCTATAGATTTTCTCTCTATAGCTCTCTCTACAATTTCTCTACAGAGTTTTTGATTGAATTCGTAAGAAAATAATGAAGGAATGAGCTTATTTATAGGAAAATGGAATGCATAGTAACTAATTCATGAAGCGGTCAGATTGATTTACTTTAATCGGCGGTCCATATTTAAAGAAAAATCTTTTAAATAAAATATAATATATTCTATTTATATAAAAACATTTTTATATGCAAACACTTATGCAAAACACTACGCAACACTTATCATAATAAAATATAATATATTCTATTTATAGAATAACTTTAATAAAGTATTCTATTTTATATAAAAAGATGTTTTGTTTTATTACGTTAATAATCTGAATAAAACAAAAGCGTCATTATCATTATAATAATTCATATTATTAATAAATGATAATGGAATCAAATGAGTGACTTCTCACATAAGCATCGATAATCAATACCGTGTCTTCTTATGCAACCACACGTATTCTTGTACTTTTACTACCAAGTAGTTCAACAAGATATCAGCGGTAAAACTTCCGTAGTTATTTTGATAAAATATTTTTGTCGTTTTCTCAATCCCGATAATAATTACATTGTGGGGTCCACCAATGATTGAGTAGTTTATACGAATATTCCCCTGCTAAACAAGAATATTCCCCACCAATCGAATATAATATAACCACTTGCATACTTTGCAAAATTTATAAATACTACCACAACTATAATATTATCTCAAATTCACACCATAATATTAAAAATTATTTTGACAAAATTTAAATCTTTATTAATAAAATCAAAGGGTCATGAGTTATATTCAAAAGATAGGTTTAAAAATGTGCATTGATTTTAAGTTAGCCAAACAAGCTAGTAAAGACAAGAAAAAAGCTAAATATGAGCTCGGTGATTCTGCATGAAAGCAATATGGTTTACCTCTGTGGCTCCTTCAGAAGAAAGCACAGGCATAAACATATTGACTCTCACAAAAGTCATAGGCGTCACGAGAAAAACGCTTGATCATCATAAAGATAAAAATCAAGATAATTATTATAATAAGCCCAAACCCGTTAATAAAAACATAATAAAAGAACTAAAAATTTGATAAAAGTAAAATTGTGCCACAATTGTGGGCAAAAAAGGGTCATTATAAAAGTGAATGCAAAATAAAAGCGAAATTGTCTCAGTTAAATATTAATGAAGAAGATCTTTGAATATATATTAGAATTAATGAGAATAGAGAATGAAGATAGTGATAATAAAGACTCTAATATTTCATATTCCTCTAAAAGGCTAACGGTGAAAATAATTGAAGCGAAGCAAAAAGGCGAAGTCACCATACGTCTTAATAATTGCAATGAAAATTGTTGCACTAAAAAGATTAATGTAATTAACAAGGATGATGAAGAGAGTTCTTTGTTAATTGACTTAATTAGTAAAATCACTGATCCTAAGTTAAAAGCCCAATACACAAAACAGTTAAAGGATTTATTAACTAAAGATAATAGAGAAAATGATAAGTTTATTAAAGCTAAAGAAAAACCAATTTTTAGTCTTAATAAAACTTTGGAAAGATTTAAAACTCCAGTTAAAGAAGTCACTCTTCCAGAATTAAATCAAGAAGTTAATAAATTAAAGAAGGAAATTGCTAATTTAAAAATAGAAGTCTCTATTCTAAGAAAAGACTTAGATAAAAGCACGATCTTGGATCAATGATTCCTCATCCAGTGATGAAGATCACGATGAACCAGAATCATCTGGTACTAAAGATATTTCAGACTTATTTATTCAAGGTCTTTCACTTAAAAGAATTAAAGACATCACCATTCAGAAATGGTATGTTTCTATTAACCTAGTTGTGGATAAAAACTTTTCAATACGACTTCTTCGCCTTGGTAGATCTGGTCTTGATTTAAATTGTATCCAGGAAGGTCTAATCCCAACTAAATATTACAAAAAAATCTAGTGAAAAATTGAATTCGGCTAATGGTAGTCAAATGGAAATAAAATATAAATTACCTAAAAGTACATATTTGTCAAGATAACATGTGTTTCAAAACATCTTTTGTTACGATTCGCAATCTTACGAGACAAAATTATTTTGGGTTTACCATTTATATACTTATTATACCCATTTACAACTAGTAATGAAGGATTAACACTGTAAACATTTAGGAAAGAAAATAACATTTAAGTTTCTTATTAAACTAAAAGAAAGAGATTTAAAATACATTCAAGAAGAATCCATTTCTAAATCATTGAATTTAATAAATCAGTAAATCTACACATTTGAATTTCTTAAAGGAAGAAATCAAATATAAAGAATTGAAGAACAACTTCAAAATGAAGAGGTTAGGTCAAAAAATTGAAAAATTAAAACCTTCATGAAGAATAACCTTTGTTACGATTCCCCAATGCCTTTTGGCATAGGAAAAAAACATATGGTTAGGCTTCATTATGCTAAGGAATTCAAAGAACATTTAATTCCCACTAAGGCTAAAGCCTATTCGGATGAGTCGTGAACAAATGGAGTTATGTAAAAATGAAATCAATGATCTCCTCAAAAAGGATTAATTAAACACGATGAAATCCCCAGTGGTCTTGCTTCTCGCCTTTTATGTTAATAATGAAGCGAGAAAAGAAAGAGGAGTACCCCGTTTAGTTATTAATTACAAACCATTGAACAAGGTCTTAGAATGGATTAGGTACCCCCTTCCCAACAAGGGCGACCTTATCAATAGGTTAAGTAATGCCACCATTTTGATAAATTTGACCTTAAATCCGGTTTACGGCAAATTGCCATTCATCCCGATGATCGAGACAAAATAAAGCATTCACCACTCCGTTTGGACATTATGAATGGAATGTTCAAGCATTTGGCCTAAAAATGCTCCAGTGAATTTCAAAATATACTCGATGACATATTAAACCCTTTCAAACCATTTTATCGTTGTTTATATCGACGACATTCTTGTTTACTCAAAAGACTATTGAAGAACACGAAAAACATTTAAAGTCGTTCTTCACTACTATTAAAGTAAATGGTCTTGTTCTTTCTCCTTCCAAATGCAAACTGTTTCAGTCCGAATAAGGTTTCTTGGTCTTAATATCTTGATGGACAAGTTCAAATCTATTGAGCGAGCTATTCAATTCACGACAAGTTCCCGGATAAGATAACCAATAAAACCCAATCGCAGAGATTTCTTGGCTCATTTGAATTATATAAGCAAGTTCTACAAGAATCTCAGAAGATTTGCAAACCTCTTTTTCGGCGTTTGCAAAATAATCCTCCACCTTGACCGACATTCATACCTCTGCGATCCAACAAGTTAAAAATATGTCAAGACATTGCCTCGCCTTGGCATTTCCAATGATTCAAACGTTCAAAATTGTTGAGACCGACGCCTCGGATATTGGATTCGAGGCATTCTTAAACAAAAATTAACATCGATTCCCTGAACAAATTGTTTGATTTCATTAAGTAGCATGGAATACTACACAATCAAAATATAGTACTATTAAAAAAGAAATTCTTTCATTAGTATTATGTATTAATAAATTTCAAAATGACTTATTAAATCGAAATTTCAGTTCGCATCGACCGCAAGTCACCAAGTACATTTTAGTAAAAGATGTTGAAAATTTAGCCTCTAAGCATTCTTTTCGCTAGATGGCAAGCTTTATTAAGCATTTTGATTTTGATATTGAATACATTAAAGGCAAAATAATTCTATTCCCGATTTTCTTACCAGGAGAATTTATTCATACAGTACTTATATGATCATGAGTTTCAGAGGATCATCCTCCTCTGGTAAAGTCGCCCTAGTGGCCCAAGTAATCATCCCAGGTACCTTAGTCCCTCACCCAAGAATAACTTGGTCTATCATCAAACAAATTTTACTGCTCTGGGACAATCCCCAAGCCTTACTGATTCAAATTTTAGTTAATAAAACCCGAACCCATTGACCCATTCGGTAATCCAAAGAAAGACCTCAAATCTGCGGCTCCAAGTCACTCTCTTACGAGCATGTGCTCAAATGGGAAAGTTATTTGTTTCACATTGAACCCTTCATGAAACCAAAAATGATCCGATTAAGCTTCTTTGCCAGCTTTTTTCCCTCCTGGTTGGCATTTTCCTCCAGCCGCTCCTTATAAGTCTCTTGTTTATTATAAGGACATTCTTCTTGAAACTGACTCAGTTAATATCAAACCTATTTATGCAAACAATGATAAATCAAAAGTTCTTTATCATTCTTTGTATATTAAACAATTCCTTCAGATTTCTGATTGGGGAAAACATCCCTCCGATCTAATGGATCTCTCTAATCATAGTTATCCTTTCCGCTTTTATGATTATATTGAAGCCTGGTATAAGGTTCTCCTTCATCAGAACGAGACCCATAGTCATTCCTGGTTTATTCAGTTTGATCATAAATTCAAAAGTCAATCCCTTATTGGTTAGATCCTTTGGTGGTATAGGCATGGTTCTACCTATGACCTCCTTCCAGAGCCCCTTAAGGTCCAAGTTACCCATTTTGCTAATAATAGTAAACTGGATCCAAAGAATGAGAACATTCCTCTCACTCTTCTTCTTCATCGGTAAATATAAGGTTCCTGGATCCTTAAATGGCAATCCAGTATTTCTCCACCCTCTGCATTGTTAGTAACTTCTGCGATCATCTCTCGATCCACTCCTCGACTTTCCCGCTTTTCTACATCAAGTGGTGGGATAAGTTCGATGTTAACGTAATCATTAGTGGAGTTCAACAAGAATTTCTGTTGCTCTATTCGATGCATCAATTCCCCAGTACTCTGGCTAAGGATTCTAAAGCCATTCCTTTAGATCCTCTTCCTCAAGTCGTAAAAAGATTTCAAAAGAATCAAAGTCAAAACAGACCCTACAGGATCCTCCCTGCTCCATATATCGATTTCAAAGATTGCTCTTGAGTGAGTTAAAACTTATTGCCCAAGCCCTCAATAAAAGAATTGATGAGTTACGAAGAAGCCTCTGCAAGCATTCCTCGACTTCTTCCCAAAATGACTCGATTAGCGAATTTTTCAAGATGATGGTCCAGACGACCCCTATGGCACCATCAACCTTGAGGATGCTCGGAGACCCATTTTCCTCGACATTCTATCGCATCTGGCGATTTGTTCTGCCCGGCAACGATCAACATTGCTTAGCTGGCTTTTAGCTTTCGTGACCCGATCAACATTGTTTCAAGACCACTGCCTCCGTGACGATTACTTAGTCGATCGATCATTGTTCAAGACTGCTCCGTGACCGATTTCATCTTTCATCGACAAATAGAAAGTAGCTCAACAGTAAAAAGTGGCTCTTTTCCACCGAAAGCGGAGTCGAGTCAAAAGTAGAAGACAGTCAAAAGTTAGCACTATTCATCAACAGTTGCTTGTCTGTACTTTTACTTTTACTTTTACTTTAGTAAATCACTTTTACTTAAGTAAAATGTTTTTTACTTTTGCTTTTACTTTAGTAAATCACTTTTACTTAAGTAAAATGTTTTTTACTTTTGCTTTTACTTTAGTAATTCACTTTTACCTAAGTGAAATGTTTCTTACTTTACCCAAGTAAATGTAACAGTTCCCTTTCCTTGTTCTATAAAAGGAAGGCGAGCTCATTTGGCAGATCAAGTTTTCGAAACCTCGAAGACTCGAGCTCTCTCTCGGAAGAATCTTTGGTTTCTACCTCCGATCGACTCTCTTAACCCTCTTCTCCACTTCTCTAGTTAAATGTTTTAAATTTGTAAGTTCTTGTTTTATTTTCAGATCTTAGTTTGTACATAGTATGAATCATTAATACAATTCAGTTACCTATTAATAACACTGTATTTGATTGTGTATGCGCTCTCTGTTCTTCCTGTTTCTCTCTCCTTCCGCCCCAAATGGTATCAAAGCCATTTGTTTTCTGTTTTTATATATATATATATATATATATATAAACAAAACTGATATAACTTCTACCAACAGATTTGAAAAATAAGTAAATGGGGGGTCCAAACAACAAGTAAAATTTACAACAACTACTTCATAAAAAATCCTCTCAATATTTTTAACAACATTTATCATCATTATTATAATTCACAATATTAATCGACCAGGTCGTTCCCAGGAAAGAGGGGGCTTTCCAATAAGGATTTCTCCTATCAAGCCGCATGATTAGGTGACCAAACCTCTCCTTGATGTAACTTACAGACATTGTTAATATTGCAAATAATAATATTAATAACTTTGTTATCTCAATTATTGATTTAATAATATATAAATACCGACAATAATTGAATCAAATAACGTGAGATATTATGCAATAATTACTGTAGCAATAATTGAACAAAACTGAGTGACTTCTCACGTAAGCATCAATAATCAATACCGTGTGCTAATATGCAACCACCCGTATTACTGTACTTTTAACACCGGATGTTTCAGCAGTTAACGGTAAAACTTCCGCCGTTATTTTCATAAAAAGATATTTTTATCGTTTTCTCAATCTCACAATAATTCCGTTGTGGGGTCTACCAATGATTGTGTCGTCGTACGAATATTCCCTGTTAAAATGAATATTCCCCGACCAATCGAATATTATATAACAACTTACGTACTTTGCAAAATTTATAAATATTACCCACAACTATAACATTATATCAAATTCACTCCATAATATTCAAAAATGATATTTATAGAAAATTCATCTTTATTCATAAAAGTTGGGGTCTTACAACCTCCCCTTCTTATGAAATTTCGCCCTCAAAATTAGGGTACGTACCTGGTATATCGAAGAGGTAAGGATACCTTGATTTCATTTCAGATTCTAACTCCTAGGTCATTTTCTCAACATAATGGTTTCTCCACAAAACTTTTACTTGAGGTATAACCTTGGAGCGTAAAATATGTTCCTTCTTATCCAAGATTTGAACAGGAACCTCTTCATACGTCAAATCTTCCGCTATTTCGTCCGATTTTAACTCAATAATGTGGTTCGGGTCTTCCACATATTTATGTAACATCGATATGTGAAAAACGTTATGAACACGAGACATACTTGGCGGTAAAGCGAGTCTATACGCCACAGTTCCTACTCGATCAAGGATTAAAAATGGGCCAATGAATCGAGGATTGAGCTTTCCTATCTTTCTAAATCTCGTAACTCCTTTCCATTGAGCAACACGTAACAACACATGATCTCCAATATTGAATTCCACGTCCTTTCGATGAAGATCAGCATAACTCTTTTGTCGATCTTGTGAGATTTTTTATATGTTCTTGGGATCGTTTGAATCTTTTCCGTAGTCATACGTACCAACTCTGGTCCCAACAACATTGCTTCACCCACCTCATCCCAGCATACTGGAGAATGACACTTTCTTCCATACAACGCTTCGAATGGAGCCATGCCAATACTTGCTTGATAACTGTTGTTGTATGAAAACTCCACCAACGCTAAGAACTTGTCCCAACTTCCCTTGAAGTCAAGGACACAGAGTCTTAATAAATCTTCAAGAGTTTGAATAGTCCTCTCTGATTGTCCGTCCGTCTGAGGATGATATGCCAAACTAAATCGTAAGTTTGTGCCCATAGCTTTTTGCAAACTAACCCAAAATCGTGAAGTGAATATTGGGTCTCGATCGTAAAACAATGGATCTTGGCATACCATGCGATCTTACAATCTCGTTTATGTACATACGAGCAAGACGTTCAAGTGTATAAGTTTCTCGTATTGGTAAGAAATGAGCAGACTTGGTCAATCTATCAACAATGACCCAAATTGCATCAATGCCTTGAGAAACCTTGGGAAGACCAGTAACGAAATCCATGGTAATATGCTCCCACTTCCATTTTGAAATTTCAAGTGATTGCAATGGACCTTTTGGTACTTGATGCTCCGCCTTGACTCGTTGATAAGTTAGACACCTTGAGATAAACAGCGCTATCTCTCTCTTCATATTGCTCCACCAAAATGTATGACAAAGATCACGATACATTTTGGTACTCCCAGGATGGATTGCAAACGGTGTGTTATGCGCCTCCATCATGATTCTATACTTTAAATCAAGGTCATTAGGAACACAAAGTCTGGAGTTAACTCAAAGTATTCCTTCTTCATCGATTCTTGCTTCTGGAATAGCACCTTCTTGCACTTTCTTCCTCATATGCATCAGCTTCAGGTCTGTAGCTTGAGCAGCTTTAACTTTATCAATTAAAGTCGGTTCTACTCGTATATTCGCCATCATCACACGGGTCCTTGGAGTCTTTAACTCTATCTTCATCCTTTGCAAGTCACATAGAATGGGCCTTTACGTTGACAATATCGCACTCGTACCCGCATATGATCTTCTACTCAATGCATCAGCTACTGCGTTCACTTTTCCATGATGGTATTGGACGGTATGATCATAATCTTTCAACAGTTCAAGCCAACGTCATTGTCGCATATTGAGTTCCTTTTGAGTGAAGAAATATTTGAGGCTTTTATGATCCGTAAAGATCTCCACTTTCTCCCCATACAAGTAATGCCTCCAAATTTTAAGTGCGAAAACAACAGCTGCCAACTCTAGATCATTAGTGGGATAATTCCTCTCATATTCTTTGAGTTGTCGAGAGGCATAGGCTATGACTTTCCCATGTTGCATGAGAACACATCCTAACCCTTTGCCCGAAGCATCACTGTAGAGGACAAATCCCTTCGAGCCAGATGGTATTGTTAGAATAGGTGTTGAAATGGGTCTCCTCTTGAGTTCTTGAAAACTGTTCTCACATTCCTCGTTTCAACTGAATTTTGTATCTTTCCGAGTCAGCTGAGTTAATGGAGTAGCGATTCGAGAAAACCCTTCTACGAATCTCCGATAATAACCAGCTAGGCGTAGAAAGCTATGTATGATCGGCCATCGATTTAGGTTGCTCCCGGCTTTGATTAGCTTCAATCTTTGTTGGGTCAATGATATTCCATGACTTGATACTACGTGCCCAAGGAATGCTACTTCCTCGCCGAACTCGCATTTCTTCAACTTGGCATAAAGCTTATATTCACGAAGCTTTTGGAGTATCAGCCTCAAGTGTTGCTCATGATCTTCACGGCTTTTGGAATAAATAAGGATGTCATCAATAAAGACCACCACAAAGTGATCCAAATATTCCTTGAATACTCGGTTCATCATATCCATAAAGGCAGCAGGAGCATTAGTCAATCCAAAAGACATTACTAGGAATTCATAATGCCCGTACCGAGTTCTGAAAGCCGTCTTTGGAATGTCATCGGTTCTAATCTTCAATTGGTGATATCCGGAACGAAGATCTTTGTAAAGAATTTGGGTTCTTGCAACTAGTCAAACAGGTCATCAATACGTGGCAATGGGTACCTATTTTTGATGGTGACATGATTCAACTCCCGATAATCACTACAAAGTCGCATACTCCTGTCTTTCTTTTTCACAAATAGAACAGGAGCACCCCAAGTAGACGTACTAGGACGAATGAAACCAATGTCTAACAATTCCTACAGTTGGGTCTTTAACTCCTGATGTTCAATAGGAGCCATTCGATATGGGGCTTCGGAAATAGGTTTTGTACCGGGTTCAAGGTTGATACAAAATTCAATTTCACGCTCTAGGGGTAGGCCAGAAAGTTCTTCAGGGAATACATCAGAAAATTCATTAACAATAGAAATATCATTCAAAACTGACGTATTTTTATTTAGATCCGTGACATGAGTTAAGAAAGTTTGACATCCGTTTTTCAATAAACGAATAGCTTTATGGCTTGAGATGACAGTGATTGATTTTAATGGTTTGGTTGCTTGAATTCGCATAATAGGTTAGTTAGGAATATGAAAGCTAACAACCTTACGGAAATAATCAATTTTTGCATGATGAGTAGTTAACCAATCAATCCCTGGAATTACGTCAAATGCAAGTATTTTCAATGAAATAAGATCGACAGGTAATGTGAGGGTACCGATTTGAACCAAACAAGACTTATAAACAGTAGATGTAATAAAGGTTTCTCCCAATGGAGTTTCAACAGATAAATCAAAGTCTAATTTCTCCGGAGTCAAATTTAAACGTTGAGCGAAAGTAGGAGAAATAAAAGAATGGGTAGAACCGGTATCAAATAAGGTATAAACTTCGCTAGAGTTTATGATAAGCTTACCCGTGATGACCTCGTTCGGGTTCTTTGCTTTCTGGGAGGTTACGACAAACGCTCTCTCTTGCACTACTGGCTTTGACTTTTTTGGGACGTCCTTTTGTGCCTCCATCCTAGCTAAACTTATCTTCGGTGAACGACAAAATCGGGCTAGGTGACCTTCTCTTCCACAATTATAACATGCTTTGGATGGCATCGCGCAATTTGGATTGATGTGTCCCTCCCCTCCGCATTTGAAGCATATGATAGGTGGTCGTTCTCCTTCCTTAACAACAGTCTTTGGTCTTGTGACTTTCCATCATTGTTGAATCTCCTCTTCTTGAAATGTCCATTTTTATTATTTTGTCCATGATTACCACCGAAGTGGTTACCATTTCTGGCATGTTGACTCCCTCCACGCTTATTGTCACCGCTTCAATGACTGTTATCCTTAGTATTATCATTTTGTCGGCTGCTCTCTTTTGGTTGGGTTGACTCATTATCGCGTTCCAATAACTGAGCCCTATTAACAACATCTAAATACAAACACAATTTTTGAGAGATAAGATATTGACGTATCTCGGGTTTCAAACCTCTTAGAAACATTCGCGTCATTCTCTCCTCATTATCAACCAAATGGGACGCAAACCGAGACAGTTCGACAAACTTGGCTTCGTATTGTGACACGGACATGTTGTTTTGCTCCAACTTGATGAACTCTATCTCTTTCATGTGACGAATAATTTCGGAAAAGTACTTGTCGTTGAACAGTTCTTGGAACTTCTCCCAAGTCATCTTCGGATGCGGCAAGTTGAGTCGTTTCTGATTCCCACCAATGAATCGCCTCTCCTGCACGTAACATGAAGGTGGCAAAGGGAACCTTTTGCTCCTCGGAGCATCCCAGGACATCAAATATCTTGCAGATCTGCTTTATCCACGTCTCCGCTTTAAGTGGTTTCAGCTCTCCAAAAAACTCCGATGGTCCCAATTCCTTGAACTGTTTAGCGATAACCGTCCGAGAGTTGCCAGTGTTTCCACCTGCATGTTGTATAGGAGCCGCTCTTGCCTGATGTTGCATGAATTGCATAAAGCCTCTGAATATTCCATCGTTCATCATCTGGTCAGTGTTGTTGTTTGCCTGAGGATTGTCGCCTTCCTGATGCACATTATCTTGATTATTGATCCGTGGAGACTCAGCGTCTCTCTGTGCTCCATTGCTAATCTCAACATTCTCGGATGCCATTTTCAAATACTGCCACAAAACAAGGGTTAATTAACATATCACATATTATCCCTATACTCTGACCGATTAAATATCAAATAAATTTAGTTAGGTCATACTAGAGAAGGAATTCCCCGTATCTCCCCTCCTAGTTCTTGTCTCACATTTCAGCCAGGGATCATATCCCTAGGCTTTGATACCAATTGTGACGCCCCCAAAATAGGTATACATCACCTATTCTGAGTCGCCAAATACATGGTATGTAATACAAATACAATCTTAAATATACATGATGAAGTGTGAGTTTTAATACAAATCTTGTCTTCTAGACAGTATTTAAACTCAAAATAAGTCCTCAATACATTTATTATCACACTATTTCATAGAATAGTGACGACTACTAATGCTATCATCTAGACCATCACTCCGTTCCCCGACTAGTCCCTGCTACGTTCTCATTTCCTAAAGAAAACAATGAAAGTAAAAGGGTGAGCTCAACTAGCCCAGCAAGAAATATTATGACTAAGATAATGCAGAATAAATTATCATTAGCCTTCAACAATGTTAAACTGATAAAATATAACAAACGTCAAGTTTAACTGCAGCGGAACAAGCAATCCATTAAAAGAGTCAAGTAGAGAATAAAATATACTATCTTTTATGATTTAAAAGGTTTTTCATCACTTTTATCGCTGGGACTCAGCTTAATAAATAATCCACATTATCCCTGCACTACGGCCAAGGATATTCATTAGTATCACAACCACAAATTATCCATGCACTACGGGCCAAGGATATTCGTGTATTCATCAATGGTCATGATCATGCCAACAACTGTCCATCAATGCACTACGGGCCAATGAGGACTTTAACACATCATTTGTAACATTACGATCATGATTATACCGATTAATCCCTGGTCATAATCATACCAAGTCCATCTATGCACTACAGGCCACATATGACTTTCAACATAATATAAACATAAGGATGATGACAATGATATAAGAATTCAATAAAACAAGTTCAAGAATTAATTTATCCAGGAACTAATAACGTCCAAATTGTCAACATGATACTTCTTTGTAGAGTAAAATTCAAGAATGCTCAGAAGAATATTTCCATGAAAAAGATACTGGATGAAGCGTAAATATCAAGGATATTCCACTAATTTCATAGAGTATAGAAGTCAAAACTTTAACCAACTGAGTATAATAAAAAATGGAATAACAAAAGAAATCACCAGGCATGCGATAGACCGCACAGACAGGTTATTCCAACAGAATAATAAATAACGGAATCCAGTCGTGCGTAAGCGCATGGATGGGATATTTCAATGAATAATAAATAACGGAACGAATGTCGAGCAAAATTACGCACCGATAGGATGTTCCAGCGAGAATAATAAATAACGGAACCGGTCATGCGTAAGCCTTGCAGACGTGATGTTCCCACGAGAATAATAAAGAATGGAATAATGAGAATAATTTCACCCGTGTATGCGGTGCTTCGCATAGGCGAGTTATTCAACATAATGATAAAGAATGGAATAATGTAAGAATTTCACCAAGTATAGGATAGGCCAGCGTATACATGTTATTCTAATGAATATAAAAAAAATGGAATAATGAAGTTCTATTTATGAATACGAAAGAAATAATACCCCTTACGAAAGTACAACAAATAATATCCCTTCTAGTAAAAGAAGAGTATTAAAATTTGGTAGGCGAGGATATTCTTGAAGAAAAAACTCTACTACGCTTTCAAAGCTTCTTAAAACTCTAAAGAAATACGCTCAAAATTATGAAGAATTCTACGAACTTACGGTGTGGTTTTCAATTCTAACTAAGCATCCTATTTATAGGAGAATGGAAAGGATACTATGCTGCACTATGATGACCTTCGATTCGATTTATAGCCCTTCGATCAGATCGAGGAGGTGAATACTTAAGCCAAGACTTTGATGACCTTCTAAAGGAGTGTGATATTATATCACAGCTCTCTCCACCTGGAACACCACAATGGAATGGTGTGTCTGAGAGGAGGAATCGAACCTTATTGGACATGGTACGATCAATGATGAGTCATGCGAGATCTTCCAATAAGGTTACGGGGTCATGCTACTGAGGCAATTTGCATTCACACTTAACCGTGTTCCTACAAAAATGGTTCAGAAGACACCATATGAGATGTGGACTGGGAAACGTCCTAGTATGTCGTTCATGAAGATTTGGGGTTGCAAGGCATTTGTAAAACGTCTGGATTCTGACAAGCTCAGACCCAAATCTGACAAATGTAATTTTGTGGGATACCCAAAGGAAACAAAAGGGTATTATTTCTATAAACCTTCTAAGAATAAAGTGTTTGTTGCTCGAACTGGTATATTTCTAGAAAGAAAATTTGTCTCTAAAGGAAACAGTGGGAGGAAAGTAGAACTCGAAGAAATTTGAGAACCATAAAATATCATTAAAACTGAGTTGGAACGTGAGCAAGTAGGACACGCTCAAATTACACAAGGAATTCGTAGATCTGGTAGGACACGCCAAGAGCCTGAGAGATATTATGGATATCTTGTGACTCATAACGGCGATGTGATGCTCATAGGTCAGGATGAGCCTGCTTCCTACCAAAAAGCTATGAATGGACCAGATTCTGAGAGATGGCCTGAAGCCATGAGATCTGAAATGGACTCCATGTATACTAACCAAGTATGGACTTTGGTTGATCCACCCGAAGGGGTAAAACCAATCGGGTGCAAGTGGGTTTTCAAGAAGAAAATCGACATGGATGGTAATGTACAAACCTAAAAAGGTCAACTGGTAGCAAAAGGTTACAAAAAAGTTCAAGGTGTTGACTATGATGAAACCTTCTCTCCAGTGGCAATGATTAAATCCATTAGGATTTTACTTGCTATTGCAGATTTTTACGATTACGAAATCTGGCAGATGGATGTCAAAATTACTTTCCTAAACGAAAATCTCCTTAAGTATGTGTACATGACACAACCTGAGGGATTTGTCAATCCAAAGGATGCTGGAAAGGTATGTAAGCTGCATCAATCCATTTATGAATTGAAGCAAGCCTCTCGGAGTTGGAATCTTTGATTTTATGAAGCAGTCAAAGAGTTTGGTTTTATTAAAAATGAAGATGAACCTTGTGTATATAAAAAGGTTAGTGGGAGTCACATTGTATTCCTAGTATTATATGTTGATGACATATTAATTATTGGGAATGACATTCCTTCATTACAGGCTGTAAAAACATGGTTAGGAAAATGTTTCTCCATGAAAGATTTAAAGCGATCATGAATTTATATTTTAGGTATCAAGATCTATTAAGATAGATCAAGAAAATGCTCTTACTAAGTCGAGTACATATATTGATAAAGTCTTTGAAACGGTTCAAAGATGCAAGAGGAAAAAGAGGACACTTACCATGACTCATGGTATAAAGATGTCTCAAGGCCCAATGTCCTAAATCATAAGATGATGAGGAGCGTATAAGAAAGATCCCTTATGCTTCTAAGAATTGGATCTATCATGTATGCAATGATATGTACTCGTCCGGATGTCTCGTATGCTTGAGCATGACGGAGATACCGATCGAATCCGGTGAAGGTCATCGACGTGATCAAGAATATCCTCAAGTACCTAAAGAGAACTAAGGATTCATTCTTGGTATATGGAGGTGAAGACTTAACTGGCGGTAAAGGGTTACATGAGATGTTAGTTTCGGATCGACAATGATGACTATAAGTCTCAGTCAGGTTTTGTATTTTGCCTTAATGGTGGTGTTGTTAGTTGGAAGAGTTCGAAGCAAGAGACAGTAGCCGATTCTACAACAGAGGCTGAGTATATTGCTACTTCTAGTGCAGCCAAGGAGGATGTATGGATTAAAAAGTTCATCACTGAACTTGGTGTTGTTCCAACCATTGTTGATCCGGTTGCTCTATACTATGATAATAATGGAGTCATTGCACAGGCTAAGGACCCCAGATCTCACCAACGATCCAAGCATATACTTAGGCGGTACCATCTCATCCGTGAAATCATTGATAGAGGAGATGTACATATAGAAAGAGTGCCAACAGATGATAATGTTGCAGACCCACTGACCAAGGCTTTGTGCGTGGTATAATGACGGTCACACTAGTTCCATGGGTATTAGATACATGAGTGATTGGCTCTAAAGTGCAAGTGGGAGGCTGTTAGAGTTTATGCCCAGAGGCCAATTATTTGATATAATTGCTTAACATTTTGATATTATATTTGATTGAATAAATAAATGATTTTATTATGGTTTTATTTATTGCGTAATATAATTGTTAACATAATAAAATTCCTTAGAATAGTGATACAAATTATATAGTTTCAAGTATGTGACTTGAACATGAGATTATATAATTACAATTAGTATCATTGTTCTTAAATGTCCCTAGTCGAGTATCATTATTAATGTGACAACAATGATGCATTGAGCCTAGTATGTGGATTGACTGATGACCAAATCTCATTGGTCGTAAATATATGAGATATTAAGTCAATGCATAGGTACATGTTAGAGAACGATGTCTTTGGATGGATCCACCATGAGAATTCTATATGGAGCATTATGCGAAGTGTCATTAGCAATTCTCATAGTGATAATGATGTAATGGTCCTCCCAGGCACGAAATCGCTATATTACTACACGAGAATTTATGTACTTTGATATCATCAAATGTCACCTTTAATAGGTGGACTATAAAGGTGATTATTGGGTTCATCGTGAATCGTGTGAGAAATATGAGTGATCTAGATGGAATTTAACCATCCTATATATTATGGGTGATATCCATAGGCCTCTTGATTGAGTAGGACTATGAAATGCATGGCCATGCTCAAATAGTGATTTATTTCATATAGTCTACTCATTGATCAAGAAAAATCAGATTAAATTATGAAGAGTATGACACATTCCATGACTCGAGTTTAATCTTGGATATTAAGGTTAAAAGGATTAAATTACATTGAAACATTGGTCACGAAAAGGTTGCATCGAATCATCGATCTTATTATTACCTGGGTAGCAGTGATGCATTACTAGATGCCGCTCACTGTTTATAATTTTATAATATGATTTTAAAATTATTGCCAAATTAATAATAACCTATAGGGTCACACACAAAGAACGTTATTGAAAGGGAATTAATTTAAATTGTAAGGATTTAAATATATCAATATGATTGATAGTATTTAAATCACGAATTTAAATTAAAAGGATGCTTTGTATATTTATATATATTAATTAAGTAAGACTTAATTAAGATATAATATATATAAATTCGGATTTTATTTTAATTAGATTAGGGTTTTAATTAATTCTGATTTATTGCTATATATATGATATATCAGCGTCTTTGGAAAGTTAATCAAAACAAAAACCTTAGCCACTCTTAAAGAGAGACTAGAGAAAACAGTTTCAAAAATCCTCATCCTTGGTGGCTAGTACCGCGATTCCTTCTTCTGCAGATCGTAAGACGATTCGTGGAGCATTCGTGTGGATATCGTAGAGACGCAGTTCGTTTGAATTGTGTTGGAGATTCGACCGTATCATTTAATCGCTTTCTCAATCGGTATAATTTCTAACCACTGAATTAACTATTTTTCGCATGGATCCTGTTTAGGGTTTCGAATTTGGTTTAAATTGTTCTATTTTCGCTGTGCGTTTCTGTGTTGAAACCCTTCATTGACGTCTTTCCATCTTTGCTGAACCTTCTCTTCTTGAACTTTCTATTCCTATTATCTTAGCCATGATTACCACCGAAGTGGTTACCATTATTGGCATGATAATTTTCCCCACGATGGTTATCATTGTTCCGATGTTTGTTGCCACCGGTATAATTATTATCGTGTTGTTGGTCGTTACCTTTTGGTTGTGCTGACTCATTATCGCGCTCCAATAACTGAGCCCTAATCACAACATCTGAATACAAACACAGTTTATGAGAGATAAGGTATTGATGTATCTCGGGTTTCAAACCTCTTAGAAACAACCACGTCATTCTCTCCTCATTATCAACCAAGTGGGACGCAAACCGAGATAACTCGGCAAATTTAGCTTTGTACTGCGCCACGGTCATATTATTTTGCTCAAGCTTGATGAACTCTACATCCTTCATGTGACGAATACTTTTAGGAAAGTACTTGTCGTTGAACAGCTCTTGGAACTTCTCCCAAGACATCTTCAGTGCGACAGGTTGAGTACGCTTTACAGATTCCCACCAGTAATCTGCCTCTGCACGTAACATGAAGGTGGCAAAGGGAACCTTTTGTTCCTTAGATCATCCCAAGACATCAAATATCTTGTTGATCTGCTTTATCCACGTCTCCGCCTTAAGTGGTTTTGGCTCTCCAAAAAACTCTGGTGGTCCCAGCTCCTTGAACTGCTTAGCGGTGACCGTTCGAGAGTTGCCAGTGTTTCCACCTGTATTTTGGACAGGAGCCGCCTTCGCCTGTTGTTGCATGAATTGCATAAAGCCTTTGACCATCCCATCATTCACCATTTCATCGATGTTATTGTTTTCATGAGGATTATTGTCTTCTTGTTGCACATTACCCTGGGCATTGATCGTTTGTGACTCAACGGTCTCACGTGCTTCATTGTTTATCTCAACATTTTTGGATGCCATTTGCAAATACTATAACAAAACAAGGGTTAATTAACATATCACATATTATCCTATATTCTGACCGACCAATTAAATACTAAATAAACTTAGGTAGGTCATACTAGCGAAGGAATTCCCCGTCTCTCCCCTCCTAGTTCTTATCTCACATCTTAGCTAGGGATCATATCCCTAAGCTTTGATACCAACTGTGACGCCCCCAAAATAGGTATACATCACCCATCTTGAGTCGCCAAATACATGGTACAAAATATAAATACAAACTTAATTATACAACCGTCGTGTAATATACGACAATACATAAAGCGAGAGTTTTAATAGGAATATTGTCATCTGATAATATCCACACTCAAAGAAGTCCTCATTACATTTATTGTCACACTATTTAATGTAATAGTGAGGACTACTAATGCTATCTTACGACCGCTACTCCTTTCCGACTCGTCCCGGCTATATTCTCATTTTTCAAGAGAATAAAGTGAAAGAAAAGGTGAGCTCAACTAGCCCAAGAAGAAATATTATGACTAAGATAATGCAGGATAAATTATCAGTAGTCTTCAACAATGTTAAACTGATAAAATACAATAGACATCAGGTTTAACTGTAGCGGAATAAGCAATCCATTAGAAGAGTTAAATAGAGCATAAAATCTACTATCTTCTATGATTTAAAAAGTTTTCATCAATTTTTATCGCTGATACTCAGCTTAATAAATAAACCACATCTTCTAATCATCCCTGTACTACGGGCCAAGGATATTCATTAAATCATCAACTAGTGCGACTATACCGAATAATTCTCGGTCATAATCATACCAAAATTGTCCATCAATGCATTACGTGCCACTGAGGACTTTTACCACATCATTTATAACATTGCAGGTCATGATTATACCGAATGATCCCTGGTCATAATCATAATAAGTTCATCTATGCACGTAAGCCAAAGATGACTTTCATTACAATATAAGCATGAGGATGATGACAATGACATAATAATTCAATAAAATAAGTTCAAGAATTAATTTATCCAAGAACTAATAACGTCCAAATTGTCAACATGATACTTCTTTGTAGAGTAAAATTTAAGAATGCTAAGAAGAATATTTCCATGAAAAGATACTGGATGAAGCGCAAATATCAAGGATATTCCACTAATTTCATGGAGTATAGAAATCAAAACTTTAACCAATTGAGTATAATAAAGAATATATGAAAGCGCAAATGGATTTTCACCGCCATGCAGTAATCCACGTGATCTGAGATCATTTCCACAATTTAATAAGGAATGAATACAAAGGATCATTCACCATGCATGTGGTAATCCACATGCAAAAGTTATTCTAATGTAATAATAAAGAATGGAATAATGAAGGATTCACCATGCATGCGATAGAGACCGCACGCATAAAGTTATTCCCAATGAATAATAAATAATGGAACTGAGTCCTGCAGAACGCGATGCGATGAGGATATTCCGGCAGAATAATAAACGCGGAATAATAAATAATGGAACCGAGTCCCCAGAAACGCCTTGCATGCGAGGATATTAAGCGACGTAATAATAAATGCGGAATAATAAATAATGGAACCTGTGTGCAGCGTAAAAAAAGACATACAGGAGGATATTCGGCGAGAATAATAAATGCGGAATAATAAATAATGGAACCAGTCAAGGCGTAAATTCACCAAACATGATATTTCAACAGAATAATAAAGAATGGAATAATAGAAGAATTTCACCATGTATGCAGTACTTCGCATGAACATGTTATTCCAACATAATAATAAAGAATGGATAAACAACTCTTACGAGTATTGAAAGAAAGTAATTCTCTTCATGAATACGAAAGAATAATACCCCTTACCTTAGAAGAACTGGATATTAGAAAATAAAGGTAGCTGACTTCTCTTCTTCTTTCTCTCTATAATTTCTCTTTCAAGAGTTTCAGTGAATTCGTAAGAAATAATGAAGGAATGAGCTTCTATTTATAGGAGAATGGGCTAAATAGTAACTAATTCATGAACGGTCCAGATTGATTTACTTTTAAACGGACGGTCCATATTGATTTACTATTAAACTTTAAACCAACAGTCCATACTGATTCACTATTAAATTTAAACCAACGGTTCATACTGATTCACTATTAAACTTTAAACCAACGGTCCATACTGATTCACTATTAAACTTTAAAGCAACGGTCCATATTGATTTACTAATATAATTTCAACCAACGGTCTGAAAAATTAGCACATCTCCTCATGGAATAATATTGTACCCAAAAATAATTTGGACCGAAAAGAAATATATTGTTCAGGTGAATAGTATCCTGTGAATAGTAACTCGTGAATAGTAACTCATGAATAGTACTCCGACATGAAAAGTGCCCTGAATACCCTATTGAACAATATAACCTCCAGACATCAATTATTATCGAGATAAATATCGATTTCTACTAACACAAATAATTTCAACACAATAGAACTATCAAATTCATCTTTAATCAACACGAGCTTATTATTAATATTATAACTCACAATATTTAACAACCAGGTTGTTCCTAGGAAAGAAGGGGCTTTCCTATAAGGATTTCTCCCAATTGGCGCGCAATTAGGTAACCAAACCTCTCTTTGACAGAACTTCTAGACATTGTAAATATTGCAATTTAATAATATGAATAACTTTTTCGTCTCAATTATTGATTTAATAATATAACATATTATGCGAGATGATCTTGTGACAATAATCGAATCAATAATATGAGAGATATGATGCAACAATTATCGTAGTAATAATTGAGTATAAGCGAGTGACTTATCACGTAAAGCATCAATAACCAATACCGGTAATGTTATTATGCAACCACGCCAGACATTCATTTACTTTACTACCGTGTAGTTCAACAATTTTAAGCAGTAACACTTCCGCCGTTATTTTTATAAAAAGATAATTCTGTCATTTTCTTACTACAACAATACTTTCGTTGTGGGGTCCACTAATGATTGTGCCGTTGTACGAATATTTCCTGTTAAAATGAATATTCCCCGACCAATCGAATATTATATAATAACTTACATACTTTGTAAAATTTATAAATACTACTCACAACTATAACATTATATGAAATCCACACCATAATATTCAAAAAAATATTTCAAGAAATTTAAATCTTTATTCATAAAAGTTGGGGTCTTACACTAATACACCTTCCCGTGAATCCCTCCCCCCCATTATTCAACTTCCATCACCATCATATATATATATTCACACTAGCACACACATGCACTTGTATATATAATAATAATAATAATAATAATAATAATAATAATAATAATAATAATAATAATAATAATAATAATAACTTATATAATATATATATATATAAACAAAACTGAGATAACTTTTACCTACAGTTTTGAAAAATAAGTAAATGGGGGGTCCAAACAACAAGTAAAATTTATAACAACTACTTCATAAAAAATCTTCTCAATATTTTTAACAACATTTATCATCATTATTATAATTCACAATATTAATCAATGTAGTTCCCAGGAAGAGGGGCTTTCAATAAAGATTTCTCCCTATTGACGCACAATTAGGTGACCAAACCTCTCCTTGATAGAACTTCTAGACATCGTTAATATTGCAAATAATAATATTAATAAATTTATTATCTCAATTATTGATTTAATAATATATAAAATATAAACAATAATTGAATCAAATAACGTGAGATACTTGCAACAATTCTTGTAGCAATAATTGAACAAAAGCTGGGTGCCTTCTCACGTAAGCATCAATAATCAATATCGTGTACTATTTCCACCACCAGTATTATTATTACTTTTAACACCGTGTGTTTCAACGATTAACGGTAAAACTTCCGCCAGATTATTTTTATAAAAAGATATTTTATCGTTTTCTCAATCCGAAATAATAATTACATTGTGGGGTCTACCAATGATTGTGCCATCATGACGAATATTTTCTGTTAAAATGAATATTCCGACCAATCGAATATTATATAACAACTTGCGTACTTTGAAAAATTTATAAATATTACCCACAACTATAACATTATATCAAATTCACTCCATAATATTCAAAAATGATATTTATAGAAAATTCATCTTTATTCATAAAAGTTGGGGTCTTACAGTATCATTTGCACAATATTTTATATTATTAAATCAATAATTGAGACGACACAGTTATTCATATTATTATTTGCATTATTGACAATGTCTATAAAGTTCTGTCGAAGAAAAGAGTTATGTTATTTAATTGCATGCCAATAAAGAGAAATTCTTATCGGAAAGCCCCCTCTTTATTGGGAATGATCTGGTTGTCAATATTATGACTTATAATATTAACGATGAATAATTTTTGAAAGATTAAAAATGTGCTTATTGAAGATAAGTTATTTGTGGTAAATATTTATTCAATTTTTGACATAAATAGAAGGGTTTGTCATGAAGTATTTGTTGTAAGTTTGGCTTATTATTTCATGGACCCCTATGTGCCAATTTGTCAAGCCGTCGGTAGAAAGTTGTCTCAGCTTTGTTTTATAATTATTATTATTATAATAGTAATAAAATAGATTTTTTTTATATAAAACATAATACTTTTTATATTATATGTAAATTTATTTTTTTATTATATTATAATTAGAATATATTATATTTTATATAAAGTTTTTGTTTTATTAGAATATTTTATTGCACAGTGTTGAATAGTAAAAATAAGAAAATCCGTCGAATTCACACTCATGAAAAATTTTATGTTCATCCGTGATTTTCTTAAATAGTGCCATGTCATTCTCCTGTAAATAGGATGCTTGGTTAAGAAATGAAAATCACACCAAAATCAGAGAATTATTCTTCTATAATATTGTGCGTATTCATTTTGAGTATAAGGATACTTTGAGTGTAGCAAATAGTGCAAGTTTTTCTCAAAAATATCACCGCTATACCAGTCTGATTTAGTCTCTTACTAAGGTAAGGGGTATTATTTCTTTCGTATTCGTAAAGGAAATTATTTTTTTAAGGGATATTGTTTTCGTTCAATATTCGTAAGGAATATTATTTTCTTCCATACTCTATAGTATATAAGTGATATTATTTCATTTCATATCCCTAAATATACACTTACTTTGATAAGTATTGCTTCTATAATCCCTAAAATTAGTATAATATCCTTGAGTTTTGCCCTTCATCTAGTATCGTTTCACTGAAATATTTATCTGAACCTTCTTGTTAAATTTTAATATTTTCATTTCGGGTACTATTCACGGGGTACAATTCACTCGGGGGTACTATTTATACGATACTATTCATACGATACTATTCATGAGTATTGTTCACAGCATAATTTAATTTTCTTTTCTGTCTAAATTATTTTCGATACATGAACATCATTCTAGAATTTTACTCCATAATTAGTTATCATGTTGACAATTTTGACATTTTGAACTCAAGATAAATTGAATTATAAATCTCTAATATTTATCATTGATCTCACTTGATTCATTTTTTTATATCATTGTCATCATCCTCGTGCTTATATTGTGGTGAAAGTCATCGTTGGCCCGTAGTGCAAATATGGACTGTTGATTGGTATGATTATGACCAGAAATTATTCATGACCTATAATGTTACAGACAAATGTTGTTGTGAAAGTCCTCTTTGGCCTGTAGCGCATAGATGGACAGTTGTTTGGTATGATTATAACCACTTGTGATTCAAACGAATATCCTTGGTACGTAGTGCATGGATAATTTGTTGATTTGAAACATTTATTGATTGGTTTTACAGGGATAAAATATTGATGATGGACTTTTAAATCATAGAAGATAGTAGACATCATGCTCTACTTGACTCTTCTAATGGATTGCTTGTTTCACTGCAGTTGTTGATCTAAAAGTTGTTGTCTATTGTATTATATTAAGTTTTTCACTGTTGAGGACTAAGGATAATTTGTTCTTCATTATCTTAGTCATAACATTCTTTACCGGGCTAGTTGAGCTCACCCTTTTCTTTCATTATTCTCTTCAGGAAAGGAGAATATAGATGGGACTAGTCGGGAAATAGAGTGATAGTACAAGATGGTTGCTATAGTAGTCCTCTCCATTCTATAAAATACTGTGATAATAAATCTAATAAGAATTTTATTTGAGTTTGGATATTCTATAAAGTAGTCCTCACCATTTATGGCATGATAATTTCCTCCACGATGGTTATCATTGTTCTGATGGTCGTTGTCACCGGTACGATTATTATCGTGTTGTTGGTCGTTCTCTTTTTGTTAAGCTGACTCATAATCCCGCTCCAATAACTGAGCTCTATTCACTACATCTGAATACAAACACAGTTTGTGAGAAATGAGGTATTGACGTATTTCGGGTTTCAAACCTCGCAGAAACATTCGCGTTATTCTCTCCTCATTATCAACCAAATGGGATGCAAATCGGGACAACTCGGCAAACTTAGCTTTGTATTGCGACACGGTCATATTGTTTTGCTCCATCTTGATGAACTCTACCTCCTTCATGTGATGAATATTTTCGAGAAAGTATTTGTCGTTGAACAATTCTTGGAACTTCTCCCAAGACATCTTGAGTGTGGCAGGCTGAGTACGCTTTACGGATTTCCAACAGTAATCTACCTCTCCTCACAACATGAAGGTCGCAAAGAGAACCTTTTGCTCCTCGAAGCATCCCAATACATCAAATATCTTGGTGATCTGCTTTATCCATGTCTCTTCCTCAAGTGGTTCTGGCTTTCCCAAAAACTACGGTGGTCCCAGCTCCTTGAATTGCTTGGCAGTGACAAGTCGTGAGTTACCATTGTTTCCACCTGCATTTTTAACCGGAGTCTCTCTCGTCTAGTTTTTCATGAACTTCAAAAAGCCTTTTAACATCTCATCGTTCATCATTTGGTCGGTGTTGTTGTTTACCTGAGGATTATTGCCTTCCTGATGCATGTTATCCTGGGTATTGATCAACAGTGATTCAACGGTCTCATGTGCTCCATTGTTCATCTCATAATTTTCAGATGTCATTCTCAAATACTGCCATAAAACAATGTTAATTGACATGCCACATATTATCCTTATATTCTGACCGACCAATTAAATAACAAATAAGCTTAGGTAGGACACACTGGCGAAGGATTTACTCGTCTCTCCCCTTCTAGTTCTATTCCTCGATCTTCGCCAGAGACCATATCCCTAAGCTCTTATACCAACTGTGACGCCACCAAAATAGGTAAACACAACCCATTCTGAGTCGCCAAATACATAGTACAGAAAACAACTACAACTTCATTATTACAATTGTCATGCAAAATACGATAACACATATGCTGTGTGTAAGACCCCAACTTTTTATAAATAAAATTGAATTTTCTCTATTTATTATTTTGAAATAGTAAGGGTTGATTTGATTAATGTGGTTAGTTATGGGTAAAATGCGCAAATATCTTAAATAAGCAAGTGGTTATAAAATATTCATTGTTGTCGGGGAATATTCGTTTGGTCGTGGAATATTCTTATTGCTTGGGAATATTAAAGACGACGACGCTTGACCTTGTGTGGGCCCCATAACTGGAAAGCAATTGGATAAAGAAAATGACAAGTATGAGTTTTTATAAATAACGACGTAGTTATTACAGATTAACATTGTTGAATACCCGGTGGGTTAAAACACGATATCTGTGGTGTTCGCATTAATAAAGACACTGCAGTATTGCATCAATTATTGATTCTTACGTAGAAGGCACTACTCAATAATTGTTACGGTAATTATTGCTCAATATTTTATTTTATTGATTCAATAATTGCTACATTGATATTTTATATTATTGTTGTTTCCATAATTGTCAACGCATGTATTTTCCATTATCAGATCAAAAATTTATATTATTTGAATAATATTATTAGATAGCATTATTGGCAATATCTAAGGAAGTTACATTCAGAAAGGGTTTGGTCACCTAATTGCTACCGATGAGGAGAAATCCTTATCGAAAAGCCCCCTCTTCCCGTGAACGAATTGGTTGTCATTATTATGAATTTGTAATATTATTTGTGAATAATTAATTATTGATTTATATGATAAAAAAAATATTTATTTATGTGGATATAAATGGAGAAATTTTTAGAAAGTGACAATTGTTGAAAATTAAAATTTTATCTATATTATTATATTACAATTGTATAATGTGATAATATAATAATGATGATATTTTTACAATGAATGTGTGATATATGAGTAATTGAGGAGGAAGAGTATTTTTGTTACAATAAATGATAAAAACAGGTTAAACATGTTGGTGGGCCACATTTTTGATTGAAATTTGATTATAGCTTATAAAATCGTCCGTATGTGGATTTCAGTCAATTTTTGTTTGAAATTTGGAAAAACTTAAAGCTACAAAGTTGTAGAGAATTAAATTTTCTATGGAATGGACATAAGATTCGAATTTTTCTGATAAAAGGGCTATTTATTATGAATTATTAAAGTTCCGGAATAATTGATTTTTGAAGTTTTAAATATTTTTTTAAAGAAAAACGTTTTTGTTATGATTGGTGGGCCCCAATTGTTGTTAAACATGCCAAAATCAGGTTATTAAAAGTGGGCGTAGGAATTTTTAAAAAAATAATTATATTTTATTAAATTTTATGCTTTGGTGTTCTAAGCATTTTCCTATAAATAGGGAGCTTATATTAGAATTGAAAATCACACTAGAATCTGAAGTTTTCTCTCTCTATATTATCGAGCGTATTTTGTGAGTATTTAGATACTTTGAGTGTTGCTATACAGTGCACATTTCCTTCAGCGTTATATCTTATATTCCAGCTAGAAGTACTATTCTTTTGAGGTAAGGGATGCTATTTTTTCTATAAATGATTTTATTTATTTCAATATCATTATGTCGGAATATTGGTAAGATTTTTCTTGTGAAATTCTTGTCTTTTTGTGTCGAGGTTACTATTAACGTATACGACACTATTCACAGAAAAATTAAATTTTCCTTTTCTTTGTCCAAGTTGTTTATTATGATTACTAGCTTTGATTGTATCCATGTTTTGATCTTTATTCTTGAATTTTGCTCCACAATAGTTTATTATGGAGTATTTTTGAACATGGATGAACTAAAATACGAATCCTTAATCCTTGTTCTTTTGTTTCACTGAATTTGTTTTCTTTAAAATATTTTTTATCATCCTCAGTCCTAAATGATGATATAACTGAATATCTTTGGCCTGTAGTGCAAAGATGAATGATTTTCTCATGAATATCTTTGGCCCGTAGTGCAAAGATGAACAGGTGTTGAGATGAACATGACCAAATGATGAATATCTTTGGCCTGTGGTGCAAAGATGACTATTTGATTCAAAATGTATATTGATTGATGTTACAGGGATAAAATATTGATGATGGACTTTTAAATCATAGAAGATAATAGATTTCATTCTCTACTTAACTCTTCTAATGAATTGTTATTTCCGTTGCGAATATTGATCTGAAACTTGTTGTTTATTATATTCTATCAGATTTTTCTCTGTAGAGGACTAATAATAATTTGTTCTATATTATCTTAGTCATAATATTCTTTACTGGGCTAGTTGAGCTCACCCTTTTCTTTTTTGTAGCGGGAAGTAGTCGGGGTGTAGAATGATGGTTCTAGAAAGTTATTTTACTAGTCCTCACTATTTTGTAAATTAGTGTATCAATAATTGTAATGAGGACTTATTTGAGTATGGATATTGTCTAGAAGATAATATTTGTATTTAAACTCACAGTTTATGTGTTATCGTATTTTGCACGACAATTGTATTAATAAAGTTGTAGTTATTTCTATACCTTGTATTTGACGACTCAGAATGGGTGATGTATACCTATTTTGGGGGCGTCACACTGTGAGTTTTAATACAAATATTATCTTCTAGACGATATTCAAACTCAAATAAAATCTTCATTATAATTATTATTGATACACTATTTTACAAAATAGTGAGGACTACTAAAACAACTGTGTTGAACCATCACTCCACACCCGGAAGTTTTCGCTATATTCTCGCCTCCTGAGAAGAAAAATGGAACAAAAAGGAAAAGAATGAGCTCAACTAGCCCAGTAAAAAATATTATGACTAAGATAATGTAGAACAAATTATCCTTAGTCCTCAACAGAAAAAAATTTGATAGAATATAATAAACAACAAGTTTTAGATCAACAACTGCAGCGAAAATAACAATTCATTAGAATAGTTAAGTAGAGAATGAAGTCTACTATCTTCTATGATTATAAAGTCCATAATCAATATTTTATCTCTGTAACATCAATCAATATACTTCTTGAATCAAATATTCATCTTTGCACTACATGCCAAAGATATTCATTCGTATCACTAGTTGGTCATGTTCATCTCAACACCTATCCATCTTTGCACTACGGGCCAAAGATATTCATCAGGTAATTATTCATCTTTGCACTACAGGCCAAAGATATTCAGTTATATCACCATTTAGGACTGAGGATGATAAAAATATTTTCAAGAAAACGAATCCAGAGAGATAAAAGGACAAAGATTAGGGATTCGTACTTTAGTTTATCCAAGTTCAAAAATACTCCATAATAATCAATCGTGGAGCAAAATTCAAAAATGAAGATCAAAACATGGATACAATAAAAAATAGTAACCATAATAGACAACTTGGACAAAGAAAAGAAAATTTAATTTTTCTATGAATAGTGTCGTATTCGTGAATAATACCGTATACATGAATAGTAACCCCGACATGAAAAGGTAAAAAATTTATAAGAAAAATCATATTTCGTGAATAGTACTCGTGAATAGTACCGTATTCGTAAATAATGTCGTGTTCAGGAATAGTGTCATATTCGTGAATAGTAACTGTGACGCCCCCAAAATAGGTATACATCACCCATCTTGAGTCGCCAAATACATGGTATAAAATTCAAATACAACTTAATTATACAACAGTCGTGTAAAATACGACAAAACATAATCTAAGAGTTTTAATAAGAACTTTGTCATCTAGACAATATCCACACTCAATGGAGTCCTCATTACATTTATTGTCACACTATTTAACAGAATAATGAGGACTATTAATTCTATCATCTAGATCGTCACTCCGTTCCCCGACTAGTCCTAGCTACGTTCTCATTTCCTGAAGAGAACAGTGAAAGAAAGGGTGAGCTCAACTAGCTCAGTAAGAAATATTATGACTAAGATAATGCAGAATAAATTATCAATAGTCTTCAACAATGTTAAACTGATAGAATATAATAGACAACAAGTTTAATTACAGCAGAACAAGCAATCCATTAGAAGAGTCAAGTAGAGCATAAAATCTACTATCTTCTATGATTTAAAATGTTTTTCATCAACTTTTATCGCTGAGACTCAGCTTAATAAATAAAATCGAATCATCCCTGCATCACGGCAAAGGATATTCATGTAATCATCAATGGTCATGACTATACCGAATAATCCCTGGTCATAATTACACCAACAACTGTCCATCAATGAACTACAAGCCAATGAGGACTTTTACCACATCATTCGTCACATTACAGTTATGATTATACCGAATAATCCTTGGTCATAATCATACCAAGTCCATCTATGCACGTAAGCCAAAGATGACTTTCATCACAATGTAAGCATGAGGATGATGACAATGACATAATAATTCAATAAAACAAGTTCAAGGATAAATTTTAAAGATTTATAATTTTAATTTATCCAGAAATCAATAACGTCCAAATTGTCAACATGATACTTCTTTGTGGAGTAAAATTCAAGAATGCTCAGAAGAATATTTCCATGAAAAGATACTGGATGAAATGTAAATATCAAGGATATTTCACTAATTTCATGGAGTATAGAAGCCAAAACTTTAACCAACTGAGTATAATAGAATATATGAAACCGCAATGGATTTTTTGCCGCTTGCCACGGTAATCCACGTAGATGATCATTTCCATAATTTAATAAGGAATGAATACGAAGGATCATTCACCACGCATGCAGTAATCACATGTATGAGTTATTCAGCCATGAATAATAAAGAATGGAATAACGAAGAATTCACCAAAGCGCATGTAATCCGACAAAACAAAGTTATTCCAACGTAATAATAAAGAATGGAACTAGGTCATGCGTAATCCGCATGCATACGTGATATTCCAAATGAATAATAAAGAATGGAACCAAATCACGCGTAATCCACATGCACAAGATATAATAATGAATAATAAAGAATGGAACCAGTCATGCGTAATCCGCATGCATGAGGATATTCCAACATAATAATAAAGAATGGAATAACAATGAATTCAAGCAGACGCGATGCGATAAGACCATGCATGACAAAGTTATTCCAATGTAATAATAAAGAATGGAATAACGAGAAGAATTTCACCATGTATGCGGTACTTCGCATAGACAGGTTATCCCAACATAATAATAAAGAATGGAATAACAACCCTTACGAGTATTGAAAGAAAATAACTCTCTTCATGAATATGAAAGAATAATACCCCTTACCTTAGAAGAAAACTGGAATAGTGAGGTAGCAGAGTTCTTTTCTCATTTCTCTTTATAATTTCTCTCTATAATAAATGCTCTATAGCTTTAGTGAATTGTTGAGAAATGAAGGAAGAATGAGCTTCTATTTATAGGAAAATATAGTTTCGATAATTGCACGTTTTGGGACTCAAAATATTACAGTATAATACCTTTCTCTTTTTCTTCATTTTTAATTTAGTCTTGCAAGTATTATCAAATTTGCACCACCTCCCCTAATAGTAAATAATGTGAATCAATAGTACACACATGTGAACAAATAGTTATAATCATGTGAATTAATAACAATTAATTGCTCATTTATCCGGTTAAATACCCGATTGGTCAATATAACCTCCAGACATCAATTATTATCGAAATAAATGTCGATTTTCACTAAAACTAATAATTCCAACACAATGGAACTATCAATTTCATCTTTAATCAACACGAACTTATTCATCATTAATATTATAATTCACAATATTTAACAACCAGGTCGTTCCCAGGAAAGAGGGGGCTTTCCGATAAGGATTTTTCCTTATTGGCGCGCAATTAGGTGACCAAACCTCTCCTTGACAGAACTGCTAGACATTGTCAATATTGAAATTAATAATATGAATAACTTTGTCGTCTAAATTGTTGATTTAATAATATATATTATGCAGATGATACTGTGACAATAATTGAATCAATAATATGAGAGATATGATGTGAATTCATTGTAGCAATAATCGAGTATAATGAGTGACTTCTCACGTAGGCATCAATAATCAATATCGTATTACTACGCAACCACGCCAGACATCTTTGTACTTTTACTTAGGGTAGTTCAGCGGTTTTAACGGTAACACTTTCGCCGTTGTTTTTATAAAAGATAATTACATCGTTTTTCTAACTACGACAATACTTCCGTTAATGGGGTCCACCAATGATTGTGTCCGTGCACAAATATTCCCGATAAAACAAATATTCCCTCACCAAACGTAATATTATATAACCACTTGCTTACTTTATAAAATTTATAAATATTACCCACAACTATAACATTATATCAAATCCACACCATAATATTCAAAAATATATTTCGAGAAAATTATTCTTTATTCATAAAAGTTGGGGTCTTACAACCTCCCTTCTTATGAAATTTTGTCCTCGAAATTAGAGTAGGTACGTACTGGTATATCGAAGAGGTGAGGATATCTTGACTTCATCTCGATTCTAACTCCGGGTCATTTCTTCCACGTCGTGGTTTCTCCACAAAACTTTGACTTGAGGTATAACCTCGAGCGTAGAATATGATCCTTCTTATCCAAGATTTTAACAGTACCTCTTCATATGGTAAATCTTCCTTTATCTCGTGCTCGTTCTAATTCAATAATGTGGTTCGGGTCTTTCACATATTTACGTAACATAGATATGTGAAAAACGTTATGAACACGAGACATACTTGGCGGTAAGGCGAGTCTATAGGCCATAATTCCTAACAACGTTTCTTCACCCACCTCACCCCAGCATACTGGAGAACGACACTTTCTTTCATACAACGCCTCAAATGGAGTTATGCCAATACTTGCTTGATAACTATTGTTGTAGGAAAACTCCACCAATGGTAAGAACTTGTCCCAACTTCCCTTGAAGTCAAGGACACAAAGTCTTAATAAATATTCAAGAGTTTGAATAGTCCTTTCCGTCTGCCAGTACGTTTGAGGATGATATGCCAAACTAAATCGTAAATTCGTGCCCATAGCTTTTTACAAACTAACCCAAAATCTTGTAGTGAATCTTGGGTCTCGATTAGAAACTATGGATATTGGCATACCATGCAATCTTACGATTTCGTTTTTGTACATACTAGCAAGACGTTCAAGTGTATAAGTTTCTCGTATCGGTAAGAAATGAGCAGACTTGGTCAATCTTACAATTTCGCATCTATGCCTTGAGAAACCTTGGGAAGACCAGATTGATTACTTTTAAAACCACCACCGACGGTCCAGATTGATTTACTATTAAAACCACCACCGACGGTTCAGATTGATTAACTATTAAAACCACCATCAATGGTCCAGATTGATTAACTATTAAAACCACCATCAATGGTCCAGATTGGTTTAACTTATTATTACACTTTAGTACCCCTAAAGTTTTCCAAGTTTGCATTATTTCCCTCTAACTTTTGTAATTCACATATCTTCAATAAACACATTCTTAATACTTCAACAATTATTCATCATTAATATTATAACTCACAATATTTAACAACCAGGTCATTCCCAGGAAAGATGGGGCTTTCTGATAAGGATTTCTCCTTATTGGCTCGCAATTAGGTGACCAAACCTCTCCTTGACAGAACTTCTAAACATTGTCAATATTGCAAATAATAATATGAATAACTTTATCGTCTCAATAATTGATTTAATAATATATAAAATATCGACAATAATTGAATCAAATAACGTGAAATACTATTTAATAATTACTATAGCAATAATTGAGTATAACTGAGTGACTTCTCATGTAAGCATCAATAATCAATACCGTGTGTTATTATGTAACCACGCGTATTACTGAACTTTTACCACCGGGTAGTTCAATAGTTTAACAGTAAAACTTTCGCCATTATTTTTATAAAAAGATATTTCTGTCATTTTCTAAAAATACTTCCATTGTGGGGTCCACCAATGATTGTGTCGTCGTACGAATATTCCCTGTTATAACGAATATTCCCCGACCATTTGAATATTCACTGACACGACGAATATTTTATATCAACTTGCTTACTTTGCAAAAATTTCCAAATATTACCCACAACTATAACATTATATCATATCCACACCATAATATTCAAAAATATATATCGAAAAAAATTATTCTTTATTCAAAAAAAGTTGGGGTCTTACAACCTCCCTTTCTTATGAAATTTCATCCTCGAAATTAGGGTACGCACCTGATATGTCGAAGAGGTAAGGATACCTTGATTTTATTTCAGATTCTAACTCCCAGGTCATTTCCTTCACATCGTGGTTTCTCCACAAAACTTTGACTTGAGGTATAACCTTAGAGCGTAGAATATGATCCTTCTTATCCAAAATTTAAACAGGTACATCTTCATACGTTAAATCTACCGCTATTTCGTCCGGTTCTAATTAAATAATGTGGTTCAAATCTTCCATATATTTACGTAACATCGATACGTGAAAAATGTTATGAACACGCGACATACTTAGCGGTAAAGCGAGTCTATAGGCTATACTTCCTACTCGATCGAGGATTTCAAATAGACTAATAAAATTGAGGATTTGAGCTTTCCTCTCTTCGTCGATTCTTGCTTCTAGAATAACACCCTCTTGAACCTTCTTCTTCACATTCATCAGCTCTAAGTCTATAACTTGAGCGGCTTTAAATTTATCGATTAAAGTCGGTTCTAATCGTATATTCGTTATCTTCATGTAGGTTCTTGGAGTCTTTAACTCTATCTCCATCTTTTGTAAGTCGTACGAAATGAGTCTTTATGTTAACAACGTCACACTCGTAATCGCATACGATCTTTTACTCAACTCGTCAGCTACCACGTTCGTTCTTCCACGATGATATTGAATGGTATGGCAGTAATCTTCAACAGCTCAAGCCAACGTATACGGCGCATATTATGTTCGTTTTAGTTGAAGAAATATTTAAGGGTTTTAGAAATGGGTTTTGTACTGGGGTCAATACAAAATTTGATTTCACGCTCTAGGGGTAGGCCAGGAAGTCTTTAAGAATCCGTCAAGAAATTTATTAACAATGGAAATATCATTCAAAACTGTGACTCTCATCTCAAGACTTGGATAGCACGTCACATTGATACTTATCAACTTGCCACCGTTATTCACGCCGCCTCTACGTAAAGTTTGGCTTGATTGCATTCCACACAAGGAAGTCATCAAATAAAGGCTCGTGGCTCTTTACTTATGGCTTAATATAACAAATGATCGACTTTAGTGGTTTGGTTGCTTGAATTCGCATAACAGGTTGGTTAGGAATATGAAAGCTAACAACCTTACGAAAAGCATGATGAATAGTTAACCAATCGATTCCTAAAATCACATCAAGGGCAAGTATTTTCAAAGAGACAAGATCGACAGGTAACGTGAAAGTGTCGATTTGAATCAACAAGATTTCTAAACAGTGGAGGTAACGACGGTTTCTACTAACGAAGTTTCAACCAATAAGTCAAAGTCTAACTTCGTTGGGATCAAATTTAAACGTTGAGCGCAAGCAAGAGAGATAAAAGAATGGGTAGAACCGGTATTTAATAAGGTATAGACTTCGCAAGAATTTATAATTAACTAACCCGTGCTAACTTCGTTTGGGTTACTCGCTTTTTGAGAAGTCACAAAAAGCGCTTTTCCTAAAACCACCGACTTTGTTTTGTCCGTATCCGCCTTTAATGCCACCGTCCCAGCTAGACTTGATTTCGCTACAGGACAAAATCGAGCTATGTGACCTTCCTTTCCACAACTAAAACATACCTTGGAAGGCTGTGAAGAGTTTAGACTTATGTGTCCTTCCTCTCCGTATCTGTAGCATCTAACTGGCGGTCGTTCTCCTCCCCTAGAATTTGTTGCTGGTGTTGTTGTTGCTGCCAATGTCTTCCCATCATCATTAAATCTTCTCTTCTTGAATTTTCCACTTCTATTATCTTGGCCATGATTACCACCTAAGTGGTTACCATTTATTGCCTGATAATTTCCTCCACAATGGTTATCATTGTTCCGATGACCGTTGCCACCGGTATGATTATTATCGTGTTGTTGCATGGTCGTTGCCTTTTGGTTGTGTTGACTCATTATCGCGCTCCAATAACTGAGCCCTATTTACAACATCTGAATATAAACAAAATTTGTGAGAAATGAGGTATTGACGTATATCGGGTTTCAAAACACTTAGAAACATTCGCGTCATTCGCTCCTAATTATCGACAAATGGGATGCAAACCGGGATAACTCGCAAATTTAGCCTCGTCATTGCGTTACGGTCATATTGTTTTTGCTCCAAATTTTGATAAACTCCACCTCCTTCATGTGACGAATACTTTCGGGAAAGTATTTGTCATTGAACAGTTCTTGGAACTTCTCCCAAGTCATCTTGAGTGCTTCACAATAATCTGCCTCTTCATCATTAATATTATAACTCACAATATTTAACAACCAGGTCGCTCCCAGGAAAGATGGGGCTTTCCGATAAGGATTTCTCCTTAGTGGCTCGCAATTAGGTGACCAAACCTCTCATTGACAAAACTTCTAGACATTATCAATATTGCAAATAATAATATGAATAACTTTATCGTCTCAATTAATGATTTAATAATATATAAAATATCGACAATAATTGAATCAAATAACGTGAGATACTATACAACAATTACTGTAGCAATAATTGAGTATAACTGAGTGACTTTTCACGTAAGCATCAATAATCAATACTGTGACGCCCCCAAAATAGGTATTCATCACTCATCTTGGGTCTCCAGATACATGGTACATAAATTCAAATACAACTTAATTATACAACAAAGTAAAAAATCTGATTTACATATATATTGTGAGTTTTAATACAAATATCATAACGTATATAATACGACAATATTCATACTTCAAATTAATACATGTCATATAAAGTACAGCAACAAATATTTCAAGCCTCCAAAAGGACACGAGAAGATTTCTGTTCTCTTCATTTTACTGCGGTGCACTTTTGACGCTTTCAGGGTTGGGTTCTCATCACCCTATTGTTGTTCACCAAAATCAATTATTAAGTGACGTATAAAATACGACACACACATCTTAGGTCCTCAATATAATTATATATTGCATGTCATGCCATAGGGAGGACTACTAAAGCTATCATCTGGACCGTCACTCCATTCCCCGACTAGTACCAGCTATATTCTCATTTCCTGAAGAGAACAACGAAAGAAAGGGTGAACTCAACTAGCCCAGTAAGAAATATTATGACTAAGATAATACAGAATAAATTATCATTAGCCTTCAACAATGTTAAACTGATAAAATACAATAGACATCAAGTTTAACTGCAGCGGAACAAACAATCCATTAGAAAAGTCAAGTAGAGAATAAAATCTACTATCTTCTATGATTTAAAATATTTTCATCAATTTTTATCACTGAGACTTAGCTTAATAAATAAACCACATCATCGAATCATCCCTGCACTACGGGACAAAGATATTCTTTAAATCATCAATGGTCATGACTATACCGAATAATCCCTGGTCATAATCATACCAAGTCCATCTCTGCACGTAAGCCAAAGATATACAACCATAAAACCAATAATCCATAATCTTTCTTTGCACGTAATCCAAAGATATATAATTCAATAAACAACAGTCCATCTTCGCACGTAAGCCAAAGATAACTTTCATCGCCATATAAGCATGAGGATGATGACAATGATATAAACATTAATCAAACTAAAACAAGAATAATTATTAAATACTTTAAATTTATCCAAATATTATCAATCACTTAACTCATCATAACACTTACTAATACTTCATATACCCATGATTTTTCATCAGTCCAATGCTTTCATTATGACTTTCATCATAATCCACGTAAATAGATCATTTCCACAATTTAATAAGGAATGAATACAAAGGATCATTCACCATGCATGTGGTAATCCACATAGACAGGTTATTCCAACAGAATAATAAAGAATAGAATAACAGAAGTATAGTAGCTCCATCTATACCTCCATTTTTAACTTAGTCATGCAAGTATTATCAATCTTGCACCAACTCCCCTAATAGTAAATGAATGTGACTCAATAGTATACACATGTGAATAAATAGTTATATAAGCATGTGAATTAGTAGCAATTAATTGCTCATTTATCCGATAAATTACCCGATTTATCAATATAACCCCCAGACATCAATTATCATCGGAATAGATGTCGATTTCAACTAACACCAATAATCCCAACACAATAGAACTATCAAATTCATCTTTAATCAACACGAACTTATTCATCATTAATATTATAACTCACAATATTTAACAACCAGGTCGTTCCCAAGAAAGAGGGGGCTTTCCGATAAGGATTTCTCCTTATTAGGCCATGATTAGGTGACCAAACCTCTCCTGGCGTAACTTCTGACATTGTAAATATTGCAATTTAATAATATGAATAACTTTGTCGCCTCAAATATTAATTTAATAATATATCATATAATGCGATGATGACATGTGGCAATAATTGAGTATAAGCGAGTGACTTCTCAAATAAGCATCAATAATTGATACTGAAGTGTACTTTCAATCAACGATCAGCGTATTTTACCACCGATTATTTTATAACAACTTGCTTACTTTGTAAAATTTTCACATATCACCCTTAACTTTAACCTTAATCAATTTAACCATTTACTAAATAGAATAATTATAAAAAAATTGAATACCAAATTTGGGGTCTCACAATCTCCCCTCCTTATGAAATTCTGCCCTCGAAATTTACGTACCTAGTAGTTCGAAGAGATGAGAATACCTTGCTTTCTTTTTGAATTGCACCTTCCCGGTTATATCCTCTGTATCATAATTTTCCCATTGCTCATCTCCTGTATTTCAGATATCATTCTAAAATATACCTTCAAAACAAAGGTTAATTGACATATCATAAATTGTCAACTTATCAAGTAAAAATTTCGGCTTAGGTAAGTCACACCCTAGCGAAGTATATTACTCGTTTCTCCCCTCCTAGTTCTAGACTAATATCTCCGCCAGCGACCATATCCCTAAGCTTTGATACCAACTGTGACGCCCCCAAAATAGGTATTCATCACCCATCTTGGGTCGCCAGATACATGTTACATAAATTCAAATACAACTTAATTACACAACAGTCGTGCAAAATACGACGACATATATATTGTGAGTTTTAATACAAATATTGTAACGTATATAATACGACAATATTCATACTTCAAATTAATACATGCCATATAAAGTACAGCAACAAATATTTCAAGCCTCCAAAAGGACACGAGAAGATTTCTGTTCTCTTCATTTTACTGCGGTGCACTTTTGACGCTTTCAGGGTTGGGTTCTCATCACCCTATTGTTGTTCACCAAAATCAATTATTAAGTGGACGTATAAAATCGCACACACACATCTTAGGTCCTCAATATAATTATATATTGCATGTCATGCCATAGGGATGACTACTAATGCTATCATCCGGACCCGTCACTCCATTCCCCTAACTAGTCCCAAATTTATATTCTCATTTTCAAGAGAACAACGAAAAGAAAGGGTGAGCTCAACTAGCTTCAAGAAGAAATATTATAACTAAGATAATACAAAATAAATTATCATTAGCCTTCAACAATGTTAAACTGATAAAATACAATAGACATCAAGTTTAAGCTGCAGTATGAACTAAAGCAATCCATTAGAAAAGTTAAGTAGAGAATAAAATCTACTATCTTCTATGATTTAAAATATTTTCATCAATTTTTATCGCTGAGACTTAGCTTAATAAATAAACCACATCATCGAATCATCCCTGCACTACGGGACAAGGATATTCTTTAAATCATCAATGGTCATGACTATACCGAATAATCCCTGGTCATAATCATACCAAGTCCATCTCTGCACGTAAGCCAAAGATATACAACCATAAAACCAATAATTCACAATCCATCTTTGCACGTAAGCCAAAGATATATAATTCAATAAACAACAATACATCTTCGCACGTAAACCAAAGATAACTTTCATCACCATATAAGCATGAGGATGATGACAATGATATAAACATTAATCAAACTAAAACAAGAATAATTATTAAATACTTTAAATTTATCCAAATATTATCGATCACTTAATAAACTCATAATCTAATATTATTAATATTATAACAATATTTTAATCACTTCTTAAACTTATAAACAATTTATTTCAATTGTTTACACTTTATCAAATAATGCATTTAATCATTCAAAAAAATGACATACTCATAAGCTTTCATCACCAATGATCAAATCCTCATCAAAATCAGATATACCCTATATAGGATTCCCAAGCCATAAAATCCTATTTTCCAACTTTGTTACTTCACATAACATATTTAACTCATTTACTCATAACTAGATCATTTTCATGAAAAATACCAAATCAGTTCCAAAAATATTTCTTTTCTGGGATTTAGCAGAATATAGTCCCATATTGAACACATATTTTTCTCGAAATTTTTAAAATTCATTTACTATTTTTCAAAATTCAATTTTTAATTAGTTCCTTAAGAAATTAGCTACCTCAAGTTTAACTCCAGAAATTTCATGGTCATCGGAGTTATAGAACTCCGGATATGGTGTTTTTCGTCGGAAAAACCTAAATATTGAAATGGTCATAAATTGCTCATTTTAAGTCGAAATGAGCTCATTTTTGGACAGGATGTACTTTATACCATATATTTACATGTCCCAAAAGGCCAAAATTTTTCTCACAAATTAAGTTATCAAAAATGCCCTTTTAAAATATGGACAGTAGCTTTTTAAGCATTTACAGATTTTTCATCCTTTACTAAAATCATTCTACACGAAAATCTGTAAATCCTTTTTAAGTGATTCCACTTGGATAAGTTAGGAAACTCATAGATCTAACTCTAGAACTTGACCACACTCAAAAATTTGAAATATAATAGGAGATATGGTCAATTGAATTTCATATTCTATTTTCACCAAAATCTAATTTTTCAACTATTTGTGATTTCTAAGAAACTTTCATGTTTTCTCATAATAACCAACATAACTCATCATAACACTTACTAATACTTCATATACCCATGATTTTTCATCAGTCCAATGCTTTCATTATGACTTTCATCATAATCCACGTAAATAGATCATTTCCACAATTTAATAAGGAATGAATACAAAGGATCATTCACCATGCATGTGGTAATCCACATGTATAAAAGTTATTCCAATGTAATAATAAAGAATGGAATAATGTAAGAATTCACCATGAATGCGATAGACCTCACGAGACAAGTTATTCTCAATGTAATAATAAAGAATCGGAACCGTGTCGAGCGTAATCCCAGACCGGCTGGATATTCCAAATGAATAATAAAGAACGGAACGTGTCGTGAAATTTGCATCGATGTGATATTCCAATGTAATAATAAAGAATGGAATAACAATGAAATCACCACGCATGCGATAGATCGCATGCATAAAGTTATTCCAATGTAATAATAATTAATGGAACTAGGTCCCACGTAAACGCACGCAGGATATTATTCCGGAATAATAATAAAGAACGGAATAATAGAAGAATTTCACCATGTATGCGGTATTTTTGCATATACAAAGTTATTCTAACATAATAAAGAATGGAATAATGTAAGAATTTCACCATGTATGCAGAGATTTTGCATATACAAAGTTATTCCAATGTAATAATAAGGAATGGAATAACAATAGCTCTCTTCATGAATACGAAAGAAATAATACCCCTTACGAGTACAACAAATAATATCCCTTATGTAAGACCCCAAACTTTTATAAATAAAGATGAATTTTTCTATAAATATTATTTTGAATATTATGGAATAAATTTGATATAATGTTATAGTTGTGGGTAATATTTATAAATTTTGCAAAGTATGCAAGTTGTTATAAAATATTCGTTTGGCCTGGGAATATTCTTTTATTAGGAATATTCGATAACTACTCAATCATTGGTGGACCCCTAATGTAATTATTGTCGGATTGAGAAAACGACAAAAATATTTTATAAAAATAACTACGGAGGTGTTACCGTTAAAACTATTGAACTACCTGGGTGGTAAAAGTACGATGAATGGCGTGGTTGCGTAGTAGCTGACACTCAGATTGATTATTGATGCTTACGTGAGAAGTCACTCATTTATGCTCAATTATTGCTACGAAGAATCACGCGATCATATCTCTTATATTATTGATTCAATTATTGTCACAAGATCATCTCGTATAATATGTTATAGATTAAATCAATAATTGAGACGACAAGTTATAAATGATTAATAATTGTTGAAAGATTAAATATGTGTTGATGAAAAAAATGATTTGCGGTAAGTTTGATTATTTTATGGGGGCTCATATGTCATCATCTAAGAGTCTCTTCGTCAATAGTATTTACCTTCGTCAATAAGTAATTACCTTCGTCGATAATAGTAATTACCCTTGTGAATAGTATTTACCTTCAATCGATAGTATTTACCTTCGTTAATAGTAATTACCTTTACCAGACGTCGAACCACTTGTCGTTTCACATTACAAAGCGTCGAACCACTTGTCGCTTCACATTACACGGGCATCAAACCACTTTTCTTTTCACATCATTAGTCGTCGTCGAGCCACTTGCCTTTTCACACTAAGGTGCTAAGCTAGAAATCTTCTATAAATAGAGGCCTAGGGCTTCATTATTTTTCACTTAATTCATTCAAGCTATAGAGAGAGAAAGTATAGAGAATAAGAGAGAAAGAAGAAGAGTATTTTGTTACTACACCGCTGCAGATTCAATCTCCTACCAAATGTAAGGGTGTTATTCTTTCTTATTCATGAAGAGAACTGTTGTTATTCCCTTGCTTATTATTCATTGGAATAACTCAGTACTGCGGTTAATACCCTATACTTGGTGACATTCTTCTATTATTCGTTGGAACATCCTGCTCGTGTGTTTTACACGGACACGGGTTCCGCCTCTTTATTATTATTCCATTGGAACATCCCATGCATGTGTTTTACCTTGGACCTGGTTCCATTCTTTATTATTCATTGGAACATCCTCATGCGTATGCGTTTTACGCTGCGGACTGGTTCCGTTATTTATTATTCTGTTGGAATAACCGCTGTGTGTGGCCTATCGCATCGCGTACGGTGATTTCTTTTGTTATTCTATTCTTTATTATACCCAAATTGGTTAAAACTTTGACTTCTATACTCCATGAAATTAGTGGAATATCCTTGATATTTTGCGTTTCATCCAAAGATCTTTTCATGAAAATATTATTCGATCATTCTTGAATTTTACTCTACAAAACAAGATTATCATGTTGATAATTTGGACGTTAATAATTCCCGGATAAAATAATTCTTGAACTTGTTTTATTGAATTCTTATATCATTGTCATCATCCTCATGTTTATATTATGTTGAAAGTCATACGTGGCTGTAGTGCATAGATGGACTTGATATGATTATGACCGAGAGACTATTGATGTAATCATGACCGTGTAATGTTACAAATGATGTGATAAAAATCCTCAAATTGGTAGTAGTGCATTGGTGGACGAGTTGTTGGCATGATCATGACCATTAATGAATACACAAATATTCTTGACCCGTAGTGCATGAATAATTGTGGTCGTGATACTAAAGAATATCATTGGTCAGTAAAGTGGGGGTGATTCGATGATGTGGAATATTTATTAAAGTCGAGTCTCAACTATAATAAATGATGAAAACCTTTTAAAACCTAAAAGGTAGTAGACTTTATTTTCTACTTGACTCTTTTAATGGATTGCATATTCACGCAGATTAAACCGTTGTCTCATTGTATTTTATCGGTTTAACATTGTTGAAGACTATTGATAATTTATTTCGCATTATCTTAGTCATAATATTTCTTATTGGGCTAGTTGAGCTCACCCTTTCTTTCACCGTTCTCTTCGTGAAATGAGAATATATTTGAGACGAGTGGGAAACGATTGATGGTCCTGAAGATAGCATTAGTAGTCCTCACTATTTCGTGAAATAGTGTGATAATAATTGTAATGAGGACTTTTTTTTGAGTTTGTATAATATCTAGTAGGCGATATTTGTATTTAAACTCACAGATTTATGTCGTATTGCATACATTACGCTTATGTTAATAAGTTGTATTTAAATTACATACCATGTAAGTGGCGACCCAAGATGGGTGATGTATACCTAATTTTGGGGGCGCTACACTTACCTCAAAAGAAGATCAGATACTAGAATAGTGAGGTTGAGACTTCTCTTCTTCTTTCTCTCTATAATTTCTCTCTATAATAATTGCTTCTATAGCTTTAGTGAATTGGTGAGAAATGAAGGAAGAATGAGCTTCTATTTATAGGAAAACATAGTTTCGATAATCGCACTTTTTGGGGCTCAAAAATTACTGATCTGACAATACCTCCAACTTTTCTTTCATTTTAATTTAGTCCCGCAAGTATTATCAAACTTGCACCACCTCCCCTAATAGTAAATAATGTGAATCAATAGTTCATTCATGTGACTCAATAGTATAATCATGTAAAAAATATGAATTATTGTATAGTACCTCCATCTATACCTCCATTTTTAACTTACTCATGCAAGTATTATCAATCTTGCACCAACTCCCCTAATAGTAAGTGAATGTGACTCAATAGTACACACATGTGAATAAATAGTTATATAAGCATGTGAATTAGTAGCAATTAATTGCTCATTTATCCGATAAATTACCCGATTTATCAATATAACACCCAGACATCAATTATCATCGGAATAGATGTCGATTTCAACTAACACCAATAATCCCAACACAATAGAACTATCAAATTCATCTTTAATCAACACGAACTTATTCATCATTAATATTATAACTCACAATATTTAACAACCGTGTCGCTCCTGTGAAAGAGGGGCTTTCCGATAAGGATTTCTCCTTATTGGCGCGCAATTAGGTGACCAAACCTCTCCTTGGCAGAACTTCTAGAGATTGTAAATATTGCAATTTAATAATATGAATAACTTTGTCGTCTCAATTATTGATTTAATAATATATCATATAATGCAGATGATACTGTGGCAATAATTGAGTATAACTGAGTGACTTCTCAAATAAGCATCAATAATCGATACCGTGTGCTACGATGCAACCACGCGTATTTTACCACCGATTATTTTATAACAACTTGCTTACTTTGCAAAATTTTCACATATCTCCCTTAACTTTAACCTTTATCAATTTAACCATTTACTAAATAGAATAATTATAAAAAAATTGAATACCAAATTCGGGGTCTCACAATCTCCCCTCCTTATGAAATTTCGCCCTCGAAATTTACGCACCTGGTAGTTCGAAGATATTAGAATACCTTGCTTTCTTTTCGAATTGCGCTTTCCCGGTTATATCCTCTGTATCATAATTTTCCCATTGCTCATCTCCTGTATTTCAGATATCATTCTAAAATATACCTTCAAAACAAAGGTTAATTGACATATCACAAGTTGTCAACTTATCAAATAAAATTTTTGGCTTAGGTAAGTCACACCCTAGCGAAGTATATTACTCGTCTCTCCCCTCCTAGTTCTAGACTAATATCTCCGCCAGCGACCATTTCCCTAAGCTTTGATACCAACTGTGACGCCCCCAAAATAGGTATTCATCACCCATCTTGGGTCGCCAGATACATGTTACATAAATTCAAATACAACTTAATTATACAACAACAGATGTAAAATACTACGACATATATATCATGAGTTTCAATACAAATATTGTAACGTATATAATACGACAATATTCATACTTCAAATTAATACATGTCATATAAAGTACAGCAGCAAATATTTCAAGCCTCCAAAAGGACACGAGAAGATTTCTGTTCTCTTCATTTTACTGCGGTGCACTTTTGACGCTTTCAGGGTTAGGTTCTCATCATCCTATTGTTGTTCACCAAAATCAATTATTAAGTGACGTATAAAATACGACACACACATCTTAGGTCCTCAATATAATTATATATTGCATGTCATGCCATAGGGAGGACTACTAATGCTATCATCTGGACCGTCACTCCATTCCCCGACTAGTCCCAACTATATTCTCATTTCCTGAAGAGAAAAACGAAAGAAAGGGTGAGCTCAACTAGCCCAGTAAGAAATATTATAACTAAGATAATACAGAATAAATTATCATTAGCCTTCAACAATGTTAAACTGATAAAATAAAATAGACATCAAGTTTAACTGCAGCGGAACAAGCAATCCATTAGAAAAAGTCAAGTAGAGAATAAAATCTACTATCTTCTATGATTTAAAATATTTTCATCAATTTTTATCGCTGAGACTTAGCTTAATAAATAAACCACATCATCGAATCATCCCTGCACTACGGGACAAAGATATTCTTTAAATCATCAATGGTCATGACTATACCGAATAATCCCTGGTCATAATCATATCAAGTCCATCTCTGCACGTAAGCTAAAGATATACAACCATAAAATCAATAATCCACAATCCATCTTTGCACGTAAGCCAAAGATATATAATTCAATAAACAACAATCCGTCTTCGCACATAAGCCAAATATAACTTTCATCACCATATAAGCATGAGGATGATGACAATGATATAAACATTTATCAAACTAAAACAAGAATAATTATTAAATACTTTAAATTTATCCAAATATTATCAATCACTTAATAAACTCATAATCTAATATTATTAATATTATAACAATATTTTAATCACTTCTTAAACTTATAAACAATTTATTTCAATTGTTTACACTTTACCAAATAATGCATTTAATCATTCAAAAATGACATACTCATAAGCTTTCATCACCAATGATCAAACGAACCATGTTCCGAGTTATGGAAGAAGTGCTCATCAAAAATCTGCATATACCCTATATAGGATTCCCAAGCCATAAAATCCTATTTTTCAACTTTGTTACTTCACATAACATATTTAACTCATTTACTCATAACTAGATCATTTTCATGAAAAATATCAAATCAGTCCCAAAAATATTTCTTTTCTGGAATTTAGCAAAATATAGTCCCATATTGAACATATATTTTTTCGGAATTTTTAAAATTCATTTACTATTTTTTAAAATTCAATTTCTAATTAATTCCTTAAGAAATTAGCTACCTCAAGTTTAACTCCAGAAATTCCCAAATCTTGGCAGGATCTTACACATGTTAATGTGAGCTTCCGATTTAAATTTCATGGTCACCTGAGTTATAGAACTCGGTTATGGCGTTTTTATTTAAAAACCTAAATATTGAAATGGTCATAACTTGCTAATTTTAAGTCGGAATGAGCTCATTTTTGGACAGGATGTACTTTATACCATATATTTCCATGTCCAAAAAGGCCAAAATTTTTCTCATAAATTAAGTGGCCGAAAATGCCCTTTTAAAAATATGGACAGTAGCTTTTTAAGCATTTACAGATTTTTTATCCTTTACTAAAATCATTCTACACGAAAATCTGTAAATCCTGTTTAAGTGATTCCACTTGGATAAGTTAGGCAACTCATAGATCTAACACTAGAACTTGACCACACTCAAAAATTCAAAATATAATAGGAGATATGGTCAATTGAATTTCATATTCTATTTTCACCAAAATCTAATTTTTCAACCCTTTGTGATTTCTAAGAAACTTTCATGTTTTCTCATAATAACCAACATAACTCATCATAACACTTACTAATACTTCATATACCCATGATTTTTCATCAGTCAAATGCTTTTATTATGACTTTCATCATGATCCACGTAAATAGATCATTTCCACAATTTAATAAGGAATGAATACAAAGGATCATTCACCATGCATGTGGTAATCCACATAAACAGCTTATTCCAACAGAATAATAAAGAATGGAATAATGTAAGAATTCACCATGCATGCGATAGATCGCACAGCATAAAAGTTATTCTCAGCGAATAATAAAGAACGGAACCAGTCGCGTGAATTAAGACCAAACGGGATATTCCAATGTAATAATAAAGAACGGAACCAGTCAAAGCGTAAATTCATAATTCCATGGATATTCCAATGAATAATAAAGAATGGAATAACAACGAAATCATCATGCATGCGATAGATCGCATGCAGAAAAGTTATTCCAATGTAATAATTATTAATGGAACCATGTCCGGCGTAAACTATTGCATGTGAGGATATTCCGGCGTAATAATAAAGAATGAGAATAATAGAAGAATTTCACCATGATATACTGATTTTATATCACAAAGTTATTCCAACATAATAATAAAGAATGGAATAACTGAAGAATTTCACCATGTATGCTATACTCTGTATATACAGGTTATTTCAACAAAATAATAAGAAATGGAATAACAATAGCTCTCTTCATGAATACGAAAGAAATAATACCCCTTACGAGTACAACAAATAGTATCCATTACCTCAAAAGAAGACTGGATACTAGAATAGTGAGGTAGCAGACTTCTCTTCTTCTTTCTCTCTATAATTTCTCTATGTAATAATTGCTCTATAGCTTTAGTGAATTGGTGAGAAATGAAGGAAGAATGAGCTTCTATTTATAGAAAAACATAGTTTCGATAATTGCACGTTTTGGGGCTCGAAAAATTACAGTACAATACCTCCAACTTTTCTTTCATTTTTAATTTAGTCCTGCAAGTATTATCAAACTTGCACCACCTCCCCTAATAGTAAATAATGTGAATCAATAGTTCATTTATGTGACTCAATAGTATAATCATGTGAAAAGTATGAATTACAGTATAGTACCTCCATCTATACCTCCATTTTTAACTTAGTCATGCAAGTATTATCAATCTTGCACCAACTCCCCTAATAATAAGTGAATGTGACTCAATAGTACACACATGTGAATAAATAGTTATATAAGCATGTGAATTAGTAGCAATTAATTGCTCATTTATCCGATAAATTACCCGATTTATCAATATAACCCCCAGACATCAATTATCATCGGAATATATGTCGATTTCAACTAACACCAATAATCCCAACACAATGTAACTATCAAATTCATTTTTAATCAACACGAACTTATTCATTATTAATATTATAACTCACAATATTTAACAACCAGGTCGTTCCCAGGAAAGAGGGGGCTTTCCGATAAGGATTTCTCCTTATTGGCGCGCAATTAGGTGACCAAACCTATCCTTGGCAGAACTTCTAGACATTGTAAATATTGCAATTTAATAATATGAATAACTTTGTCGTCTTAATTATTGATTTAATAATATATCATATAATACAGATGATACTGTGGAAATAATTGAGTATAACTGAGTGACTTCTCAAATAAGCATCAATAATCGATACCGTGTGCTACTATGCAACCACGCGTATTTTACCACCGATTATTTTATAACAACTTGCTTACTTTGCAAAATTTTCACATATCACCCTTAACTTTAACCTTTATCAATTTAACTATTTACTAAATAGAATAATTATAAGAAAATTGAATACTTTCATTTCATAAAATTTGGGTCTCACAAATATCGCAGCGTCTTCTTATGCAACCACGCATACATCGTATTTTTTTACTTAGGGTAGTTCAACAGTTTAATAGTAAACTTTTCGCCGTTATTTTTATAAAAAGATATTTCTGTCATTTTCTGACAATACTTCCATTGTGGGGTCCACCAATGATTGTGCGGTCGTATGAATATTCCCTATTAAAATGAATATTCCCCGACCATTCGAATATTCACTGACACAACGAATATTTTATATCAATTTGCTTACTTTGTAAAATTTTCCAAATATTACCCACAACTATAATATTATATCATATCCACACCATAATATTCAAAAATATATTTCGAGAAAAATTATTCTTTATTTAAAAAAAGTTGGGGGCTTACAACGCATGGTCATGATCATACCAACAACTATCCACCAATGCACTACGGGTCAATGAAGACTTTTACCACATTATTTGTAACATTATATATCATGATTACATCAAATAATCTCTGGTCATAATTGTGACGCCCCCAAAATAGGTATACATCACACATCTTGGGTAGCCAAATACATGGTACAGAATTCAAATACAAACTTAATTATACAACCGTCGTGTAATATACGACAATACATAAACTGTGAGTTTTAATAGAAATATTGTCATCTAGACAATATCCACACTCAAAAGAGTCCTCATTATATTTATTGTCACGCTATTTAACAGAATAGTGAGGACTACTAATGCTATCTTTTGGACCATCACTCCGTTCCCCGACTCGTCCCAGCTATATTCTCATTTTCTGAAGAGAACAGTGAAGGAAAGGGTGAGCTCAACTAGCCCAATAAGAAATATTATGACTAAGATAATGCAGAATAAATTATCATTAGTCTTTAACAATGTTAAACTGATAAAACACAATAGACATCAAGTTTAACTGCAGCGGAACAAGCAATCCATTAGAAGAGTCAAGTAGAGAATAAAATCTACTATCTTCTATGTTTTAAAAGTTTTTCATCACTTTTATTGCTGAGACTCTGCTTAATAAATAAACCACATCATCGAATCATCCCTGCACTACGGGCCAAGGATATTCATTAAATCATCAATGATCATGATTATACCGAATAATCCCTGGTCATAATCATACCAAGTCCATCTCTGCACGTAAGCCAGAGATATACAACAATAAAACCAATAATCAACAATCTATCTTTGCACGTAAGCCAAAGATATACAATTCAATAATCAACAGTCCATCTTCACACGTAAGCCAAAGATAACTTTCATCACCATATAAGCATGAGGATGATGACAATGATATAAACATTAATCAAACGAAAATAAGAATAAATATTAAAGACATAAAATTTATCCAAATATTATCAATCACTTAATAAACTCATAATCTAATATTATTAATATTATAACAATATTTTAATCACCTTTTAAACTTATAAACAATTTATTTCAATTGTTTACACTTTATCAAATAATGCATTTAATCATTCAAAATGCTATACTCATAAGATTTCATCACCAATGATCAAATCCTTATCAACAATCTACATATACCTTTATATAGGATTTCCAAGCCATAAAACTTATTTTCCAACTTCGTTATTTCACATAACATATTTAACTCATATGTTCAGAATTAAACCATTTTAATGAAAAATACCAAATCAGTCCCAAAAATATTTCTTTTCTGGGATTTAGCAGAATATAGTCCCATAATGAACATATATTTTTCTCGGAATTTTTAAAATTCATTTACTATTTTTCAAAAATCAATTTCAAATTAATTCCTTAAGAAATTAGCTACCTCAAGTTTAACTCCAGAAATTCTCAAATCTTGGCAGGATCTTACACATGTTAATGTGAGTTTCCATTTTAAATTTTATGGTCATCGGAGTTATAGAACTCCGGTTATAGCGTTTTTCGTCAGAAAAACCTAAATATTGAAATGGTCATAACTTGCTCATTTTAAGTCGGAATGAGCTCATTTTTGGACAGGAGGTACCTTATACCATATACTTTCATGTCCCAAAAGGCCAGAATTTTTTTCACAAATTAAGTGGCCGAAACAGCCCTTCTAAAAATTTGGACAGTAGCATTTCGGTAATTTCCAGCTTTTGACTCCTTTGCTAAAATCAGTCCACACGAAAATTTATAACACATTTTCCTGTGATTCCACTTGAAAATGCTAAAAAACTCATAGATCTAACTCTAGAACTTGACCACACTCAAAAATTCAAAATATAATAGGAGATATGGTCAATTTAATTTCATGTTCCATTTTCACCAAAATTTGATTTTCAACCCTTTGTGATTTCTAAGAAACTTTCATGTTTTCACATAATAACCAACATAACTAATCATAACACTTACTAATACTTCATATACCCATGATTTTTATCAGTCCAATGCTTTTATTATGACTCTCATCATAATCAACGTAACCAGATCATTTCCATAATTTAATAAGAAATTAATATAAAGGATCATTCACCATGCATGTGGTAATCCACATGTATAAAAGTTATTCCAATGAATAATAAAGAATGGAATAAATGAAGAATTCACCATGCATGCGATAGAGATCGCATGCATGTGTTATTCCCAATGTAATAATAAATAATGGAACCAGTCCCACAGAACGATAGATGTGATATTCCGGCGTAATAATAAATGCGAATAATAAATAATGGAACCATGTCCGGCAGAAATGCATGTATGTAATATTTAGATGCGAGAATAATAAATAATGGAATAACAATGAATTTCACCATGTATGTATTATTTAGATAAATAGGTTATTCCAATGTAATAATAAAGAATCGAAACCAGTCAAAGTAAATTCAAGACATGATGTGATATTCCAATGTAATAATAAAGAATTGAATAATAGAAGAATTTCACCGTGTATGCAGATTCAGATAAACAAAGTTATTCCAACATAATAATAAGGAATGGAATAATAGAAGAATTTCACCATGTATGCAGTACTTCGCATAGACAGGTTATTCTAACATAATAATAAATAATGGAATAATAGAATAATTTCACCATGTATGCAGTACTTCGCATAGACAGGTTATTCCACCATAATAAGGAATGGAATAACAACTCTTACGAGTATTGAAAGAAAGTAATTGTCTTCATGAATACGAAAGAATAATACCCCTTACCTTAGAAGAAACTGGATATTGGAATAGAAAGGTATCTGACTTCTCTTCTTCTTTCTCTTTATAATTTCTCTCTTAAGAGTTTCAGTGAATTCGTAAGAAATAATGAAGGAATGAGCTTCTATTTATAGTAGAATGAACTGAATAGTAACTAATTCATGAACGGCCCAGATTGATTTACTTTTAAACGGACGGTCCATATTGATTTACTATTAAACTTTAAACCAACGGTCCATACTGATTCACTATTAAACTTTAAACCAACGGTCCATACTGATTCACTATTAAACTTTAAAGCAACGGTCCATATTGATATACTAATATAATTTCAACCAACGGTCTGAAATATTAGCACATCTCCTCATGGAATAATATTGTACCCAAAAATAATTTGGACCGAAAAAAATATATTGTTCGGGTGAATAGTATCCCGTGAATAGTAACTCGTGAATAATAATTTATGAATAGTAACTCGTGAATAGTACTCGTGAATAATACTCTGACACGAAAAGTGCTCTGAATACCCGATTGAACAATATAACCTCCAGACATCAATTATTATCGAGATAAATATCGATTTCTACTAACACAAATAATTCCAACACAATGGAACTATCAAATTCATCTTTAATCAACACGAGCTTATCATTAATATTATAACTCACAATATTTAACAACCAGGTTGTTCCAATAAGGATTTCTCCCTATTGGCGCGCAATTAGGTGACCAAACCTCTCCTTGACAGAACTTCTAGACATTGTAAATATTGCAATTTAATAATATGAACAACTTTGTCGTCTCAATTATTGATTTAATAATATAACATATTGTGTAGATGATAATGTGATAATAATCGAATCAATAATATGAGAGATATGATGCAGCAATTACTGTAGCAATAATTGAGTATAACTGAGTGACTTATCACGAAGCATCAATAACCAATCGTGCTTTATTACGCAACCACGCCAGACATCGTATTTTTTTACTAAGGGTAGTTCAACAGTTTTAACGATAACACTTCCGCCGTTATTTTTATAAAAGATAATTTCGCTGCTTTTCTTTACTACGATAATGCTTCCGTTAATGGGGTCCACTAATTGTGTCGTCCGCATAAATATTCCCCGTTAAAATGAATATTCCCCGACCAATCGAATATTATATAACCACTTGCTTACTGTGCAAAATTTATAAATATTACCCACAACTATAACATTATATTATATCCACACCATAATATTAAAAAAAAATATTTCGAGAAATTTAAATCTTTATTCATAAAATCTGGGGTCTCACAATAATCATACCAATCAGCAGTCCATCTGTGCACTACGGGCTAAAAATGACTTTTATCACAAAATAAGCATGAGGATGATGACAATTATATAAGAATTCAATCAAACGAGAACAAGAATAAATATTAAAGACCTTAAATTTATTCAAAGTTTAAAAATATCCAAATTGTCAATATAATACTGCTTTGTGGAGTAAAATTCAAGAATAATATTTACGTATCAAAAATAATTTGAATAGAAAAGAAATCAATTTTTCTGGTGAATAGTACCCGAGTGAGTAGTACCCCGTGAATAGTACTTCGTGAATAGTGTCGTACGTATGAATAGTACCGTACATATGAATAGTGCCGTATAAATGAATAGTACTCCGACATGAAAAAACTTAAAAATGAACAATAATGTTAGGAAAAATATCATTGTGAAACGATACTAGATGAAGCGCAAATTTCAAGGATATTCTACTATTTTTAAGAAGTATAGAAGCAATACTTTAACAAAATGAGTGTAGAATTCAGAATTTGAAACGAAATAATATTACTTACATACTACAGAGTATGGAAGAAAATATTATTTCTTACGAATATTAAACAAAAATAATATCCCTTACAACTGTTAAACGAAAATAATATTCTTTACGAATATTGAACGAAGATAATATTTCATACGAATATTGAACGAAAATATTATTCCTTAAGAATATTGAACGAAATAAAATTTCTTACGAATACGAAAAATAATATCGTAAGCGAATATGCAATAAATAATACCTCTTACCTCAAAAAGAGATCAATTTTAATTGGTATAGCGGATATATTCTTGAAGAAAACTTGTACTATTTTCAACACTCAAATCTTCTTTAAACTCTAAATAAATACGCTCAATATTATAGAAAAAGAATTCTCTGATTCTGATGTGATTTTAACAACCACATCATTCACAGAAAAAATAGGATTTTTCGATAAGGATTTCTCCCTATTGGCGCGCAATTAGGTGACCAAACCCTTTTTCTCGACAGAACTTTCTAGACATCGTCAATAATGTAAATAATAATATGAATAACTTTGTCGTCTTAATTATTGATTTAATAATATAAAATATTATGACAATAATTGAATCAATAACGTGACATACTATGCAGTAATTGAGTATAACTGAGTGACTTCTCACGTAAGCATTAATAATCAATATCTTGTGCTACTATGCAACCATGCGTACTATTGTACTTTTACCACCGGGTATTTCAACAGTTAACGGTAAAACTTTCGCCGTTATTTTCATAAAAAGTTATTTCATCTGCTTTTTAACTCTCGACAAGAATTTCGCCATGGGATCCACTAATAATTGCGTCATTGCCGCATTTAATATTCCCCCCACCAATCGAATATTTTATAACAACTTGCATACTTTGTAAAATTTATAAATATTACCCACAACTATAACATTATATCAAATTCACACCATAATATTTAAAAAAAATATTTTGAAAAAATTAAATCTTTATTCATAAAATTTGGGGTCTTGCAATTTGAGCTTGATCATTGGGCCTAAAGATCTACTCCCTCCGTTACTTATTATAAGTCATTTTAGAGAATTTTTTTTGTTCCTCGTTTGAGAATTTCAAGTAAATATTAATTGATTAGTTTTCAATATTACCCCAAGTAATAAATATAACTTTGATTCTCTCATTATTTTTTGTCCAATAAATAACACCCTCTTTTTTCAATATAAGGGTAATATAGACATCTGATATTATATTTAATGTTATACAATTATTTTTTTAATACTTGTGTACAAGTCTAAAACGACTTATATTAAAAAACAGAGAGAAAAATTGTTATATGTTATGTAACACCCCAGTCCCATATCGAAAGATAGGGGAAAAATTTATCTGCATATAAGAAAATAAGTTACTACCAATATTACTTTCAAGTCATAATTTTTTGGGAGCTTGTGGTGGACTAAGATGACCCAAGAAGATACTAATCAAGAAGATACTATTGGGTCAGTAATTTGAGGTTTTATTTTGATGAATCTACTATAAATGTAAATAGTATGAGAATAAAATAAATTTTGAATTATTAAATAAAAAGATATAAAAGTTTTAAATTTAAAAATATACGATATTTAATAACTTAAGTTAGGTAACTATTTTACTACCAATTTACTACCAATTATACAAACTGAATTATAATAAAAAAGTGATTCAAGTTCATTAGATTTTGCATATCTTCCCTTAAACATAACTCATGTTAGTAATTTCATTTACTCTCTGTTTCTGAATTTTAAAATGGACAGAAAAGAAAAGAAATGGACGAAAAATTTAAGTTTTCTTTCTAATTCTTATGTTTTTGAGTTTTTTAATAAACGGAAAAGAAAAGAAATGGACGTAAAAACTTGGCCACTTTTTTTCATTGAAAGTTTTAGTCAAAATTGGCATGATTTGGACGGAAAAGAAATTAGAATAAGTAATATTTTTATAATTCCCATATTATCCTCAACTTTTAATATAATAAATTTTAAATTACAACTCATGTCCTCAATTTTAAATTTTCTATCATTTTCCATTAAAACTCAGAAACAACCCAAAGTAAAACTTTAAGTTTTCTATTCTTTTCTTTTATGTTCTAATTTAAGTTTTCTATTCTTTTCTTTTCTGTTCAAAACTCAGAAACAGAGTGTTATTGTTTAAGTGTACGGCTAATATTTTAAAATTATATTATTTATGTTATAAAATTATGTCTAGATTCATTATATAATGGATGTCTAGTAACTCCCATGTCCATTGAGTTTTGTAACTCATGACTCTTGAGTTTTGTAACATCCTAGTAGTTATGTTAGTATTGATGTTATTATATCTATATATAATAACATTTGTAAAGTAAAGGTGAGATGGATATATACAATTACAAGATATGAAATGAGAATGCTCCTCCTCGATCATCATCTTTGTTCTTCATATTATATATTAATCTTTTATAATACGTTATCAAGACGATTTGCTTCTCACTTTCGCCTTAAAAGCAGATAATTATATTTGGTTTATTGGTAAGAAGTAGAAGGTATATTTATCTATTATTTATACAAATTATTAATATACTTTTATGCATGTCTTCAATATCGATGTTGTAGGATTTCGTGACTATGCTTTCATTTGAAAGCATGGTGGCCTAAAACAGTCTATATTTGCTCTCATGGATTTGATTTGTTAAAGCATGCTAGTATAACTAATTTCGGTTTCACCGTTGTAAAAGTCGAGAAATTTGATAGTAAGGGATAGTAAGTAATTAATCGTCTCGATTTTGTTTTGGTTTTTGATAAATGGAAGACTCAATCGCGCTTACTTGGAACCTATAGAAAAATAGAAATTAATTGGAGTTCAGATGCTTTTAGATTTCAAATATCGTAGTGGTGATCGATGATAATATCACCTCAATACGATAAATTGTTTACTTTGATTTAGGTTCATGAGATTAGTAGCCTTAACATGGGGTGAGATTTTCTTTTAGTTATATAATGTTATCGCCATTGCTTAAAGATTTGTAGAATAAGTCGACATTGTCATGATTTTATCTATCCGATAAATTCACCAACTAGTTGAAAGCAACTTTATAACAATTAATGTGGCAAAATTCTTAACCCCTTCTTTTCAATTTGAACCAAGCACCGCTTGTAACATTGGTGAAAGATAAAGAAAAAAAACAAGTAAGCATTCAAAGTGTAAACTTTCTCGATTATTCGCCTTGATTACTTGTCTCTTTATGGCTAGTCCATAGCTCAATGATAGTAGCATTTGATCGCATCAAGAGGAACACCCCGCCATCGCCATATCAATTTGATAATAATAGCAAAGATAGTAATTCAACATAAATAGAATCTTACATCGCAAAGCTTCATATCCATTTGGACCTCGCTTTGGGTCATAAAAATATACTTAGTAGTGTTGGCTTGTTATTTAGTTTTAGTAGAAAAATTTAGTTTCAGATTTTAATCGCATTTCTATAAATTATTTCATTATAATTAAAATTGAACATATATAATTATTTAATTTGATGGAAAATATGTTTAGTTATTTAATATTCAAATTTTATAAATTTGAATTTGTTGCTCTGATTTATATCGAGCAAGAATTGTTTGTAATGGAATCTTGATGTTGAGATTCATATAAAGGCAAAGAACCTTGGAGATACAATTAAAGTCGACAATCATGCATCCCTCGTAGGATCATGCAAAATTAATTATTTTTATTCGCTATCATCTCCATAAAAAAAAATTGATAAAGACATGTTAGAAAAAAGAAAAAAAAAATATTTACTATATTTCATGCCTCGAATATGCTCCCGTAGTAGCAATATTGTGAGTATAAGTTCATAATATATTCCCTGAAGCGATAAAGGAAATTATATTCCTAGAAGTGATATCATTTCTTCTAGTGGCTGTACAAAATAATGAGTTTTTGCTGAAAAATCAACAATCTAGCTTCGACCGATTTCATTATATCTCTCAAGTGAATGGAACCTCATTTGATAATCATAGAAAATTATGATTGTGGTTATGGTAGTAGACGTGAAAGGAATAATCAATATAGAAAAGGAATGTACTGTCGTGACTCCTAAACATTTGGTATATAGATTTGTACCAAGACTCCATAAAAGAAAAGAAAATGGAATTGAAATAAATTTTATTGTTCATAATGATCCCAAGATCCCATGGATTATTTTGACTTTTCAAATGGAGTGGATATAACTCATTTTGATATCTATGGTTTCTTGATTTTATGTTGATAAATGTTCATACTAATTAATTATTTTTATTTCATTATATTATGACATTATATTAAGTATTTTTATTATATGTTTTATTTATGTTTCAAGTAATAAAGTTAAATTTATGTTTTGCATATATGAAGTCAGTATGGGCTGAAGCTCATCAAACTTAATTAAAGTCTCCGGAAGAGCGATTATAATATTGTCAAAGAGCACAAAACTTTGTATTGATGATTCTTTATATTCTTCCGAGGCAAGCGTAAATTTGCTCGCTTTTTAAAGATATACGTTATATCGGTCGTCCATCAAGAACCGTAAGATTCTTCAATTTAAGGAATTTTCATGTGCTGCTTGTTCTCAAGGCAAATTGGTCATTAGACCATCACCAGCTAAATTTGGGATTGAATCTCCAAAGTTTCTAAAACGTATTCAAGGAGATATTTGTGGGCCTATTCACCCACCAAGTGAACCATTTAAATATTTTATGGTTTTAATAGATGCATCTACAAGATGGTCACATGTGTGCTTATTATCAACTCGCAGAACCAACCCGGCGTTTCATGAGATTACTTGCTTAAATTATTAGATTACGAGCACAATTTTTGATCATACAATCAAGACTATTCGCCTTGACAATGCCGGTGAATTTACATCCCAAACATTTAATGATTATCAGTATGTCACTTGAGATATATAATGAACTTCATGTTGCCTCAAAAGTTCATACTCGTAATGGTCTTCATTGAATCATTTATTAAACGCTCCAATTAATTGCAAGATCATTGCTCATGAGAACAAAACTTCCATCTCGCTTGGGGGCATGCTATTTTATCAAGGCAAGTGAAGAATTTCTTATATTACTTCAATAGTATCGCCGTAAGCTCATATTAGAAAAGCTGTAAATTTTTTCTTCTGGGATATATTATACTAAAATGAGAATAGTTGAAATAAATGTTGTAATACACCAGAAATATATAATACACCAGAAGTGTTCAGATCAAAAAGATTTTTATTATTTAGCATGATTATATTGATCATCCAGGATCAATAATGTTGCATTGAATTATTGAAAACTCCCATGAACATCCCGTAAGGAACCAGAAGATTCCTTTACTTGTTGATTATATCAAAGTAAATTAATTACCAATACATGCTTGGGGTCATGCTATTCATAACCTCAATAAGTGATATTTTTAAGGTATAATTTGAGGATTGTTATTTTAATGAAAAGTCTTCCCACCATTGGGGAGAAAAGTCGCCGCTTAAAGCACGACGTTAGATCGTCAGTCAAGTAACGATGGGAGATTAATTAGAATGTTTCAACGTTATTTAATCTTGATCCTTATACAAATCAATATGAACTAGAAGTTCAAAGGATAATTCATTTGCAATGAATTGCAAATTAATTACCATAATTATTCACCGATAATAAGAAAATAGTGATATATCACATTCTAGCTACTAATACTTAGCAGAGATTGATGTCCTCAGAGGGACAATCAATTAATGCAAAGAAGAATTGAATCTAAGTCACACCAAAAACATGAAAGAATGATCGGTGTTAAAGATAGAATTTTCCGTAAGAAGAAAGTACAAGAAAAACAAGTCAGAGCTTTATAAAGAGGCTATACCCATGAAACAAAGCTACAAAATTTATCAATCTATCCAAAACTTATGAACAAAAATCTCCTGTAAATAAAACTCTTTAAGAGTTATCCCTTGAAGAGGATCAGGTACATGAAAATAACGAGATCTCGATACATTATGTATATACAGGAGACGTATATATTGGATAGAAATAAAATCGTTGTCGACAACATATTTTCATATAAATTTGCTATGGATATTACCAGAAGTAATGATCATCGTTGATGAATGTAGAAATATTTGGCAAATGTAGAAAGAGGCTATTCAAGCGTAATTAAATTCACTAAGTAAATATGAAGTTTTGGACTCAGAGTCCAACACCTAAAGGTGTAATGCCTGTAGAATACAAATGAGTATTTGTAATAAATAAGAAAAATAAAATTATATGGCATAAAGCGTTAACTTGTAAAGACAAGATTTCTTCACAAAGATATGATATTAATTATGAAGAAACATATGCTCTCGTAATGGACACAATTACATTGATTTTTAATTAGCTTGGTAGAAAGAGAAATTAATGGATGTTGTTACATCATATCTATATGGATCATTATATAATATATGAAAATCCTCGGAAGGATATAAAATGCCCAAGATATAATTCTACATCTCGAAATATGTATTCTATTAAGCTACAAAGATCTTTATATGGGTTAAAGCAATCCAGATGCATATATTGTCAGTATAATCTCCTAAGTAGATATCTTTTGAAAGAAGGATTTGAGAATAATCCAATTTATGCATGTATTTTTATCAAAAGATCATAACTGGATTTGCTATTATTATCAGATTTATTGATGAAAGATTTTGCTCCGTAAGAGTTACATAAAAATAACAAATTTGAGATGAAAGATATTGGAAAGACAAATTTTTGTCTTGCCTACAAATTGAACTATAGAATTCTTGCATACGAGAAAAAGTCCCAAGTTACTTTACATGAATAATGTTAATCCTTCGAGTACTCCAATGATGGGATTGGTCACTTGATATCATGAAAATCCGCTTTTGACCACAAGAAAATAATAAAGAAACTTTTGGTCTTCAAGTACCATATATTAGGTCCTAAAGTACATATATCTTAGTGCAATTGATACTTTGATGTATCTTGCAAATTTATTAAGACTTGATATAACATTTGCGTTAACTTACTAGCAATGTATAGTTATGCACCAACTCAAGATATTGTAATGAAATTAAATATATTTTACGTTGTCTTCGTGAGACTATTGATTTGGGATTATTTAATCCAAATGGTAATAGAACCAAATATATTGAACCAAAATTATTTTATACACATGAGCCCTAGAAGAATGGCAATATTGATCATGTGATAATTTGTTGATATATTCATTAAGTCATTACCAACTATGATTTTGAAGAAGATGGTATACTCGATTTAATGATATTTTTACCATGAACAATGGAAATTTATGTACTTATGAAAGGGAGTAAAAGGATATAAGTCGATTGTACTTTTTTCCTTCGCTAAGGTTTTTTCCCCACTGGGTTTTCCTTTGCAAGGTTTTAATGAGGCAATCCCAAGGCACTAGAAGTTATCAAGAACATTGTACTCTTTTCCTTCGCCAAATTTTTTTCCAATGAATTTTTATTTGGTAAGGTTTTTAACGAGGCATATTCTTAGAAAATTGTTACAAAAGAACTCCATCCATTTCAGATGAAGACAATGTTGCATGTATATTTCAATTAAAGGGAGGATACATCAAAATAATCTAGCAGATCAATCGCGATGTTTGAAGGATTCATTGCAATATTGGAACGCGACAAACCAAGAACTTAAGTATACATTCACGAGGGGGAGTTTAATGCTTATTGACTCTTTTTTTTCCTTAACCATGGTTTTTTCCCATTGGATTTTTCCCTGTAAGGTTTTTAATGGCGCAGCTTTCAATGCAGATTATACAATGTATATCCAATCCGAGGAGTGTTATAAAATTATGTCAGATTCATTATATAATGGATGTCTCAAGAACTCCCATGTCCATCGAGTTTTAGAACTCATGACTCTTGAAGCCAGAACATCCCAAGAAGTTATGTTAGCAGATTGATGTTATTATATCTATATATAATAACATTTTGTAAAATAAAGGTGAGATGGATATATACAATTACAAAGATATGAAATGAGTAACGCCCTCCTCGATCATCATCTTTGTTCTTCATATTATATATTAATCTTTTATAATAATTTATTATTAATTTATTAATTATTAGCAGTAGTTTTATTTTTAGTACAAATTGATTTTTGTTTCCCCCGACGGATGAAAAACACAAAACTGAAAATTCCAATTCGGTGCTAGACGGTGGATTTGGGAAATTACTGTCTCCATCCGTTTCTCGAATTCCGTACATCTCCCATCCTCCGATCATCTCATCGTTAATTTGATTTTGATTCTGATCGGCGGCAATTTTTAACCTTTATATTCAAGAATCATCAATATTATGTTTTTGTTTCAGCTATGATTTTGTTTCAGCTATGATGGATCTAACAATGGAAATCGTGTTGTTGTTGTGACCTTTTGAGGGATTTGGTGAATGAGAATGGGATTGCAATCTTCTGGTGAATTCTTCAAGTTTACCGGAAGATTAATGCATTCTATGGAGTGGCAATCCCATCGTTGAATCCGTGACTTGATAAATTTACATATTTATTGTAATTTTACATATTTATTGGAAGCTTCATGGATGAAGTGAGTGGTAGTAGTAAGGAACTGGAGGCTAAATCCTTGGAATTGGCTGCGGATGAGGGCTTATCATCATCATCTATGGCGGTACCATGGCGTCCACGGAAGCTTGGATTTAGTCCTTATGCTCCAGTTACTGGCAGGGATGAAAAGCCCCAAGCTTTGCGTGTTGTTGTAAGAAGACCTGTAAGTGATTTTTCACCATTTGTCCATTCACATTTTAGTATGCTGGTGTTATCTATAATTTGTAAATTGGATGATGTAAATGCCAGTTGTTATTTGTTTTAGCATTTAACTATTAGATAATATCCAAGTGAAGAACTATGGAGGAACTGAAGCAAGTGTTAAGTGTTGAATGATTTACATGCGAACTAAATAATTCACCCATTCTTTTTAGCTCAATTATGAGGGTTTTGTTATATGGTACTGTCCGGAGATAAGGAGCTCCATTGTAATTGTGTGGATTTGGCTTGGTGTTACTACCAGTGGGTGAAGTGCACAGAAAAGAATCCTATGACAAGATTAATCTGATGTTCACCAAGAGAAAATCCTTCAATATAGTATGCGCTCTATGTAAACTTATAATTTATAAAACAAGATGCCAGTGCTCGTATAAGAACAAGGTTCCCAGTGCAGTCCACATGAAGTTCACTTGCTCATTCTTGTTAGGCTCTCTATTTGATCGGCAATTTAGCTTGTTGGACCTATTATACTTTGGATTATTTTCTACAGTATAAATGTATTGTAAATTGAATCCTATTTTGACATATGGCTTTCCATTTCGCAGTTGGTGGCAAGATTGACCAAGGATATAGTTGAAACATACCAGACATGCAATCCACATTTCCAGTATTCAGAAGAATTAAATCCAAAGCGGTTTTTGACAAGCCCATCTATTGGAGTGCTCAATGATGGCTATGATAATGCAAACTCAGACCTCATTCTGTCTGTGAACCTTGCATTGGTTAAATTTGAAACTCAGCGAAGGTTTGAGATGTTCACTTAGCTTCCTTATTGTTATTTTGTCTGCCTCATTTGGAGTTCTGTAATCCTATTGATGTATTTTTTGTTAATACAAAATAAGATTTTATGGAAAGAAGGTAAGAGGAAAAAAAGAAATACAAAGTGAGGAATTTTGTAACAAAATCCTTTTAGAGTTCTACAATTTGGCACAAGGTAATTGGGATTTTGGAGAAACTTTTAGTTACATCGGAATTGTTGGATGTCATGGGTGGATCTTAGTGTCATACATCGAGTATTTGGTTTTTCATAAATTTAAGCCTTCCCCCTCCCTGTATACCTCAAGTTAACTTAAATAGTAGGGAGTGAATAGTGATACTCTATTCAGTTTTGATTTGCTATTTTCTCCTCTGTATTGCTTTTCTTGATTATTTCATTTGTCTTCCTTACATGCTGCATTAGTTTCTTGTATTTAACACGTTGAGAGCTCTTCCTCCTCTTGGGATTTCAATTTCTGTAGAAACGTAGGTGACAGGGAGAGTGGTGAGTTGTCTTTGCGAATCCATTTGCTTAATTCTTGTCACTTTTTTTAGTCTCGCTGATTGGCATTCTTGGCCTTTGGACTCCCAGGAGTTATTTTTCTTCTTTTTATTTGTCTTGTAATTTCTTTTCCTTTTTAGTGTTTCCTAAGATAATCACACTTTTTGTTTCCGAAGTTAATTAGGAAAGGTAAGGTTCCCTCCAAACTCAAGGCTTTCTCTTTGTCTGTTGAGCTCAACAAGATGAAAACCAATGATTTGTTGCAGTCGTGATAGTCTTACAACACTTCTCTCCCTCGTATCTGTGTTCTGTGCAACAAGCTAACAAGTTTTGGTATCTCATGCTCACATCTGCCTACACATTACTTTGGTATACTCGAGAATCAAAATTTGATTTTTACTAAAGTTGCTCTACGAGAATAACAGTTTGATATATTCTTTTAATTTAGTAAACTATTCATGATAAAATTAGTTAGAATTTCTATTTGGAGTTTGATCAAAATATTTGGTGGCTTTAATAATTGGTTCAATTAATACTCATAAAAACAGCGAACTGGAAATTAAATAGATATATGATGCTGTGCTTTTTTATGATTATGGAATTAAGACCTTGGAGTTACTGCAGTAGAGTACATGTTTTTTGTTGGCAATCATAATTTCACTCCTGCTGTGTATTATCTTTGAATCAGCCTGTATAAATAAATGAATTTTGTATTGCTGTTCATGATTTACAGATACATTGTCAAAGATATGCTTGGCCATGGGACATTTGGGCAGGTTGCGAAGTGCTGGGTCGCTGAAACGAAGAGTTTTGTTGCCGTAAAGATCATTAAAAATCAACCTGCATACTATCAGCAAGCTCTGGTTGAAGTTTCAATACTTACAACGGTAAAGTAGGCTCACTGCCGTATCTTATTTACAGTGATATTAACTATGGATTTCATATACATTTGTTCATTTATTGGCCTTTTGCAGTTAAATAAGAAGTTTGATCCCGACGATAAGCATCACATCGTTCGTATTTATGATTTCTTTGTCTATCAACGTCATTTGTGCATTGCTTTCGAACTGCTTGATACTAATCTGTAAGTTGCGTATAATATACTGATAAAAACTTTAGTATAATATTAACGTATTTGACTTTTACTATACATGCAACAATGTATTTGTACTCCAGGTATAATTTTTTTCGCTATCTTTTTTAGAGAACCGCCTAAAGTTCCAACAAAAAAGTAAAGTTCCAACTAAAAAGATTTGAGAAGAGGTATTCACAATTTTGTTCATTCAGGTACGAGCTTATAAAGTTGAATCATTTTAGGGGGCTGTCATTGAGCATTGTCCAGCTGTTTTCAAAACAGGTACACCCATCATGCTTTTTTGTTGCGTAGAATATGATCTAAAAACTTGTGTGGAATGGTCATATCTGTTCCTCTATAAACATTTATGCTCAAATTAGATACTGCATGGACTAGCTCTGATGAAAGATGCTGGCATTATTCATTGTGATCTCAAACCAGAGAACATCCTTTTATGCACAAGGTGAACTATACTACCTGTGAAGTGAGACTGCAAATTAAGTGTTTGATGTCGTTCTCCTGAATCATAGTTTTCTCTCATAAATTTAACAGTGTGAAGCCAGCAGAAATTAAAATTATAGATTTCGGATCAGCATGCATGGAAGATCGGACTGTATACTCTTATATCCAGGTCCTCATATCTGTTTTTCTCCTAAACAAATGTTTCAGTTCTATGAAGCCCTCATATGCTTTCAATCTGAATCCTTTTTTACGATCACCTTTCTTTTGCAGAGTCGCTACTATAGATCACCTGAAGTTCTTCTTGGATATCAGTATCCTTGCATGTGAAATCTATTGCCTTTTCTTTTCCCGTTTACTTTCTTTGGTAGCTAAAGATTAATAATAATGAAGGAGATGATGGAAATGGACCCTAGGATACTTATAGAATAAATAAAAACTAATGGATCCTAGTACTCCTAGATGGCACTCACCCTTTTAAATTGTGTTATTTAATGTCATAGTACATATAGGTTACAACACATGACTTCTTTTCGTTATTGTATTATTAAATAAATGTTGAATTTGATAAAATAATCACTCAAACTATACGCTGGTTTGTAATATATGACAATTCAGTTTATCAATTAGTTTATTGAGAAAAACAATTTCAATATTGTTTGTAGCTAGGTTAGAGTCTAAAGAGAAGAAAAAAATATTTGGAGGAAATTTTGGTATGGCTCTATGTTTAGTATATTTTATATTTAAATTTAATAACATTGATCATCATGCTATGAACAAGTAAATATATAGTAAGAACATAATAAAGTATATAGTGTGCTTTTCTAGTTTTATAGTTTAAGCATGATATATTGTGTAATGATGCATGGACAAAACCAAGCTTCTGCTGCTCCTGTTCAAAGCTGATTATTATTGGACATTTGTGTAAACCTTAAGCCTTCATCAGGTATACTACTGCTATAGACATGTGGTCATTTGGATGCATAGTTGCTGAACTGTATCTTGGACTGCCACTGTTTCCTGGAGCATCAGAGTTTGATCTTCTCAGGAGGATGATAAAAATACTTGGGTATGACTTTAAAATTTGCTTTGAAAGGGCTTGGATTTTCTGTGCATGAATTTTGACAATATATTATTCAAAATTGTATTCAACTGTTATGCCTCTTATCTTATTTCTGGAATTGATTACTATTTTTCCCAAGTTGCCCCTTATTTTCCATATTTATGAGATAAGTGAGATGAAGGGTATTATAGACAATTGACAATTTTCAATATGGATTATTTGTTATGAAACGAAATAAAAAATAGAAAAATGTGTACTATATCATTGAGAATTTGAAGTTGTGATGTATGCATTTATGAAATTTGGGATGGATTACTTTCCTGTAGTTGGATATTCAGTTTCTTTTCTCATTTATAAATGGGCACTGTCTACATTCTTATGGCGATATATTGTTCTCCTTAGGCAAAAAAAATTCTTGCTTTGCTTCTGGGTTCTAGTTGTATTAAAATATAAATTTTGTGTCTTGCTTAATCATATACATGTTTGAACTCTACAGGGGACAACCTCCTGATTATGTGCTTAAAGAGGCCAAGAACACCAACAAGTTCTTCAAATGTATTGGGAGCGTCAACCATGAAGACAATGGTCAGGTTTCCATGAATAGGCAGAGTGCTTATCAAGCTTTGACAGAAGAAGAATATGAAGCTGTAAGCGTTCCTCTCAGAGTCTTTATACTTGGAGTATAATCGATGAAAAGAAAAGGAGTAACCAATATAATCACTCTTTGTGACATCTCTGACTCACTATTTCTTTTCTCACTTGCATGAGTTTGCATTTAACAAAAGAATTGACGTTAACCATTTTTTTGTTCCACACTCTTTTGGTTCTGCGAGAGAGAAACTCACTTAAACCTATCCTTTAGCTCATTTGTGTGAATTGTACTTGTCCTTAGTTTGAAGCCATGATGTTGGTAATATGAGACTCTTAGTATGGGCTTTTGCAATTGTAAGAATTTAACTTCTAGATTTTTAAATTGTGTAATGTTTTTGTATATATATTCATTTCTTCATATATTATGTTGCTGTTCTTTCAGAGGGAGTTGAAGAAGCCTTCAATTGGCAAGGAGTATTTTAATCATTTGAACCTTGAAGCAACTGTAAGAAAATACCCTTACAGGAAAAACTTGACGGAGGAGGATATGGTTAGAGGTCAGCTTACCTATTCCTTTTAAAAAGGTCAATTACTGCCTAGATACAGTTGGTGAGATTCCAAATATATTAAGGTGTCTGTTGTCTTGAATATGTAACAGAGAGTCGAGTACGTTTAGCACTAATTGATTTCTTGAGGGGATTGGTTGAGTTTGATCCAGCAAAGAGGTGGTCGCCTTTGCAGGTTATTGAAGTTTCCCAATTTCCATAATTTCTTCTGTTCTTTTTATTAATTAATCTTTTTTTTCAAGGAATATTAACTTTAGTATGATAGGGGCCAGGGCCTTGTAAACAAAATTGCCACGGTGAGCCTGGTGGAAAATGGAAATTGTAGTAATTATAACTTGGCTCATGAGTTTGCCTGTTTGGAGACTCAACATCATCAAAGATTATGGCCCCCCTCCTTCCTTCTATTTTTGCTTCCAACATGTAAAATCATATTTGCGATAGCTCAATTTCTATTAGTGTCAGCCTTGATCTCACCCAAGTAGAATTATATTTTCTGATTGATTGAGACAATTAGACATCCCATGACATTCTGATTATACATATTGAAAGAAAACTTAGTATTGCACCGCCGTTGGAACAAGTGAATCAGCGAATTTCAGCTTCCTTACTTGATCTTTCTTGATCATCTGATACATCATAATTTTAGTTAATGGTAATTGTAACTGAACCAAAAAATAAACTTTGGATTATTTGATGAATTCACACCTTTGGGGCTTGAAAAATAGAAACTGCACACCCCTATGAACTGATCTTCACGTCTTTCTGTTACATTATTTTTGCCTTCTTGGAAAATTACCATCTAATAGAAACAGTGCTAGCTTTTGTTGCTTTCCCATTTTATTTTGTATTTCACCATATGTTCATGGTTTCTGAGTTTTCCAACCCCTTTGGAGGTTGTTGGTTTTTATGCTTTTGATACTCTTTTAAATAACGTCACCACATTAAGGTGCCAGAAGAACTTCTCCACTTTACTCGATCTGCTTTAAATTTTATTATTGATACTCAATCTGATTGAATTTCTATGAGTAACATCATCAGTATTCTATCCTCCTACAGAAATATTTATCTCTATTATCTCCTCCTACAGATAATTTTGTCCAAGTGAGTAAATTGTTCACACTTTAGTAGTGACATTAGTATCATTGCTGGAGTATCCTTGCTGGATATGTTTTTTTAGGTTATCTTACTCTACTATGTTCTTCTGGATAAGAACTTGACTTTTTTTTTGTTTGCCAACCTTTCACATTTACTATCACCTGCTTTTGTTCTTCTGGATAAGAACTTGATTTTTTGATAGTTAAATGTTTGTGCTGCAGGCTTCTAAACTCCCAGATAATTTTGTGACTGAGTAAATTGGAACCTTTCACATGCCCTGGATGTGTTCTTTATTTTCTCCTTTATAAACCTGCTCCAGAGACCCTTCTCACTTGGTAAGTAGTTAAATGTATCTCACCTCTAACTTGGGAACCTTTCACAAGCTATAAACCAGCAAAATTGAACTAAAGGTGATTCTGTCTGTGATTCTGTCTGGAAAATGATTTTGTGTTTTTTTGATGTAGGTACATTTTATGATCTCTGTATTTTTAAATTTTGTCTTCTAGTAAATATTGGGATGATCACTGTATCATATTCTACATGTAAATTACAAATCTTTGATTTAATTTAGTTTTGTTGCTTATGTGCAGGTTTCTGTACAAACTTTTTTAATGTTTAGTCTCTCTTCCATTACTTATGCATTGAGGAAGCAACTTGTTTTCTGAATTCTCATCTTAACTATTGACATTAGCATCTTTTATGGAACTTGATACTAGTTGCTTTTAGTTGTATGTTGGTATCCTAGTGAACAATATATTGAGTTGCTTTTGGACATACAATGAAGTTTTTAGGGTTATGGTTTGTTGTATGTGATTTTAATATGTATCTACTTTTATTCATGTCCTTTTCTAATTTCTTTTGAATTGTCGGCTATGTTATATCATGCATCTGTTTCATAGACCATGATCTTCTGCTCACATATTTTTTTTTATTATCTTAATTTTTTCCTTCCCTGTAGCCTGTTTCTCATAATGTGAAGGTGGATCATAATCCAGCTGGAGGCCATTGGTTTGCTGCTGGTCTGTCTCCACATGTGAGTGTGCTTTTTCTGAAATACAACTTTTTCATACTAGACAATTATTTTTTATGGTATTCAACCAGAGGTTTACGTTATTATTCATTCTTACTATTCATGTAGATTCCAAGTGGGAACCGACTCGGCTTTCAGAATAGCCCACATTATCATGTGGTGCCATATGTACATGCAGGTAGCTATGGCAGTTTGGGAAGCCATGGTAGCTATAATGATGGTGCAGCTCTTGGAAGCAGCTATGGAAGCTATGGGGATAATAATAATATGCAAGCATTTTATTCACCAGTAGGCCCATCTGGGATGAATATCCATGCACAGGGTGGTGTGCCAATACTTGGGACCAGTCCTGATGCAAGGAGAAGGATTATTCAACATCCACATGGGAATGGACTTGGTGTCAGCCCATCAGGAAACTTTGCGCCAATGTCCCTTGGTACTAGTCCTTCACAATTTACTCCTCCAAGCTCTTATGGTCAGGTTTCAGCTGGTTCCCCTGGACAGTATGGTCCAAGTTCTCCAGCACGAGGGAACAGTCATGGGTCACCTTTGGGGAAAATGGCTGCTGTAGGCCAATTTAATCGAAGAAAAAGTTGGGGTAACTCGGGCAGTTTACAATCTCAAGAAAGTTCATCATCTCCTCATTGGCAAGGGCAATTTACTGATGGTTCCATCTCTAGCCAAGCTGACGGAAACTCTCCATTACATGGTGGTTCACCATTGCATTTACACCCTAGTGCAAATGCTGCAAGCTGGAGGCAGCAACAAGGAGGCAGTGCTATCTACTCTGCCTCTCATAACATCTCAGGTCTGTCAACACTTGGCTCAGGTATGCATTTCCCGCATCTCAAGGGATCCAGTCATGAAAAGCCTGAGGCTAGTAACTCATTGCCTGATCCTGGGGACTGGGATCCAAATTACAGGTAAGCATACATTTAGCATCAGTATTTGTTATTCATCATTGCATCACTTTTTTAATGCCTCCTCACCTTGTTCTTTTCTCTTTCTGTCTGCTCTACCACAATCACTTCCAACAACTACCAACACTAGGGAACTGCTAAGTCTCCTTCTGGTTGGTATTTCTATATATCGGAATATTGGATTGAGATAGTGTGTAGAGGAAAGGGATTTGTTTTTTGGTCTTTTTTTCTTTTGTTTGTGGAGGGAGCGGGAAGAGATTTAAGTAAGAAATGTAGTTTTGCTTTGCATGTATTGGTGTATTTGAATGGATCAAAAAGGTCATCCTTTCACATTGGAGATTTCCTTCACTTAATGGAGTGATGCGGAGCACATTGTACTACTTCTCTGTAGTATATCCATCTTTTATAGATCTTTTTTTTTTTTGTAGAAATTGTTGGGGATGCTTTGCTTGAGGTTTTCCCCTCAATTTTTGTTTAATGAACATGTGCATGAGTTGTGTGTAGTGTCCATTCATTTCCAGCACTCGTCGTGGATTTTGCTTATTAAACTTTAAGGAATACTAATTCTCAGAATTATCATGATAGTTTAAGATTTTAGTTGTTGAGTTTGCAAAAGTATGGCTAACTGTTGTTTACATAGATCATGTTAAATTAAAAACTCAAAAGTAGTAATTTTCAAAAAGATATCTGGGTAATTTTCTATGGTGTTTGTATTGTTCCCGAAGTTATCTGTTCTAAAAGTAAAAATAAAAATCATATTATCTTGCCACTTGAACGTGTCCTACTTCTGTAACTTCTCTCTCTCTCTCTCTCTCTCGTTTTCTATTATTTCAGTGAAGAACTGCTTCTGCAAGAGGATGGTTCGGAAGTAAATGGCATGGCAAATGAGTTTAGCAAGGTAATGCATCTCAGCCAAGCTTTGGTTCCTACAGAACCCTTGATTGGGGGGAGAAGATTCAGCGGTACCTCAAACACAAGTTCAAATATGACGATGCAAAGGTAAAAGACATTGTTTCTCAGTTACTTTCACTGCATCTTCTTACTTGAGAAAATTAGTTTATTAAGAAAGTGGAAAGAGTACAATAGTGGAGGAGAAGCTGTCCTCCAAAGTGGAATGAACAAAAGATAGAATGTCAATACGTAATAACCTTTAATCTTCAAAGTGTTTAGTTCTCTGAATTTGACTAGAGTAAAAACATAATATTTACCAAGGGTTTGGTTTGATCATATAATGTGTTTCGTGATTCAGGCCAAATGGGCACATTCAAGCCTTTTCATATGCAGAACATGGAAGTCCTTCATCTCTTGATCTGCACAGTGGGTATGTCCAGCACATGACAAAGCCTCCACACTTCATGCCTCATTTCCCACAAAATTCTCCAAGCCGTTTGGGACAGCAGCCTGTTCAGCGGTTTAATCATGGGAGCTCGACAGCTGTTCATGGAACTGAGTGGAATCATCTAAATTTCCAGGCTCCTCTTTCCAGCTTTAATTCTGGGGGTCCCCGTTCTCCTGGAAGCAATGGCACGTCATGGGGTACTTACTAATTCATTTATTTCATTCAGTAATGTGATATCCACTAGCAAGAGAATTTCTTTTCTTCATTCAAATATTTAAACTACCAAGGGCTCAAGGAGGAGAGGAGACAAGGTAACTTTTAACGAGTCCTATCATTGTGTTGTAGGGCGTAGGGGCAACCATCCAGTTGCTAATATTCCCCCAACTTCCCGTGGAAGAAAAGACTATGGAAGAATTTCCTGAAGCCGCTGAGTCACATTATCTCCTGCCGCAAAGATTAATGCTAGGAGAGGTGGGATTAAAGTTGTATCTATTGAAGCCTGCCTTTTGTGCTCATGTTATGGAATCCTCATCCAAACCATGTGTCATTCATTGTGTTTGCAAAACATAAAATATGATTCTGGCTACCCTTTTCTGGTCATTTGGTGCAACTGGTTTCCTGTTATATCTACCCATCGCAGCATCGTAGTTGCATTTGTCATCAAAATTTAGATTGGCAGCTTCAAGTGATTTTATGAATATAATTGAAAAAAATTAACCTGGTTTTTGAGCTGATATTTGCTGCAGGGCGAATAATAATTTAAAATTCAGTGTCGAGGTGGTGGTTGTAGTCAAGGTTTTCAGAATCGGACCGTTCATCGAACTAACGGGTGGATGGGTCCTGGTCGAACTGTTATTGACCCAGTGATGTATTAATATATAGAAATATATATTATTAGTTATTAATAAACTTTTTTAAACTTTTTGTTTTTTGTGAATTAAAACATAATAAAAATGAGTTACGATATTAATAAAATGGTTAATTTTAATATTAATTTTTCTGGTAAAAAATAAAAAATAAAATTAAAAATTGGGCCAATTGGATTAATTAACCGAATTTAACAGTTGGACCAATCGAGTTATTAGTTCAAATCAAATTGGAAGGCGGTTTTGATCAAATTTTACCGGTTATTGGTTTAAATCAAATCGAAGGCGGATCGGTTTCTGTTTTTCATAGTAGTCAAAATTGAGAGTCGGTTCCTTTGTTTTTCTTCTGCGAAAACTTAACTTTTTTTAACTTGTATCCCCATTTTGGTATGCTTAATGTTCAGATCAAGAAAACAATGGAAAAGGAAGAAATATGTCGGCATTCAATACTCTTTTCAGGTCAGTTTCATATACACCATTGAAAAACCTTGGATGCCCGAATATCTTTTTTTTAGTTAATATCATTTTAATTTTAGGAAAATGGGGCAGTCTTCATTTTGTAAAAGCTACTAGAATGATTAAAAATACTAGTGTAAAACGATTAAATTTCATGTGATTATTTTTTTAATGGACTTCGATGGACTAAGATGAGTTGCGTGTTTGTAACACTATCAGCTAAAGCTATATGGTGAACAAAATAAATGATCGAGGTCATGGATTAAGGGATTTAGCAAGGTAAGTATATTACTTTTTCATTAAAGTTGTTGATGTAATATTTTTTTTCCTTGTAAAATAAATAAATAATATTATATGATTTTCCCCATGCTCTTATATGACATATACGAGGTTGTTCAGGAACGCTAGGATTTATTATTTTTAAAATTAATTAATATTAAATAAAAAATTGATATTTTCACACGAGAAAATGAAATTTTTTTTACGTCGTTATAAAAAAAAAATAACATAAATTTTTTTATAGAAAATATCGAAATCTGAAAATATCCGATTTAACTTATATCCAATTTGATGAAATAACCCGCAAGCATAAATGTGGACAGAAATGGTAAACGGTTAGATTGTGACACATGTGGGGTCAGGCCAGGTCAGCATTTCCTCGATATATGAGCCGTTGCATCACCATGTCTGCGGTGGACAATAGAAATGCCGAGCATTCGTCATGAATTGTTAAAATATTAAAAAATTTAGTTATCCATAAATATATTCTAAGACAAAGATTAGTAATTCTGCGAAACACTTAAATTTAAATAAATAAAAGACTTAAACTAGTAAAAAAATGTTTGGTATAAAAAATGTATCGTTTATTTTTGTAAATTTATAAAAAGAATATTTATTAATGAGTTTATAAAATAAATAGGATGATTAATAATATATTTGGTTAAACCTAATTTTTTTATTTAAATAATCATCTAATTTTTCTGATTCTTGTTTCCATAAAAAAATGATTATAAGCAATTTTCAAAAAATTAATTTACCAAACATTTTTACTTTTTTAAAACTAATTTAAAATATTTGACTGTTTATAAGCAACTGAACATATTTCTTTTTATTTTATTTTAAAACTAATTATAAATATAATTGACTGTTTATTTTAATTATATTTTCATATGATATTTGGAGGTGAAATCGCTTTCTTAGAAAAGACTATGCAAAAATATCAAAACACACATAAAAATATCGGTTTACATTTTAAAACTCTGTTAATTAATACTCCCTCCATCTCTAAATAATTGACGTTATGAGAGTTTAAAATTTCCAATATATTTAACGTTACAAAGTTTTACAGGAAGATTAATTATAATTTTTCCTCTATCGCCTTAATTAATTATATGGAGTATTTCATTTATCTTAAACACTAATTAATCTTTTCTTAAAATTAAATAATTGTGGTAATACATATCAATCTTAATGAAAAATTTAAGTAATAAAGTGATTTTCTTAAAAAATGTGATGACTTCAAGGATCTATTATTTAGGGATATGTAATAATATATTTAGATTATTAATAATTAAAAAGGAAAAAAAAAAAAAAAAAAAAGAGAGAGAGGGAATAGGGGATGGGGATAGGGATATGGTGAGAGAAGTGGGGCATTTTGGGAAACTTGGGAGTGTGTACACCACAGGAAGCCAGACCAAATATCTCTTCTATCCAATCCTATTCCTCCATTAGATTTCAATAACCCATTAACATACATACCCATGCATAATAATAATAATAATAATAATAATAATAATAATAATTATTATTATTATTATTAAAAGAAGAAGATAAAATGGAAGGTGTTCCTATCACTTTAAATTTTATTGGAAAAATCACCAATTTATTATCATCACCCTTCTCCACTTTGTTATCATCACCCCTCTCCACCAGCAGGCAGCAGCTCTGTGCTTAGTCAACTTTCTTTTTCTTTAAACAAATTTCAGGTATTCATTCGAATTTGCCCAATACTCTCTATTTTTCCCCATCTTCTTTCTTATTTTTCTGTAAATTTGTATACATACTGGGTTGAATGCGATGTTTTAGTAAATTCTTGCAAATTTTCGTCGTCAATTTGCTGTCTGATGCTAAATTATGCAATTGTTTTGACATCCTGCCTTAATTTTAAGTATACATGATCCATTAAGTTTATAATTAGGAAACTCACAACATCCCACCACAATAGGAGAATGGGTTATAATTTACAGCTGCTTGTTAATTACTCCCTCCGTCCCAGATAAAAGTCCTTATTACTATTTTGGGTAGTCCCATGTTAAATGTCCACTTTCCTTTAATAACCAAACTTTTACACAATTTTACCTACTCTTGGCATACTTTTCTTATTCTAATTCTCTCTCCATATTTAATAATTATAATTAATTATGTGTTTAAAATATTTTGAATTGAAAAGTTAGATAGTCACTCTCTCACTTACATTGGAAATGATTAATGAAATATTATTATGGACAATTTTGTCATTTCATTCTTCTTAATATGCGTGAAAAGTTCACCATGACTTTTATCCGGGGACGGAGGGAGTATATGGAATGAAGTTGCTTAGGCATAATAATGATGTTTTCATTCAGTTAAATTTTCCAAATTCAGCACTCAATTCAAGCCTATATGGGATTCGTTATTTCCAAGAACAATAGCTGCTACACATCTCGAGCTTGTTAGTATAATTTGAGCTTAAAAAACAAACAGAAGAACTTCAATTGTTTCTTCCCTTTACTGTCCCCACTCCAATGCCAAGTTTTTAGTTAGGTTTTTCAAAATAAAAATAAAAAATTCGCACCTCCCTCCCTTTCATTGTTCCCTATACAAAGGAGGATACGGAGATAATAGTAACTGAACTCACTTGATTGTTGACATCTTTAATGTTTGCGGATATGGCATATTGAAGGCCATCAAGATTTCCTTTTTGTTTTACTTAAATGTTTAATATTTTCATGATCTTCTTCTTGACTTTAATACTCCTACCACACAAGTTTTTAGATAAAGTAGTCCTTAGCACTGAACTATCTAGCTATCCCTCTATTTGTTGTTTGTGTATTTATAATTTCCCTCCCTTTCGTTTAAGGAGCGAATTCTAGAAGCTAGTTTAACAAAGTGATCAAGGGGAAATCTTAAAGCTCAAACTATCACTATTTAAGAATAGTGGTATGGAGGTTGTCCGGCAAATTTACTAGACACATGTAATGTTATCACATACAAGCAAAAGATTGCGATAGAATGGCCACCACTGCTGTTATTGGACTTAGTGCAGGAAATAGGCTTTTGAGTTCCTCCTATTACTCTGATCTTACAGAGAAGCTGTCTAGTAGCTGTGATTTTGGGTTTACACACCATCAGGTTACTTGTTCCAGGAATGTGATCAACGCAAAAAAATCCAACTATAACCCTAATTTTCTCTCCAGTCGACAGACCCAATCCATCAAGGCTCTAAAAGAACATGTTGATACCGCTTCTATTCCTTCAAAAGTAGAGCCATGGCTTCCGAGTTCCAACCACTTGGAGGTGGAAACCTCTAATCCCGACTTTTCAGTAGATGCTCTCCTCTTGTTGCACAAGTCTATTTTGGAAAAGCAGTGGAATCTTTCAACTGAAGAGACTCTAATATGTACTATGTCAAGAGAAAAAACAGTACAGGCCACTGGTTCAGGGATATCTGCTCGGCGGCGGAGAATAGATAATAGGAAGAGAGTTGCGAACCGAAGTAGTTCTCATATCCAACTTAAGCAGCAAATATCCGTTATCAGTCCAAAGCTGCGTCATGATCATTTGAAAGGCTATGTGAAGGGTGTAATAAGTGAACAATTGCTCACGCATGCAGAAGTTGTGCAACTATCAAAAAAAATTAAGACTGGCCTTCAAATTGATGATCGGAAATCAAGGTAAGTAAATGTTGCTTTATCTTTCCTTTTTCTTTGTGAAATATACTAGTTACTTGTTCATTAACTTGTTATATTACTACCCTCATCCTTTATGCAACTTTTCTGTGGAATAGAATATTTGGCAGCAGGAGAACGATATGATTTTGTGTTTCGTAGATAATTGAACCGCAAGAAATGATGTTCCTAGTGTTGATATTTTACCAAAGTACATGTCATGCGGTCTTTCTGAATAATGTCAACTGATTTTTGAACTTTTTTCATTTTTGCCTTGCATTCAACATTGTTCTAGGCATTCTATTAAAATGTCTAGGTGGTGCCAGGCGGAAACACTGTTCCACTGCCTAGGTGGTGGACTGGTGGCCTAGAAACAAGTAAAAATAGTTTAAACTGGAGTATAATAAATTACCTGTATATCATATTAATTCCGTAATAACTAAACACATTCATCTAGTAATACTTTCATTCATTCTTCCTAAGAGGTACGAAATCTAATTTTTTTATCATTGTTTCAAAACATTATTTACTTAGCTTAAAACTCAAAAATTTTGTAGTGAAAAATCTTAGTGCAGCTACAGTGTGAGCATACCAGTAGCCATAGACACATTAGAAAGTCCTCAAACCCCTCTGTAATAGGCAGTGGCCCCAAGTGGCTGTAAATCTGTCGAAATTGTCTTGCTCTATCTCTTCATTTTTTTTTCTTCCATCTTTCTCTCTCAGCAGAATGACTATATGTGCCCATGGTCTGAAACTTGATCACAACTGCCGTGGTGTTAGATCTCAAACTTTTCCGTCCAATTGTTGGTCACCTATGCGTTTTTTGCTGTAAGAACCTCCCATGCATCTGCCCATAATAAGTTAGTAATAATGGTTCTAGGAGAAGATATCAGAAATTTGATTTTGGATTGGACTCATTCCTTCATATCTTGTCATTTGCATATTGATGGCACTGAGAAAGTCATGTGATAACATCATCATGCCTAAAAAACAGATAGTAATCAGTTTTACTTTCATGCATTTAAGTTGGCATCAGTTTTCTATGAATTTGCATATTTCAGATTGAAGGAAAGATTCGGATGCGATCCTTCCGAGGAGCAACTATCAGCTTCCTTGAAAATTTCCCGTTCTGAGCTACGGGCGACACTAATAGAGTGCTCTTTGGCAAGAGAGAAGCTGGCAATGAGCAATGTTCGACTAGTGATGTCTATTGCACAAAGATATGACAACATGGGTGCTGAAATGGCTGACCTTGTTCAGGTGACCTTCTATTCTTTGACTTCAAGTAGGGATGCTAGTATGTTGCACTTGCACCTATTTGTGAATCCCTCCCGCTGAATAATTTAATTTTTATTTTATTGTGTAGGGCGGCCTGATTGGACTACTCCGTGGGATTGAGAAATTTGATTCATCAAAGGGGTTCAAAATTTCAACTTATGTCTATTGGTGGATACGTCAGGTGAGTTGACATTTTCCTCAAAATGTCAACAGTTTGAGTCCATGGTCATCTGCTAGATGACATCCTTCCCAATAATCGTCATTCATTCATGATTATAGATGTTTCTAGATGGTTAGTTCTTTATCTTTGGCAAACTAGTAATTACAAAATCCATTTTTGTGACAACTGAGACAAGAAGCTGCAACATAACAAGTAGGTCAAAGGACTATCAAAAGTTTATTGTTGTTCTTTTTTTGGGTCTGTTGACTACCAAAAGATTTGAGAGCATATACTTATAATCTGGACAAAATGGAGGCATTTTAGCTATGAACTTGTGATGCACTTGAATAGAACCAAGTCACCAACTAAGTTCTTGCAATTGTCACCCACAAGTAGATGGCATGGCACTCATGTTACTTTTGTAGTTTGACTCAAGGGTGTTGCATTACATTTAACTCTGGTAGACCAGATGAAGCGTGAATGCACCGACTCGTCTTTCCTTCAATAAGATATTGTACATCTTAGTCATTATTCTATATTCATGCTTTATCTGTGTTTTTGAAAGATGAACCATTGGTCTTCATGCCAGGGTATTTCAAGAGCATTAGTTGAGAATTCAAGAACTTTACGATTGCCCACCCATTTGCACGAAAGACTAAGTTTAATCCGGAATGCTAAGGCCAAACTGCGAGAGAGAGGAATAACTCCGTCCATTGCTGTAAGGCTAACAGTTCTTTTACCTGACAAACTTGAAACAATGCCATACTCTTTTTCGCATCTCGCTTATAGAAATATCAGGGGAATTCTAATCCACCAAAAATCATTTTTAACATTATTTCATATCCTCCCATTTGATTTACATGTATTCCACTTCAATTTATTTCAGAAAATTGCAGAATGTCTTACCATGTCCCAGAAGAAAATAAAGAATGCCACCGAGGTACTAATAATTGGGTGATCTATAATGTTCAAGTACACTGTGCAGTTACTATCATCATGCTTAATTATAGATATCTGTACTTGCAGGCCATCAGCAGGGTCTATTCTCTTGATAGGGAAGCATTCCCCTCCTTAAATGGTCTTCCAGGAGAAACACTTCATAGTGTAAGTCTTATGGCTCTTTGATCAATTCAAACTGGTATATGGATTTACAAAATGTCTCCCCTAAAGAAAGTCTTAATAAACACAAGATACAACACCCCAAGGGTGGGCGAGTTGGCAGAGACCTTGAAGCAAGAACCTCAAGGTCACTGGTATCAATCCCCACAAGGCCAAGCTTATCTATTGTCAGAGGATTGTTTGTGTGTGTGTGTGTGTGAGAGAGAGAGAGAGAGAGAGAGATCACATCATACAAATTACTTACTTTTTATTTATTGAATTTTGACTATTTCTTTCTTCATTCCCAGTACATTGCAGATAATCGCCTGGAGAACAACCCATGGCATGGAGTAGATGAATGGGCACTCAAGGTAGTTAAATAAAACCAACATCATGCAATTTTGAAAAGTTTAAATACAATGTTTCAATTGGATACTACTTCAGCGTGCAGGAAAAATAGGGTTTCTCCCCTGTTGAATTTGGGGTGACTAAATTGCAAGCACATACATTTAAAAACTGAATCCCATATTATCCTGTTTAAAAGCATGATGTAGTTACAGTATGTATTTAATTTATATAAGGTTTATAACATATTTTAGGAATCTTGTTATTTTCTTGCTTAAATGAAGGTCTGAAAAAAATACAAAGGTATAACTTTGTGGCATGAGTTACCAAAGGAAAATGTCTCTTTGGATTTGTCTTGGTAGGTTTGCCTCATAACTCAAGGTCAAGAGGCTGATGCCTGACTGAGGCTCACACAAGATACTTGTATCATCTCTGAAGGCTTGCCCTTAGATCTGAAGGTTTCTTTATGCATTTTGTTTTTTCTTCGCTATAATTTATGTTCAAGTATTTATGCATGGATAAAACGTAGGTTGCTTTAACAAGAAAATGGATTGTACATTTTATTTTATTTAATAATCTCCTTATTTTCCTTTTCCAAAGCTTATCAAGCTTTTTGTGTTAGAAATAGTAATTTGGTATTGTAAATAATCCCATAAAATTGTAACCAATTATTATTCCTTGATTGGGCCGGATTGAAGATAGAGGTTTAAGATTACTAACAGTTCATTCAGTTTATAATTTTATTGCACCAGGTTCTGTATTCTATTTACCTTTCATAACAAAAGTTTCGCCCTGAACTGGTATGTCAGATAGGTTGGATGTTAAATACTACTAAAGGCACATATATATTACTCCCTCAGTTCCAAAATATAAGATTGCTTTTCTAAAATACAAAGGGAAAGTTATCTTTATATCTTGGAGCGCAGGTAGTATAGGTGCACATTTGGATATTCTTTTGAACATTGTATTGACTTGCTTCAGAAATCAGTCGACTGCTAAATTACTGGTTTATTTTTTCTTTCTGTTTTCCCTTAAATATTGCTCAATGTCTTCTTACTACTAAATGTAATGATAATTCTGCAGGATGAAGTAAACAAGCTCATGAGCACGACACTAAGGGAGAGGGAGATAGATATTATCCGTCTTTACTATGGTTTGGACAATGAATGTCTCACTTGGGAGGATATAAGTAGAAGGTATGGACAAGAAACAATTATATTTCCTACTTAAAACAGCCACTATGAACAATTCGAATGATGGCCTCAATAGGGTTGTTTGTTAATGCATTAGTGACCTAGTTTTTGGAATTTCTTGGAGTTAATCTTGTCGTATATCGACTACAGAGTGAGGATGTTAAATTTTAAATGAGCTCGTCCTCTGATCACAACACCTCATGCTTGATCTTGGGGGTAATTTTAAGTTGGCATGTTGCTATAATAAGGAGGCTTGAATGGTTTTAAATGGTGTCTTTAACTTTAAAGTATGTAAAATTGGATCACATCTCTCCTTGAATTTTTGTTTTAAACTATGCATTGCAATTTCTGGATTGCCTATTTTATGTTGTGCGTGCACGCATACATATATAATAGTATTACTATATAAGACAACAAATTTATGTTAATACTAAATACCGAGGGATGTAAATACATGGGATAGGAGGGTGTAAAGAAATGACCCACATATTACTGATTTATTTTATTGCTCAGAGAAATTAGTCCACACATGAAATCATTTTTCCTTATATAATGTGCTTCTTTCACAAGTTTGTGTGTTTCTGGTGCGCAAGATTTAGTCTAACGGTGTTATATTTTTCATAACCCTTCAGGATAGGTTTGTCAAGGGAAAGAGTTAGACAGGTTGGACTTGTTGCATTGGAGAAACTAAAACATGCTGCGAGGAAGAAAAGACTAAAGGCCATGCTGGTAAAACACTGATTTGATATGATATGCTTTTGTAACAGTAGAAAGGGCCTGTATATACATAGAAAGAGAAGCTGTACCTGCCATTTCTTTGTCCATACAGAATAAATAAGTACATATACTGTATACTCCACTCATATAGAAGCTGCCTCGGTCCCCAAAATTTCTCAGAAGAATTTGAAGAGCTTGTTGTAACATTTAGACATGTAGGCCAAACTTTTATGCATCATTCGTTGAGGGAGAAAAATCTTTAAATGTAATCACATTGTATTTTAAAATAACTTGTCCAGAACACTACATTGAAGGAAATAAATATGAAGAGAACCAAGCAACTTTTGTATTTATGTTTTACATCTTATATTATGGAAATTGATATTTCTACACGACTTTTTGATATTTTCACATGAAATATGTCGCTATTGTACGGTTTTCATGCTGAAATATAAAAAAGTCTTCAGTTTCCAAGTCTAAGAAGAACCAGGTCATTTCATACTTAACAAATTGTGGCATCCACTGTTTTAAATACAAATAACATCATTGACTGGTTATTAGGAAACAAAAAATCAACAGGTTAGAAAAATAGCAAAGAAAAGATGAGCCAGAATTAATAAGCAACCATAAACTAGTAACTAGCCAATCGCAGTCCCTAATACATATGCGAACCTCCTGTCAAAGAACCGTATGCTGTGTAACGCCATCAATGCATTAAGACATGGATAAACAGACCACCAAAACTGAGCATCTAATCCACTGGGCAACCACTAGAAATTACAGGAAGCCCTGATGGAAACTCGACAAACAGTTTAAGCAGGTCAAACAGGCCCCACATGGTGAACTTAAACCTACTGAATGTTGCACAATCATAGGATAATACATTAACCCATTCATCCCAAAACAGGCAGCAAAAGGCATAGGGCACCTGCTGAAATCATAACAGTCATCTGAACAGCCATTAAACACCCTCTGGAAATTGACAACACCCACCACACAATTCATCTGGAACCAGTCCCAGGAATATAAAGAAACCTAGCTGAAACTGCTCCCAAAACAATTAAAAAGCCTGTTGTGAACATGCTTCAAATGTTCTGGAACAGCAGTAATCATTCTGCTATAATGCTGCTGATCACTGCTCTCAAGCAGTGGCTATAAACCTGCTGCAAACCATTCAATACACAACCTGAGCACAAGCATATAAACAGTACAATAGGAAAACAATAGTCGCAGCAGTGAGTACGTAGGATAATTAAAATATGTAAAATATGCCAACAAACTTGGCCAAAATACAAATGGGGAAATCAAACAAGTGGGAGTGGCTCAAAAAAGTTAACGCAAACATGCCAGAATATTAAAATATATATTTGTAAATCCAATAAGGTATACTCGCATCACAAACATAACTTCTAGTATCCCTCACCGCCAACTTTCACATTCCTTCTTCTACCATAAAGAAGTTATTCTCAGAATACTTGAAACAAAGATTCAACAACCCATTACAAAATTTCATTATGTATTGCGAGCAGCCGAGTAGTGTAATGGAAAGAAGAATATGCATTCTAAATATATTTTACGATAAAGCTACTGTCAGCAAAAAAAGTAAAAAAGAATATCAGAAGTTTCGCTGTCATAAGTTACAACAAAATTTCAATGCACTTAATTACAAGCAACAAGCTGAAAGTTAAGAGAAACTTAGTTATGGAGATGAGCTAACCTTGTGTTCGTGATGGCATTTTTCTTACAATTCATAGTTGTATGACTATTAAGTATCAGACAAAATATTACTTTCATACCAAGAAACACTACTAGAGTTACTAAATTCAGCGTCGCTTTAGGCCAGTACGATTGTGCAACTCCAGAAGCTGCTCAAGTGATACCAAAGACCACCTGTCCTCAGTTTGTGCAAATACCTTTTGGTTGAGAGAGTCTATTATTATGCTTATGTTACCAAAGCCATATATTTGGTGACCATCTTGCGTTCTGCCAGGTTTAGGCTTAAATAGCAAACCATTCTGCTGTGCATGAACTTCAATAACATCTTTCAAGCTCATCTCATGCCCACCACCTATACCGTCCATCTGTGTTGCACCACCCAAGCTGGCAGAAGCTTGTTGTTGAGTGTGAACTGTTGCTTTTTGCTGAGCCTCAAACTGCCTTTGCTCAAGCACCCTAAGATAACTAATGTTCTCTCTCAAACCAGGTTGAACAACCTCCATGCCATCAACAGCCTGGTTCATCATGTCCAGACCCACATTAAGCCGGTACCGAATATGCTCATTTGCCAGAAGTTCTGGTGGGATAAGCTCCTTCCAACCCAAATACCACTGGGTCACTTCTTCAAAGTTTGGGCGTGAGCACAACCAGTGATACAGAACTTCTTGCCACTTGTTGAAGAACACATCCATTAAGTGAAGCATGTGATGAATGGGAATAGCAGTAGCCCAAGTCCGGACCCAGTAGAACTGATCAAGATTCTGGTTTGCTGGATTTATTTGGAAACCATGCATGACATCCAACAATTTCGGTATAATATATCGCACCATTAGTTTCTCCCAGCTGGTTGAATCAAAAACAGTTTTCCAAGGTGACAATATACAGTAAGCAGACATATCGTTGGGCTGCCAAGCATGAAGAACACTTTCCAATCTAATACGAATTGTGTGATAGAAAGTCTCCAACCTCTGGCGCAACCATGGTAACCACGGATGCACCCAAAGATGAATTGGAATGGTTTCCCTACGTGGATCCCATGAATCAACAGCTGCAGATAATTTTGGCATGACTACATTGTCCAGTATGGTCTGACGAACAGGAATAGGCAGCACCTCTTCCCAAGACTCCAAAAAGCGAAGCATCGGTTCAGGCTCCCTTGCCTGCCAGGTATTGGTGCCAGATATTCTAACAGCAGGGAAAACAACTTCCATAATTAGCTGAGTATAAGGTGAACCAGGATCAGTAAGATCTCCTTGCAAGAGGTTCTTCCACAAGGATATCACTTCCAACCCGTGTGTGGGGTTTTGAAGCGGGTCCCATCCTTGAAACACTCTTATAAACAAAGGCAGAGCAAACGAGCATGCAATGCATGACAAGTTGCAGAGTTTGTAATCTTCAGCATATCGCCTTTGCAAGTCACCAAATGACTTTGCAAGGGTCGTTAAAGTCAATGTTCCTGACAAGTTCTCGTTACCTATACAGTCCAATACAATAACTATCGCTTCCATATTATCTAGCTGCTTCTTTTGGTAAGCAACCTCTTTATTAAGCTTCTCCTTCTCCTGTTGCAAACTAACAACGGTCTCCCTCTCATTTCTCAAATCCCGATCTATCTTCTGTATATCAAGCTCAGCTAAGTCAACAATCAATCTAACATTATGCTGAAGTTCAGGCATTGGAATATCATTTTCCCTAGCTTTCTCTTCAGCATTCAGGTTCTCCAGGTTCGTCAAGATCCGAACCTGCGGTCCCCTCATATCAAACACCTTTTGAACAACTTCCAAGCTCTGTTCTTGCTTCTTGGCCAACAACTCTTCAGCAGTTACAAAAGTATCCTTCTTCTTCTTCAACCGAGCTTGTTTAGACCAGAGCTTCTCATTTGAACGATTCAAAGTGGGCTGAACAGCATCAGGCGCAGACTTTTTCTCTTCCAGTTCTTTCAATGTTGGCAAAGTTACTTCCTTGTAATCATTATAACCCATTCCCATAGTCTTAGGCCGCAACTTAGCCTCAATGGGAGCCACAATCCCTTGTTCATTCTTCCCGAGCCCACCTCCTTTGTATCCCATCTTCTCGAGCAACTTCATTCCTATCCCTTTGGTGTGCTTCTCGAATACACCAACACTGCCCTGGTTATTTGATTCCCTCCTTTCCATTTGGGAAGATTTCAGGATTGTTTTGGACTTTTCCTTTTCCCTCTCACGCCGCTGTTGTGCACCTTCTTTAATCTTCTTCCCAAAAGCTGATGGCAGAAATCTATCTTCCTCGTTATCTTCCATTGGCTCGTCTTCTTCAACAGTGGTGCTTGAGTTAAAACCTAGGCCAGATGAACGGTAGCTAGACGCACCAAGCCCCAAACCAGAAGGCTTGTCATCAAGGTCTTCTTTGTTTTCTTCTTTGGAATTCTGTTCAATTTCTTGATTGGGCATGACAATGCCAGTGGAAACAAAACTAACAGGCTTGGTCAAGTCCGCTTTCTTGGAGAGATCATTCCTTCGCTTCTTCTTCTTCTTCTTGGAACCACCATAATCATCAGAGTCAGAGTCGCTCTCGCCAGAGGCAAAGATGCCATAAAGCACATCGTCTTTAGTCTGGTTACGCTTGTCCTTGCGTTTCCCATAGTAGAATTCTCCGCCTATCCACTGCCCGCCTTCGAAATCATTTTCCATCCCAAACTTCTCCATTTCCTGATCCTCTTCCATATTTCAAACTGACAATTCAAACGAACAAAAAAAATCACACTTCAATAAAATAAAAAAATTAAAAAAAGGAATAAATTTAGCGGTTGCGGGACATACGATGTGGTTCATACAAGCCGTGTACAATGTTTCTCCACACGGCAAAATTAGTTCCCTAAATTCTAAACTTTAAAATTGAACCCCAAAATCTTAACTTATTCCTTAACTGAATTCAAAACTTTAAAATTGAACCCCAAAATCTTAACATTGAAACTTAAACCAGAACAATTGAACACTAAATCATGAAAATTAAACTCTAAATTATGAAATTTTATACCCTAAACCCTAGAATTGAACCTTAAATCTGGAAAATTGAACCCTAAACCTTAACAAACTTGTCGTTCACCTCCAGATATAGTCAACCCAAAGGACAAAATCCCTAGTCAAGACAAGTAGATAAGAGTTGGGATAGGAAAAAAGAGAGTAGAAGATGAAGAAGAGTAGTTTCCACACAACTTCAATAACACTTTATGAAGGACAAGAAGGCAAATAACTTGGAAACCTTATATAGACCAAAATTCACAGAGCAATTAATAATTTGTAAGTATACCCAGAAATGTTTCTCAATTTCAAGCTACAAAATTAAGAACATTCACACATTTCTGTCTATTTCGCTTCGTATGAAATAATGTGCCCAAAAGAAGAAGAAGAAAATATTTAAAAAATAATTAAGAAAAATCAAATTGGGTTAAGGCGCAGAATACCTGAATGATTCGATTCAATATATAAATCAGAAAACTGGAACTAACTTGTTCAATCAATCAGATGCCAGATTGATGGCCAATTGTGGGAGCTAAAGGTTGAAATGTAAATGCGCAGGGGAAGTTAGGGTTTTGAAATCGCTCAAACCCTCGAACCCAAGCTTGACCGGATACAGTAATTAACATACCGACTTATTAAAAAAAATATAACAATTCAAAATAAAATAAAACCACTACACTTTATTTTAATTTTTTTATAGCAATTATTGAGCTTATGATAATAAGGAAAAAAAATATTCTCTCTACCCCATCTAGAGCGTTAAAATAAATAAATAATTCGGGCTCGATTCGAATTTATTTAATTAAAAGTTCTATTTGAGCTTGACTTAAAATATAAATGAGTCAAATATGAACAAATTTGAAAGTTCGATAATTTACTCGAACCTTCTCAAATTATAATTTTCTATTGATAATTGATCATACTCGTTCGAAAAGTTCAAACTAATTGGGCTCAATTTGAGATCGTTCTCGACTCAATAGATAAATGAGTTTCAATCAAACTTTTTATACTCGATTAATTTTTGTGAACCAAATCTGAGTAACACAATACTCGATTTGACTCGATTCATTTTCACCTTTGTGACTCCATTAATATAGTCTCAATTTTTTTCCTTTCATAAAATAAGTATTTTTTTAGTAATAATAATATACAATAATAAAATATTTTAAATTTTAATTTTATTTTATTATTATTATTTTTATTAAATTAACGACTTATTATTGTTAAATAATACACGTAAAATAAAATACATTCTTATTATTTTCGAATTTTACAAATGAGATTTTATGCATAACGAATGGAGTGTTATATAATGTTTGGAGCAGGTTAAAAGGTTGAAACATTTGAGAATTAAAGTGTAATATTAAATTTTATACTTAAAGTGAATGATAAATAACCTTTATTAACTACACTATAAAATATTGATGAGAATTAATAATTACTCAATAAAATATTACTATAATCTTTTGAAACATAAAATACATAAGAGTTGAAGATAAATAAGTGAACCGAGTTTTTCGCATATTAAAATTGAAACTTAATATATTTAATTTTATTATAATAAAAATAAAATTAATTAATTAAATTTTAAGCGAGTCAGACCTCATATTATTTAAATTTGACTCGATTAATTAAACGGGCAATAGAATTTGTTAAAAATTTAATTAATTAATTTTATTTTATTATAATAAAATTAAATATATTAAGTTTAAAATTTAATTAGGTTCGGTAACAATAGTATCGTACTCTTTCCGTTAGTTAATATAAGTCGCTTTAGAGAATTATTTTTGTTACTTAATATAAGCCGTTTGAGAATTTCAAGTAAGTATTAATTGCTTAGTTTCTAATATTACTCAAAGTAATAAATATAATTAAGTTTTCTCACTATTTTTTGCTTAATAAATAATACTCTTTTTTTTTAATATAAAGGTAATGTAAATAATTGATATTATATTTAATGTTATATAATTATTTTTTTAATATTTGTACATAATTCTAAAATGATTTATAATAAGTAATCAATTGAGTAATTATGTAAGGGCCAATGTCCACCGGTAATTAGGTAAGGGCTAATGTCCACCGCCATCCCTGTCGGGATGGATGCCATCACAATCACGTGCCATTTGTGAATCCCTTTTCGCCTCATTTTCCGTTTGGTGAATTAAATGTAACACAAATCCCCAAATACCCGGACAGCATATCTTCTGTCCCCAATTTTTTTGTTTCTCTTGTGTCTTTTTATTTAAATTTTGATACATGTCTTTATATTTAATTTTAAAATTAATTAGTGTTAAGTAAAAGATTAAATATCAAAATTTAAATGAAAGGACATAAGAGGACATGAAATTTGGGAACAAAGGATCTGCTCTCCCCCATCCCCTTCTATATTCTTTGATTTATTTAAAAAAATATTAGTATAATATATGATACTCCTAGTAATAATAATTTATCATCTTTAATTTTCATCACCGGTTGTTATTTCCTTCTAAACCTATCAATTTATTAATTATAAAAATAATAAATTTTTTTATTATATAAGTTTACACATTCGAAATTACTTTTAGTAAGAAATTAAATTTTAAAAAAATCTAGTAAGGTGAAATATATGGCATAAGCTCTTAAAAAATAAATACCACGTGGTAATCCCACATTCGCTCATCTGACACCGTCCAACACTAATCTTCTACTACTAGCATCACTGATTAGTCTGAAAATCGAACGAAAATGGCAACTTCTCTCCTTCATTTAGGAGGAACACCTCTTCGCCCAAATCAAGCCTTCCCTTTCTGTTCCAATCCCCATACCCAAAAACCCTTTTCCATTGTGTTGTTGCCAAAACAAAAGCCTACTGCTATTTCTAAGGACCTACTGTTTAGCGGCTCATCGCTTCAATCTAACCGGCTCAAACCCATTCATGCCCTTGAATCGGATATTCCCCAGGTAAAATATCGAGAACCCATCAAATTTAATTGCGATTTTTTTTTTCAATTAATCGAGTGTTTGTATGGATTTGAAGGAGGAATCAGTGGAATTGGATAAAAGAAGTAATTTCGAGCAATGGAATTCATGGACGGCGAAGTTTTCTGGAGCTTCAAATGTGCCATTTTTGTTATTGCAACTCCCTCAGATCATTCTCAATGCTCGGAATCTTCTCGCCGGCAATCCCTCAGCCCTCCTAGCCGTTCCATGGCTGGTATTTGTTGTTTTATTTTTCCCCTTCTTTTTTGCCAATATATATATACTAGTATATGCCCGTGCCTAAAGGCACGGCGTAAAAAAAAATTAAATTAAAATTCAAAAAATATTACATTATCTAAAGACACATACCACCACAATTCACCACAATTGGTACTAATTTACAAAAAAATCGGTAGAATTTCCTTTAAAAATAGATATCTAAAAAATTCTAAACCTGTTTACAAAACTTACAATCATCAATATATATTCAAACCACCAAAAAAACTTTCATTCCATACCCAAAAATCATCATAACCATGTATAATTAGTTAACTTTACAAAAGACGTAACACACAAAATACACACAATCATCAACACATATCTAACCACCAAAATATCAAGCTAGTCGCTACTAATAAAAATTTCAACAGAGTTTCTTTTAAAAATAGACATCCAGACAAATATAAACCTGTGTATAAAACTTACAATCATCCATACATATCCAAACCACCAAAAAAACAATCATTTCATACCCAAAATCATCATAACCATGTATAATTAGTTAACTTTATAAAATATGGAACAAAAAAAATACATACATGAAGAAATTAATACATACTCAATCATCAACACATCCAACCACCAAAATATCAAGCTAGTCGCTACTAATTTCAAGAAATTTTTGCAGAGTTTCCTTTAAAAATAGATATAACCAAAAATCTAAACCTGTTTACAAAACTTACAATCATCCATACATATCCAAACCACCAAAAAATCCATCATTCCATACC